>JAWZTD010000082.1:5658140-5803631 GCA_035221335.1 Echites panduratus
ATCCCCCTTTTTGTTATTTGTTGATTGGTGTTAATTAAATTTGAATTCAATTCCCTGTGGGTTCGACCCTACTTGCCTTACTGCATAGTTTGATAATTAGGTTTAATTTGGTGTTGCGACGCACACAATCAAGTTGCCAGGCAGTGGCAGGAGGTTTGGCAAACCCTATTAGTTTATTCCAAAAAGAAAATTATACAAAAGAGGCCTAATGAAGCCCTACGATCCAAGAAAGGTGGAAACAAATCACTTCTTTCAAACACAAAGGAAATAAATTTATGAAACTCTAATATAAAGAACCTTGGACCTATCTAGATGACAAATTAAGTCCCTTTACATTCAAAGCTAATAAACTAAAAATATCAAAACTATGATCCACCAAAGTATAACAAGCTAAATTAGCTAGACTATTAGCCTCTCTATAAGTATGTTGAATCGTGAAACTTCCTTGCCGAAGAAGCCTAAGGGCTCGAATTAATTGATTATGATAAGAATTGTACCTTTAATGACATTAACTAGCATCAAAGAATCCATCTGAATAGCAACCTGCAATTATCCTTTATCAAGACAAAATTGCAAGAGCCCTTGCAACTCTCTTAAAATCACCATTTAAAGTCCTTACAACCCCTCTTGAACTAGCTATACTCGATTCTCCCTTGGAAGCACCATCCATATTCAAAGTCTAATCCACTTCCAGAACATTTTGCCACCACAATACCCTTGTTACATGTCGGCTAGATTTCAAAACTTGTAACCCAAAAAGAAGCTCAAGCTTAGGAAATTTGAATGCCAGAAAGTAATAAAAAACTTTCGCTTCAATTATACAATAATATTTATGCTAGAGCCTCTCTCACCATTATAGAATGATCGAGGTCTTCCTGTCCAAACTTCATAGCAAACTACACTTGGAACCAAGGACCCCAAGCAACTACCTAAGAACCGATTTTGTGAACTCCACTACTGCAATATAGAAGCTAGGTTGCTCCCTGCATATCTGTTTGTTTATTGCACAGCTTCCAATGGCAGAATATCATGTAACATCTTTCATATGAACACCATTAAGGAGAGCGGAATGGTCTGATTATGATACAAAAAGGGGCGAGAAGAAGCAACATTGCAGCAGCTAAATTACTGCAAACATTAAGAAATAGAGAAATTCCCAGGAGAAGTATGAGACCATCATGCCTTTCCAAATAAATGGCAATCTACTGTAGAGAAGGATAAGTATCAACTAAGATAAGATTATGTAAAAACCCCAAATTCCAAAACTATTTTGAACAACATCTGCAACTTTAAGATTATTGTTAACCACCTCATTACCTTTTCAACTAAACACCCTTCCATGCTCCAATCTTCAAAACAAAATAAAATATCTCCTTTCCCCAATAATACCTTAATAGTTGATTCAGATTCAATTGAAGAAGCGGTAAGTTTCTTCCAAGGTCTTGATCCCACTCCTCAAACAAAGGATCTCCCAACCAAAAACCATATTTCAACTTATATCCGTAAGCCTCCATATACTCAGCAAGAGAATAAATGTGCAAACCCCCATTGTCATATGGTTGACATATTTTAGATCAACTACACCGATGCCTATTCTTCCCAAAGTTTGAATTACCACAAATAAACCTAGCAAAAAGACCTTCCAAATCCTTTGTAACTTGTTTAGGCAGATTCATCACTGCTAGCAAATAAGTAGAAATAGCCATCAAGACACGTTTGATAAGGACTAATCTCCCTCCAATGCTAAGATATTTAGTTTGCCAGCCTTCTATCCTTGTGGCTATTTCCCTTACCATTGTATCAAAATAAATACTACATGATTTGCCAAAGAAAATAGGGCTAACAAGACAGATTATTTGTAGGTGCTTATGTAAGGATAGCATAGCAGAACCATAAATCGAATTTAATAAATTTATTACAATCGTATCAGACTAATCGTATTTGTAATTGTTTCATATACCTAGATATTTTAATATCATAAATACCTTTTTGATAAGTAGATAGATAATCAAAATAGCTACCCAAATGTTGAGCCTCTAGATCATCCATATGAATCTCCGCGACTCCTGAATGTGTCCCTACACATAAAGAAAACAACGATTGTTTTGAGTAATGTTATTCAGTCTATTTTTTGCTAGGTAAAAGCCCTAATATTAACTTTATTTTGATGATAACAAACTAAATTAATTTTGCTTCAAGTTTATCTATTTTAGGAAGTTTTTGGATTACATCAAAGTCCCTCATGAAAAAGAATATACTTACAAGTGTGAAGTTGTCCAAGAGTTCAAGATTTTATGAGATTGAAGGCTTCAAGGTTGAAGAAATAATTTATAAAGGTTGGTTGGGTTATTTAGTCCAATTTTTGTACCAAGTCTTTCTAACGATGATTCTTGCACTAAAAATATTTTTTTTATCAAATATTCTTTAAAACTTTCAAAATATATGTTTTCGTATAAGTGTGTTTCAAAAATATTTTATCAAAGTGTTTTCTTGATTGGTCTTAATTGATTATATTTTAAAAAATCAAATGTACAAATGGTTTTTGTCAACTATGCATTTTGGACCTTGACTGTCTAGGTTTGGACCATCCAAACTAACTAAATTTGGATCCAAAACGCTACTAGAAAAACTTTGGACCCTGATTTACCTTGTTTTGACAATCCAATCTGATTCAATCAGGATCCAAACCGCTACTGGAAAAACTTCAGACCTAGATTTTTCCTCATATAGAAGATCCAGTATAACGAAATCAGGATTCAAACTTTCTGGAATTAGTTTTTAAACGGTCAAAAATTTGACCGTTGCTTCTCCTTCTTCTCCAACTCATTTAAGCCATTTCCTCCACCTGAAACACAGACCTCTTTGCACCAAAATATCTCAAAATTATTCAAGATAAAAAATTATACAAGTCTTCAAGGTTAAATTCATTTTTCAAGAATCATCAAAAGAGGATTTCTAGGGCTCATCATGTATTCATCTCACTCCAAAAGGGAAGTATTCTTTGTATTCATAAAATCTTTATAATTTGATTAGTTGTGTTTAGATTGTCTAGGTTGTCTAGGTTGTCTTTGTGACATAAAATCCTTGGGAGGGATTAACCTGGAATTTGATTTTTTGTAAAATTTGGGTTTGTAACTCTTGGATGTACTATTGATTGATATTAGTGGATTTGGGTGAAATCCTAAGGTAAAAAACCTTAGATAATGGACTAGACTCACAAGGGTAAGTTGAACCACTATAAATCTTATGTCTCTTGCTTGATTATAGCTTTCCTTGCCCTATCTTGTTGAATTTCATTATATATCATTTCTTGCATGTTAAGTGTTTGATAAATTGTCCAAACCAAAATAGTTTTAAATTTACAAAAAGGGATTCGATATTTGATTTGAAAAAAGTTATAAAAACCTAATTCACCCCCTCTTGAGTTTTTCACTAGGGTTTATAAATTTGGACTTCAAAGTACACTAGTACTCTATAACTATCAAAGTAAAAAAGCTCAGTGTCATTGACAGCTTTAATTCTATTGCGTGTGACTTTCTAACTTCAGTATTTATTGGTAATAGAAATTAAGTCATGAGTGACGTCTAGTAGCATATCATGACTACTCAATAAATAGTGAAGGATTAATTCCTTATCATTAAAACCACATAGTAATTACATGCATTTAATCTCTCCATTTATATTTTTATTAAGTAATCTCCATTACTTAATCATATGTCTAATTTTATTTCATCACTTGACTATTCGAGAAACATTTTCACTATAACTGTCTTGGTCAAAAACTTTCTAGTCAAGATAAATAGAATACATAATAAATATTATACTTCACTTATTTAATTATGAAGTAATGGATTGCATGCATCACTTACTATGTAACTTCATAATTAAATACTATTAACTACAAATTATCTTGACACTTAATGGAATAAGTGAATATAGTAATAGTAAATTCTAAATAATCAAATACAAGTCTCACGTACAGTATTTCTGGTCTAGGGAATATACACACAATTACAATCAATTAATGAATGACATTTATATCATTAATTAATATGTCACATGTTCAAGTCATTTGTCTCCACAAAAACTTCTTACCTTTATTCTTAAATAGAATGTGATTCTCCATTTTCTAATCTATTAGTATCACCATACTAATCATGGTAAATAAACATAAGTTGATTTTAATGAATTATTCTTGCTCAAAGAATAATTCAACAATCAGGAACATCTATTCAAATTATTCATACAACGTGATAATATTACATTAATTCTTACTCATAAGAATAATATCTCTTAATCAAAAATTAAGGACATGAGAAGACAATAAATAAATAAAACTCTTTATTTATTAATAAGATAATTACATGCAATAAGGCATACTAATATAACAATCCCCCACTTGCACTAGAGTCATTCGTTACAAAATTTAAGTCCAATCATTACTAAAAGAAGACTTAACTGATTCTATGACATGGGCTTTGTAAGTGGATCTGCCAAATTCTAGACTGATGCTACTTTCTGCAAGGTGATGTCACCTCTCCCAATGATTTCTCGAATGAGGTGGAAGTGACGTTTAATGTGTTTGGGCTTTTGGTGAGACCTTGGTTCCTTTGCTTGTGCTATTGCACCATTGTTGTCGCAATATAGATCTACAACTGATTCATTGACAAGAACCACTCCTAGTTTTATGATGAACTTTGTTATCCAAACAGCTTCCTTTGTAGCATCAGTTGCAGCAACATACTCTGCTTCTGTAGTGGAATTTTCAGTGGCGATCTGTTTGGAACTTTTCCAACTTACTACTTCTCCATTACAAGTGAAGATAAACCTAGAGATAGACTTTTTATCATAATCCGTGAATCCAATGATTCTAAAATCATTTTCTCCAAAAATCAATACCATATCTTTAGTTCTATTCAAGTACGTAAATATGATCTTGACAACAGTCCAATGCTCCAGACCCAGATTAGATCGGAACCTGCCAGTAATACTAAAGGCATGGGATATGTCCGGTCTTATGCACAACATAGCACACATAAGACTTCCAATTGCAAAAGCATATGGAACATTAGACATCTTCTCTATCTCTTCAGGTGTCTTGGGAGACATCTACTTAGAAAGATATATACCATGTCTTTCAGGTAATAGTCCTCTCTTAGACTCATGCATATTGAACTTCTTCAATATCTTGTCTAAGTATAGTTTTTGATATAAGCCAATTTCATTCTATCTCTATACATATGAATTCCTAGGATATATGATGCTTCTCCCAAGTCCTTCATGGAGAAAATATTTGATAACCATTCTTTCAAAGACTTTAGCATTTCTTTATTATTTCCCATTAATAAGATGTATCTATGTATAAAACTAGGAAAAATGATATTCCTCCCACTAACCTTTTTGTGTACACATGGTTCATCTTCATTTCTAATGAAGCCAAATGATTTGACTGCATTATCAAATAGGATGTTCCAACTTCTCGAAGCTTGCTTAAGACCATAGATGGATATCTTAAACTTGCACACTTTATGTTCCTCACCTTTATTTATAAAACCCTTAGGCTGGTCCATATAGATATTCTCCTCAATGTAACCATTGAGAAAAGCCCTTTTGACATCCATTTGCCAAATATCATAATCATAGTGTGCTGCTATGGCTAATAAAATCCTAATGGATTTAAGCATTGCTACTGGTGAAAAACTTTCCTCATAGTCAACTCCTTGCTTTTGATGATAACCTTTTGACACTAGTCTTGCTTTGAAGGTCTCCACCTTTCCATCAGAACCAATTTTCCTCTTGTATACCCATTTATTTATAATAGGTACAATACCTTTAGGTAGGTCTACCAGATCCCAAACTTGGTTCGTGTACATGGAATCTGTTTCCGACTTCATATTTCCAAGCCATTTAGAAGAATCTATATTCGAGATAACTTCTTCATAAGTATTAGGATCATCAATATGATCAGCATCTCCATGAACAAACAACTCATGAATGTTCTCATGAAAATACCCATATCTATGTGTAGGGCGAGATATTCTATTAGTTCTTCGAGGTTTTTTTTGTTGAGACATCATTAATAGGTGGCTCTTGCATAGCCACATCAATATGTTCTTGCACTTGATCATTTTGTTTTTGTTCAGGTATTTCACTGAATTCTATCTCTTTCCCAACACCACCTTCTTGAACAAATACTCTTTCAAGAAATATAGCATCTCTATTGACAACAACAATTTGTTCATCAGGGAGATAGAATTGATATCCTATGGTGTCATTTGGATATCCTACAAAATGACCCTTTATAGATCTAAATTCTAACTTATCCGTTTTCAACTTTTTTATGTGTGCTAGACACCCACTAATCTTAAGATGATTAATACTTGGCTTCCTCCCTTTCCATAATTCAAATAGAGTAGAGGTAACAGATTTAAAAGGTACTCTATTCAATAGATAACAAGAAGTAAGAAGCTCATAACCCCAAAATGAATTAGGAAGGTCTGTATAGCTGATCATAGACCTAACCATATCCATATATGTCCAATTCCTCCTTTTAGATATTCCATTTAATTGTAGGGTATCAGGAGGTGTTAATTGAGAAATAATACAATTTTCTTTAAGTAAATCTCTAAGCTCAGTGCTTAAGTATTCTCCACCACGATCAGATCATAGTATCTTAATACTTTTACCAAGTTGGTTTTCTACTTCAGCTTTGAATTCTTTGAACATGTCAAAGGACTCATGTTTATAAACCCTAAGATACACATAACCATACTGTGAATAATCATTAGTAAAAATAATGAAGTAATTAAAATCACCTTTAGCCATGGTTGGAAGTAGCCCACATACATCACTATGTATGATCCCTAAAACTTCTTCACCACTTAATCCTTTTCCAAGAAAATGTGCTCTTGTCATTTTGTCATGAAGACAAGATTCACAAGTTTTATAAGATTCAGAATCTTTGAGTTTCAATAAACCCATATATTCCAACTTATCAATTCTTTCTTCTTGAATATGACCTAGTCTGAGATTCCAAAGTTGTCTTAGATTGAGGTAAGAGTTAGAAATTACATTTAATTTTTCATTCTTGTTTTCAATTTTATCATTGGATAAATAATAAAGACTATTCTTCAAGTATGTCAAAGCAATGCATTTATTATCAAAATGAATAGGACAAATATTATCTATGAATGAAAATTCATATCCTTGAACTGTCAATACTGGAATGAAACTAATATTTGTGAATGCCTGAAGCAAAAAGTAAAACATTGTTCAACTTTAAAATAAATCCACTAGATAAAACTAATGAAGTAGATCCCATAGTGCATGCATCAACAGTTGCTCCATTTCTTATCTTTAGAATCACTTCATTCTTTCCAAGAACTCTACTTTCCATTAGACCCTGCAATTATGCACAAATATGAGACCTTTTGGTCAGGAAACAAGTAATAGACATACCTTCGTTATTTTTTTCCTTTCCCTTTATTTACTCGAGGTACTTGGCACAGTTCCTCTTCCAATGTCCTTCTTCTTGGTAGTGGAAACACTTTTCCCCTACTTTGAAGTTAGTCTTCTTTTCTTGGTCACTCTGCCTTTTGCCTGAAGTTGAGACTTATTTTGTTTATTGCTTTTCTTCTTCTTATTGGACGATCTAGAAGTAGATGTAGTAACTAACAAAGTCTCCTTTTCTTGTCCCTTCATACATTTTTCTGCGGTCACCAGAAGGCTATGAAATTCCGAAAGAGGATCTTCTACTTTGTTCATGTGAAAATTCACAATGACCTAAGAATAAGAATTAGGCAATGACTACATGATTAAATCTGACTTAATTTTGTTATCCATCTTGAAATCCAATCCCTGTAGACGTTCAATCATATTGATCATCTTAAGGACATGATTCGAGACATCACCCCCTTTAGCCAGACATTGATCCAAATTATTGGTTAGATACTTCATATCTAGCGTTCCCGGACTTCGTGCCATATAGTTCTTGCAAGTGTATAAACATGTCCGTAGCAGTTCTCATGTTTTCATGTTTCCTCTGCAAATCATTATTCATATAGCCAAGCATGTAACACTTCGCCTTATGATCATCATTTTTACACTTCTGATAAGTGATTCTTTCCTCTTCAGTTGACTCATCAGTTAAACCGACAAGTAATGGAGCATCCATTACATAGTCGTTCTTTTTAGAATTTAAGAAAATTCTTAAATTTCGCTAATCACTGAAGCTGTGCCTGACAAGCACATTCTTCTCAAGACGACAAGTCGATGGGTTAAATGTTGCCATTTCAAAAAAATAATTGCAGAAATGAGCGAGATAAAATTAGTTAATTATTTTGAACGAATCCAATTTGTTTTTGGTCTTGAAAACAAATCCGTCCTCCCACTATTTTTACAAATTTCACACTTCCAAATGAAAAAAGAAAATCCTCATTGGGAAAGATTTTTAATGGGTGATTGGATTCTTATAAAATATCTAATATACCTCAGGTACTTCCATTCTTGGCATATTAAATCTTTTATAAGTGAGAACTATTGTCGATGCAACTTCTTCGCAGGACCCAATCATATTTTGCTCCTAATATTTATGACCTTACGTACATCCATTTTTGATCCATCATATTAGTTAAGTTATACCTACTAGACAACAATTGGAATAATTTGAATATAAGTAGCCTTAGGTACATCTATTCTTGACAACTAATATATTATTCCATTTACAACATCTCTATATTTATAAAATTTTAGAATATCTCTATTTATATCAAATATTATTTCCATGTGTCCATAGCCAATAATAAAAGATATAAAATATATTCTTAGATTTTATTCTAATGGAGAGCTTGCCTGTAATTTCCATAAATTACACCATTCTTCAACTTAATATTTTACATGGAATATTCTTTGGTCTTTATATAAGGTCTCATTTTGCACATTAATTTTTTTTGATTCACATGCATCTCCATATATATATATATATATATATATATATATATATAATCAAAGCAAATAAATAAAGTTAGATAGTCATAGGTTATCTAGAGCCCAATAATTGATACTAGAATTGGGTTTGGGCCTTTGGGTATACTATTTACTATTACATAGAAAAATAACAAAATTAAGGGTAATGCTATTTGCCCAAAATTTTTTGAGCAAAATTTTACCAAAATCAAATACAATGTCATTAATGCCCATATAATAAATTGTTTTGAAGAAAAATTTTCATCCTTTTTAATCTTTTCATTCTACCAAACTATCCAAAATATCCCTATTTGGTTATTTTGTTAGCATATATTTTGACTAAAAGGTTTTTTCCTAAAATTAAATAAAGACCTATTCTATACTCCCACTACTCCTTTTGGGAATTGAGCTTGGCTTCCAAAAGCTAGACATTAATCTCTTGATGGGCGTCCAAGTACATCAAATATCCTTTGAGATACCAAGGAGAGATTACAAATGGTATAGACACGCAGGCCCAATAATAGTAAATAAAATATCAAAATTTAATTAAATTAATAATTATAACCTATGAATAAACAATTCAATAATTGGTCATTCTAAATCCATGACTATCCTACATGCTAATAACTCAATTTAAATAAATAAAATAAATAAAAGGCATAAAACATTTAATATTTAAAAATAAATTCTAAACAATTTTCCTTAAACAATTTTTAAGAAAAATATCCAAAAAAGCAAATTTCATCTTTAACCATTAAAATATTGATTTTTAATTCCAGAAATTTCTTAAACAGTTTTTAAGAAAATTAACAAAATCAAAACCAAATAATATTAGCAAAGATAATCCCAAAACTGAGAAATTCACAAAAAAATTAGAAAGCCAAAGTTTACCAACAATTGTCATGAATTTCGTGGCAGTATATCACACGTAGATACAAAGCATGAATAACATATATTATCAAATAAAAATTTGGATCATGACAATCAAAATCGTAAACTATAGACGTGACTCAAGACAACTGATTACATCAGCGGAACTCATCAGATCAACAACTTGATATTCACCAGTCTGGATTTTTTGAATTTTCTCTAAAAATCAAATCTTTTAAATTTACAATTTAAAAATAAACAATTACAAATAACGATGAGGTAACTCTGATACAACAGTAAGAAGTGTGCAACGGAAACATAAATCGAATTTAATAAATTTACCAATATACAAACACTACGCCAAAAATGAGCTTTAGGGACGTTTGATTTAAATGTCCTTAAAAACCATTATTAAGGACCCTTATTTGAGAAAAAATATATATATTTTTTCAATAGTTTTTAGGACGTTTATAGTTAATTTTAATATTATTAAACAAATTAAGGACGTTTATAAATGTCCTTAAAATATCAAATTATTCCAAATTAGAATTAAGGACCTTTTTAGAAATAGAATTTGGGAATTTAAAAATAAAAACATTTGAATAAACCTCAATCAGCTTTAAGAAATTTGCTAAGCCGATTGTCGCTAAGGTTAATTTGCTATCTTTTCCTTGTTCTTCTTCCCCGACTTGCTGATAGTCTGCTGGTTCTTCCATTCACAAAAAATATCTCCTACCCCATCTCAAATTTTTCGTAAGAGTTCAAATTGGACTAAACTTCAATCAGACAGAGTTCTTCTTGCGTCGCTTAAGGAAGGTGTCAACAGTAAGGGTTTTTTTTTTTTTTTTTGGTAATTTACTGTAATGGTTTCTTCAACTTGGTAAGGCCATTCTTCCTCCTATATTTGTTCAGCATAAACGTCGTCTTCATAAATGTGGCATATTTTAAAAAGAACTGTTCTAGAATCTAAACATATTAAATCTTCTTAAAGATCTCTGTTAATCCTCTTTCTATTAGATGGTTACTGTATAAATGATGGGTACTCGATATGATTGGTTACTCATTATCCTTTTGTTAATGATCGCTAGCTCAATTCTAGCAATGGTTATTGTGATAGTCCTGGATGATTATTAGAGGGGGTAGTTCTAAAATTTTCTGAATTCCGTAGTAATGAATCCATATGGATTCTCATTTTCTTTTATAATAATAGACATAAATATTTCTAACATTTTGTATGATTATTATTTCTGTTGTTGTAGTGTTATCTAAAAGGCTTTTATGGACGAAGCTAGTAAGGGTATTTCATCAAATGCTCCCTAACGTTTGCTGTCAAGGGCTTCCTTGTATCCTTTATCTTGGAAACTGGCACATTGGCTCTGACTAATTATAGATCTATGCTTTTTGTCTTTTGCCCAAAATTTTGCTGTGGGTGAATAAATTAGCAATTCAAGTGAAAAATACTCAGCCTCTGTTTTCAAGCAAGTTAAACCACCTGATTCTTGTTCTCACTAATGGTGATTTAATTGTTAAGCTGAGTGGAGGCAAACAGTGAGTTGGGAAATCGAAAGAATTCATGGTTTGTCTATTGTGTTTAGCTTTGCTAGGCTGAGACTCACTGTGCCTCATTTTGTTTATGTTATTGCTCTAATTAATCAAAATAATTCTGAAACCTTCTCTCATCATCTTGGAAAGCAGAATTATGATGGAGGTACTCCATCTTTGAGGACTTGGATTTCTAGTGCATATAATTGAAACAATTAACTAAGTTATTTCACCATAGAAGTTAATGGTGTGTGTGCCCAATGAACATTGCTTTTTTACACTTATTTGTTAAAGAATTTATAGATTTTGCACTTACACTTGCTTTTATCCATCTCTGCAGTTCTGTTGGCATCCTGTGCAATCTAAGTACTTATATTCTTGAAGCTGTTATCTATTTTCATAAAATGTTAAATGTAGCTACAGTAACCTTATCTACTATAATTCTTGGTAAACTACTGTAACTCAACTGGACTACTATAACTCTTGGTAAACTACTGTAACTCTAATGGCACTGATTAAGGAAGAGCAGTAAAAAAAATTACTATATTCTACCTGTATTCTTCATCAAGATCAGGGATTTCAGAAATGTTGGAAACCAGAAAGTGGTGCAAGGGATGAATTGTCACTGTAGCTACATTCTCTTTATGCCAACGGTTTCTTGAAAATTTTCGTTTACTTTCTTTCTGGTACTTTGTAAGCTTCTGTTGACACTGTCCACTTCTTGATCTGGATACATTGTGTTGAATAATGTAGTTTTCTTTTTTTGGTAATTTTAATGTAATAATAATAGGTATATATTGGGTATCTATTTAGTAAATCAACTAGTAGTCTTAGGACATGGCAGCCACGATGACAGAACTCCACCAATCAGATGAATTTTCTACCTCTTTTCTGGGTATTAAATATTTTTATTAACAGAAATCTTTAAAGTATGATAACTAAATATTTTCTTGTTGTTGCTTTGGATTTAATGTAATGTATATAAGATTAATTTAACTAAAATATTCTTATAATTGATTTGTTAAAATAGAATCATACTTCCGGAAATGGAATAAAATTTGAGAAAAATAATTATCAACTTCTGTCTGAATAGTAAGTGCTTTTCTTCCCGGTCTAAATCATCAACTTCCATCTGAACAGCTTCTAGTCCTTTGCTTTCCACCATGGCCTTAAACCTCTGTTCCATACATTTCGTGTAATGCCATTTTGTCATCCTCTCTACAGTGTCCAGAAATTCATATGGGATACCATGATTCAGTACCTAAATTAAGCAAGAAAATTACACAATAATATTGTTACATTATAGCAGCAGAGATAAATATGAGATGGGACAGTATTATTAAATGATTCAAAAGTAATTATGAGATACATACCTCAAAGAATCCCAAGTTCTCACAAGCATCCTTAATCAACTCCATTGCTGCAGGCCTCTCTTCACCATTGAGCTTCTCCATGTTAATCACTGGGAATATTGGAGTTGCTGTCTTTGATCTCTGTGGGAATATTATTAATGAACTTTAGTATCACACTTATTTATGGTCCATACAAACTTATTAATGAACCTTGACATAGTGAAATCTCTTTTAGAAAGCAATTTCTCCTGTCAAAGCTCACTAACTTCCCATATATAGCACCTAATTCTTATCGATATTTCTAAAATTGTATTGTATCGATGATCATAGACAGAACTCATAATAAATATTTTTATTTATTTATTTATTGATATGCTTTAATTCTATTTTGTTCTAAAGATTTTGGGCACTAATGACTAGTGGTTTCACTAGATAAGTGGTTGCTATAATGCACAGAATCTTGTTTCTAATGATACATTGACCAGATTATTTGTCCCTTTACTTAAAACAAACAAGTTTTGTGAAGTTCCATTTTTATTATTTATTTTTAGTGTAGCTATATATGATAAATTTGATTTTTTGACAACAGTAATATTTAATTGGGAAAAACTGAGGAATTGGGCATACTGCTTCCATTTCAAAGGTAAGCATGCTATTTAGTTTAGATTTATTTAATGTTTCTTTCTTGGGATGCTTTAGATTTTCTATTATGTTTGATGTTTGATTTTATATTATGTTTCAAGTTAAATGCTATTATATAAAGAAATTTAATCTAAGTAGTTAACGAGTGCATTATGAATCATTTTGGCCACAATAATCTAATAGCATTTAACTTGAAACATATTATAATAGAGAACTCAGTAACAATGTAAAGCAAAAAATTGCAAGATAGCAACACAGACTACCACTTAAAGAATTTATAACCTGTAGTATCTAGAAGAAACTAATTTGACTGACAGCTCATTTGAAGGAATCACATTATTTTGGTATCAGAGCATAGGCTTTCATTAAGAGGTGTGACTATCTTTTTTTTTTTTTTTTCTTTAATGTATTTTGTCTGCTAAGATCATGTTTTGTTCTTTGAATTCACATGATCCTGTGATTGTTTTAGTTTTGTTCTCTTAAATCTATCCTACTATATCTCTTGTGATGAAATTGTTGTGTGGATCTAGCATAGGGCAAAAAACAAGGGTTGATTCAATTATGTTTGGTGTTTGTGATAAATTCCTCTACTTCTATACAAAAGAAAACTACAAAAATGGGAAAGATCAAAGGAAGAAAAATAAAGTAACAAAGAAAATTCTGCAAAAAGAATGGGAAGAGAAATCCTAAAATCCAATGAAATTGTTGAAAATTGTTGAGATCTTGCTTGATTTGATGAATTGAATGTTGGAAGAAGATTGTAATTGAAAATTGAAGTTGATTTGACCTTGTTTGAAGCAAAATTGAATGCATTTAATTGGAAAGTGTTGAATTGACATTGCGAAGAAGTTCTTTGATCACAAAATCTTTATCGTCAAGGTGTATGATAAAATGTCTTTCATCTGCTTTCCATTATTCCTTAAAGTATTAGTTCAAAACTTTGTTTATTGTCCTTTTTCTTGGCATTCTAAACTCTTTAATTCCTACTATTGGTTGATTAAACTGGTTGGTTGAGTTTGCGGACCTTGGATGAATTGCAAGGGTTTCACTAGAGTTGATTAAGAATCATTACAAAGTTCAAGAGTGGAAAAATGCTGAGTGAGGCGAGATCATTTGAGTGAGAAAAAGCCAATCTAGAGAGATATACACGAGTGAAAGGTGAGGTTATAAACATTGCTCTATTTTCCTTGTTGATTATTTGTGTGGGAAACATGCCAAAGGGAGTTTATACTTCATCATAGGCCTCCAATATGGGAGACGACAACAATAGTATGGCTCATCTTATTGAGAAGATAGAACAATTGTCTTGCAATATAGTTGAAATGAGAAGACAACTTGCAAAGATTGAAAGAGTAGAAGAACGAGTGTAAAATATAGAAGCCACCCCTCCTCATCATGTGAGGAATCCACAACCCAAAGATGAAGAGGAAAGGGATGACCATTTCAGAGAGGACAACAAAGGGGAAGAATGATCCAAGATCAATTGGATGAAGTTTCACAAGAAGATGATTGGGAAAAATCTGAAGAAGAACCAATGGATTGAAATATGAGCTTGGGTTCAGTCAAGTTGATATTACCACAATTCAAAGGAGATTATTATCTGGAAGTATACCTTACTTGAAAGAGCATGTATTTGATTGCTATGAATATCCAAAGGCCAAGAAGGTAAAGCTTGCTATTGTGGAATTCACAGGTTATGCTTTGACTTGTTATGATCAATTGATGATTTCAAAGAGAAGAGCTAATGAAGCATCTATTGCTTAATGAAATGAGCTTAAGGGTGTCAAGAGGGCAAATTTGTACCTGCTTTTTACCAAAGGGAACTTTACGAAAAACTTCAAACATTCTCTCAAGGAACCAAAAGTGTTGATGAATACTACAAAGAAATGGAGGTGTCTGTGATGAAAGACAACATTGTGGAAGATGAAGAGGGTACTATCGCTAGATTTCTTTGTGGTTTGAATAAAGACATAGCTGAAAGAGCAAAACTTCAACATTACCAATCTTTAAAATAATTGGTGAACATAGTAATGAATATTGAGAGACAATTGAAGTACTTTGTGATGTTATGCCCATGCAAGCATGCCACATATTACTTGGTAGACCAAGGCAATTTCAAAGAAAAGTGGTGTTTGATGGGCAGAAAAACAGGTATACACTTGAACAAGATGGGATGAAATTTAAGTTGGATGCCTTGTTGCCAAATGAAGCTAACATTGATCAAAAGATCATGACGGAGAACATGAAGTTGTATTATGAAAGTCTTGAAAGAAAAGAAAATGAGGGAAAGACAAAAGAAAGTGAGAAGTCAAGAAAAGAGAAAGAAAAAGAGAGAGGACATGAGAACGAAAAGAAGAAAATGAGAGCGGAAAAAGGAAATAAAGAGAGATGAAAAGTGAGAAGGTGAGTTTCTTTGCAAAAGAGACGTTAAAAGTGCTTGTTTGAGACCAACGAATTTACTTATGTGCAAGCATACTTTGCATTCTAATTCTTTCATTGATACTTTTTTCGATGCTAATCCTTCTTTGCCTAGTGAAATCTACTTTTTTTGTGGGCATACGAAGATGTTTTTCCGGAAGAAGTATGACAAGATTTGCCACCCATTTGAGATATCTAGCATCAAATTGACCTAGTTCAAGGAACCCAATTGCCAAACAAGGCTGCTTGTAGAACCAATCTAGAAGAAACCAAGGAATTCCAACAAATGGAAGAATTACTAGCCAAAGGATATGTGAGGGAGAGTATGAGTCCTTGCGTGCCTGGTTTATTAGTGCCCAAGAAGGGTGGGACTTAGAGAATGTGCATTGATTGTAGATTCATCAATAAAATTAGTATAAAGTATGGTTTCGGTGTCACTAGGTTAGATGGCATCCTGGATGAATTAAGTGATAAATGTAAGAAAGCGTCCTTGCACCGATTCAGAAGACTAGCAGCGGTTAGCCTCTGATCTTCCCAAGTTTCAAACCCCTTGCAGGGAGCCAAACTTCTGAGAGGAATCGATCCTGGCACCAGCCCTCCTATACAGGTGCCAGATGGCCCATTTTTTCTTGTCGTTTTGTTTAGGATTTCTTAGCTTGTTTTGGTAGTTTATGTTTTAATTAAGGACTTAATTGCAATTTAAAGTCCAGCTATATATTGATGGGGCATCGAAGAGCAACCCAGAACTTCTTCAATTGGTGGGATTCTAAGGGAAGGCGATGGCAATTTTGTCATGGCTTCTATGGAGTTTTTGGGACAGAAATCAAACAATGAAGATGAGTTGTTGGCTTCTTTATCTGGTATCACTCATTGTCTTGCAGGAAGCTTTTAGGAGGTTTCGGTACAAACAGATTCACAATTTCTTATAGGGCTGATTCGGGAGGAATTTGTAGTCCCTTGGAGATTCTATAATCATTTTTGCATATTAAAGAGTCTTCTTTCTATGATCTCTTTCACTTTCTTACATAGATTCAGGGAAGGAAACACAATAGCAGATGCTTTAGCCAAAACTGCATTTCGACAACATTCCTCGGCATTTTTTTCGTTCTTCACCTTCGATTCCACATTCGGCTACAGGCATATTTTTGTTAGATATTGATCATTTGCTTAATTTGAGATACAAGTAGGACCTTATCATTCGCTTTACTTAAGAAATGGTTTGTTCTCATCTTTTGCATGGTAATGTAAGGCTCTTTAATTATGCCCCTCCTTGTTTGTTAACGTTGTATTCATTTCTTTTTCAATAAACAGGTAGGGGCTTGTCAATCAACACCATAAATCAACACCATAACAAGTGGTGTTCCAAAAAATATATATAAGTACAGAAGAAATCACCATCAAGATTTGACGTGAACAAATAAATGATGAAATAATGCAAGAACGTATGGAAAATTTTTTTTAAAAAAATAATGTAAGCGAGCGTTATGGCCCTGGAGCTCCTTCCTTGACAATTCCTTCAGGAACAATTAAACAATATGGTTTTAATTAAATTAGGTATTATAATAAACAAAAGAACAAAAAAAATACTGCGCAAATAATGTTCAATAGACTCATTTTGAAATCCAGAATCGGCTGCATGTGTAGACCTGGCAAAACGACTGCAAACTCAGTAGTGCGAAGATCAACACTGTGGAAAGTACGGCCAGACATTTCCAGGAACCGTACAAGTGTTTCTTGGTCTGCCTCCACATCTTCACCACCAGCTTTTGATCATAGTACCTGTTTAAGTTTTCAATTGCAATATCAATATTAGACATCTGATCAGATCTCACGTAGAACCTTCTCATTCCATTGAAGAGGTCTGCAATTTCGTCATCCCTTAACGCCCCAGTGATGACACCATTTTGCTTCAGTAACTTCACGTCTTCTGCCGTGTCTACAATCCCGTTCATGAGGTTTATGTATCGGGCAAATTGGAGGCCTGATTTTGACATTGCGGCTTCGTACGCTATCAAGTTTCTGAATATGACTTCCGACGTGGAGTTCAGGTTTAAGACAGGAAGGTACAACGTTGTTTCATTTTCGGAAAACCAAATATCTTTGATTCCTCCATTAATTATGGGACCACATTGAATGTCAGCATATCGCCACAGGAACCAAACGGATGGGATTGCAATTTCATCATCAGAGGATGAGTTTTTTTGTCCATGCTTGTGTATTGTTCCTTTCCTGAACAGCCCAGATATAGAAGACCAGGGAATATTACCTATAACTTGCACCGGCTTCAGAATGGCTTCGGTTTGTTTGTTTCCCAGGGACTGCACCAGTTCCAAGATTGCACCCGCGTTCTGCATGGCCTCAGAGTCTTGCTCTTGATCGGTTGAAGTCGAGGATGAATTAGATGATCTGAAAGAGGTAGATGATTTCTCATCTCCTATATAAATTGGAACTTCTCTCATGGAACCATAATCTTCTAATGGGCTAACAAAGGAAACAGGATTATCTGTATTTAGAATTAAGCGATACATAAGATCTAACAGATGTCGAGGTCTAGTATTAGATTGAGTTCTATTATCAACACTGCTGATCTTGACCGGGGATTGTGTTTTACAAAATTCTACTAATATTCTAAACAACTCCTGATCCTCCTCATCGTACTCATCAAAAGAACAAAGATGGAGAGACTTACGAATTTCCTTCAAGAGAATGTATGGAATTTGGTTCTCGAGCATCATGATGTCTCTTGTCACTAAAGTGTTGTTTAACAAAGTACCTTGATCTGTAATTCCATCATCTGAATCAAGACAAGAATTCCAGAGATCAAGAAGAAAGCAACCGTCAATGGCGATTATCCAGGCTAAGGTGTCTTCATCGTAGTCCATAAACTTGCTGTAACATGCACGAGTGAATGGGTCAAGTTCCTTCAGACTATTGATCACAAGATGCTGAAAATGAAACATCTGCTCTGGCGAAGAAATATGTTTTATTGCAGAGAGTTTGTATCTTTCCATGGGATAGAGCTCTGGGCGCAAATGATGGTACGGTCCCAAAGCTAGGAGTTGAGGAGCGTAAGCTTCGGGATTTTGCATGCTTAAAGCTTTGGGCACTTGGAAGACGGAAACGGGAGGCAGGTGATCGACTTGGAATGCAATCTCTTTTCTGAAGATATTGCTTACCCGTTCGACCCAGCCGCGGGCGGCGGTGCGCATGGGAACAGTATTACCTCTTGATGAATAGGATGACATTTTTCCTTCACTGTGTGTGAATGAAATTGTTTGACAAAAAAAATCGGCGTGCGGACAATTTATAAATTGATCGAGGATGAAGAATGGGTCCGCCGAAAAAGCGAATGGAGAAGTGGCGTGTCCATACGTCAAGGATTTCGGAACTTTTCTTCTTCTGATTTATTCAAAAAAGGAACATAATTCAGAAAAATATACGAAGTAAAGGAGGGTGAGTCTGACTCTTATTCTGAAGATAAAATCAGAAGAGTAAATCTACGAATTGGGATAGGAGAGACTGTACAAATTTGTCCCAACACATATTACTCCCAGAAAATTATTATTATATGAACTAAAGTTTTATTAAAATTAATTGCAAGCACATAAATTATTCCCACTTTTTTTTTTTTTGTATTGTCATTATACAAACAATCTTCACTTGATAAAAGTCAGAAGGTTGCTGAATAATTTGTAAAATTTATCGATAACCATCAAGTTTACAATTCAAATGCAGAATAATATGGAGATGGTGAAATTTTCAATCTTCGTTGACGACATTATGCAAAAGCTTCGAATGTCAGAGTTGAGTAATGACAATTTTAAAATTAAATGTCTCATTTTATTTAAATAAATTTAAATTCAAAGAAATTAACAAATAATAATTTTAATTTATTTTAAAAGTATAGAAAATCT
This sequence comes from Echites panduratus, assembly GCA_035221335.1. Taxonomy (NCBI): domain Eukaryota; kingdom Viridiplantae; phylum Streptophyta; class Magnoliopsida; order Gentianales; family Apocynaceae; genus Echites; species Echites panduratus. The sequence continues at coordinate 5,677,843 of JAWZTD010000082.1, forward strand.
AAAAAATTAAATATTATTCGAAGCATTAGAATATCAATATTAAAAACAAGTGTGGTATTATTTACTTGCTTTTTTAAAATAATATTATCTCCCTCTCACAAAGATAATCCATGGTTTTTTAAATATATATATAAATATATTGTCCCAAATTATAATATAATTTTCTCTTTAAAAAGTTATATGATACATACCAAATTAAGTTTATTAAAAAAAATCCAACTAATTCTCTCTTTCCCTCGTTCTCAAGCAATAACCTTTTAGTTTGTTTTTTTAATGCAACTAATTTAATATTATTTTTTTTCCTCTAGAATGAGTTTGTTTCAGTTAAGAAATAATTAACTATAATTGGCGGTTTGAGAATCACAAATCTCTGGGTTTTATGGAAATATTGATCCCATTGTTAATCTGTAGAGAGATTTTGATATCAAGATCCAGCTTTATGTATGAAGGAACGACCAGCAAAGGCCAAAGAATAATATCTGCAATAGTGCACAAACTCCACCAGCTACGACAAGCCTTTTCAATTCAAGCAATTGATAACTTCTTGCACATTCCGTTAACTAAAATAGATACAAATGGATAAGTGTTTGGTGGTGGAAGGTAGAATTTCAAGAGAATTTGATCTTGAACGTTATTGGATCGTCCAGTAACAACACCGAGAATGCAACAATTGGAGGAATCATTATGGAATGATCCGACAATTTCAAAGGGGCATTTTCAGTTTTCCTTTATACTGTTTCAAATATTGAAATTGAACTAGCAGCCTTGCTTGAAGGATTGCGATATTGGAGACGGAAGAATTGGAACAATGTTGTGTTGCAAACGGACTCTAAAATGGCCATATCTATAGTGGAAGGCAGCTGTACAGTTCCGTGGAGCTATAAAGAAAGATATGTCACATTTGATCTCTTCTCTCAACTCGTAATTACAAGCTTGTTCATATTATACAAGAGGGAAACATGGTAACGAATCAGCTTGCCAACACAGCTCACGAATCACTCCACTATTTGTATTTTGATTCATTTAATTTACTTCCTCCAAGAACTCAAGGCCTATGTAATCTAGACCGAATGAGGTTCCGACCATTAGTTCAGGGTAGGAATGGATACATCTCCACCTCCTCACAGGGGGTAAGGCTTTATGGCCCCAGTTGTAGAATTTTTTCTTCAATAAATAGGTAGAGGTCTGGCGAACCCCTCACTCTCATTAGGAGGTTTATTAAAAATAATAATAAAAAATTTTTTTTAATGTTATATTTTCTATTTAATATTGAAATAGAATTTATTGACTATTGCAGTTTGTCAATATTGACAATATATTAAATGGAGGATAAAACTCTCTTTAAAAATAATTCAATTAATTTGATTAACTAAAATTCTTTAATCTTCGGGAGTAAAAAAAGATTATGGAACAAATGGATTAGTTTATTAAATGAGTAAGTTTGGTTACCCAAAGTAAATTACATTTAAAAGTAATTAGAGTATTAAGTGCCCACTCCAAAACATCGATGGACAGTGCCACTTTGCGGTTTGAATGTTCGAGGAGATTGCGTTTCGCCGTGAAGTAAACGTAAAGAAATTAAGGTATCGAAGCATCATGAGAAATTACAGTACTGCTCTATCTGGCCAGTTCTATAAGCTTCGGTTTCATCATGTACGATCATTCCTTATTACATCTACGTACTATTCATCCATGCACACCTGAAACTCACAATTCGATATCCATGGGAAAAGGATTTTTCAGAGCCAACCCGCTTTTTAGTCATTTTAGTTTTTGAACTTTCCTCGGCTTTGTAAACTCACTGGAAGATCACTGGGCCAAAGAATTTTATCCTTTTTGAAAATGGGTTCGTTTCCCAACTTCATTAATTCTTGCCGTGTAAACTTGAGACAGCAACAAAGCAACCATGTCTTTAAAAATATTTAAGACTTTAGCAAAATTTGACGAAATTTAATTATCTAGAAATTCAAGAGTGAAGGAACTACTTTTGTGTCCGTTTTTATTTGTGGCCGACAATTAATTACTAGCAGCTTCATCCAATCCTTCCCCCCCCCCCCCTTTTTTTCTTCTGACTCCAGTTTTGAAGATTTCTTACACTACTTGTGTTTGCGCTTTAATTAGTGGCTGAGAATTAATACTCTCTCCATCCCAATTTATAAGGAGTCTGTAGTCTTTTGTAAAGATTAAGACAGATTTTTTCTTCCTAAATTACTCTTCTAACTCTGCATAGAAACTTAAAAATTTGATACTTCAAGAATCTCTCTCTTTTCATTAAGACATCTTGACATCTCCTATGTGGGAAAATTTAAATTTTCCTTATTCTTCCAAAATACTCCCATAAAAAATCAAAATACCCGCCAATTCATTTTATCCCCAAAAACCACGAAACTCATCTCTAGCCGACCCACTTTTAGGCAAAAAGAAAAAAAATAATATGAACTCTTTACAATCGGCGACTTTCAACAAAAATCTGACCGACAACTTGGCTACAGGAACAAATCTCAACGGGCAACTTCAGTATTTCAGAGTAAAGAAAATGGATAATAATCCATGGCAACCATTTTGAATATTCGATTTAAATATTGAAGGTGAGAGTGATAATCAATGGATTTCAAATTACTATTTCACCTTTGGACATGATAATCTATCAATTTTTAATTTGAATTTGGTTTTGAGTGACGAATCAAACAACTTTATCGATTTGAACTCAGAACCCAAACAAGAAGATGCAGGGATTCCTCCAAGCATAGGTAAATTACTACTTATGTTTCTAAATGAACTCTTTTGTCATGTTTTGTTTTATAAGATTGAACGATCCCTATATGGCCTAATATTTTCAAATTTACAGTTCTTTTGATTTAATTTACTAGTTTATTTTTATTTCAATTTATTTTAATGAATTTTGTGAAATTAGTTGATGTTTGTTTAATATAACTTTTTTTTTTTGGTTTCTCCATTCATGGGTTACCAATAAATGGGAGTAGTACTTGAAATAGTGCAGATATTTGATGATAGTGTCAAACTAAAATAGTTAGTGTACTTGAAAAACAAATTATATGATGATCTTTTGGTGATTAGTTAGGAATGAATAATTGTATGATGCAAAAAAATACCAGTAAATGGGAGTAGAACTTTAAATAATGCAAATATGGGATGATGGTGACAAACTAAATTAGTTTGTTTACATGGAAAAGTAATTATGTGCTATACTCACTACTAGAATTTGGCTATTTTGTGACGGAATTTTAAGACAAATGCATAGAATTATCAAAGATTTTTGACATAAACAAAGTTCTGTCAAAAATTTTGTATAAAAAAGTTAACCTCTGTCAATGATTTTTTACAGAACAAATTACGTTGTCAAAAATATGGAATTAAGTAATTAAATTTATTCTTTTCCTAAAATCAATTTACAGATATCTGTATTCCTTCAAGATATTTTGACCACCGATACCTTTTGATGTGATTCATGCAAGGAAACCTTCTCCATCAACATAAACACATAAATTGAAAAACTAACCCAAGACTTCATCAAAGATTATGGTTAGTTCATTGACCTATCCTGTCATGCAACATCAACCAATGACTTGTGTTTGGTAGACAATTCACACTGTAACCTAAGTGTAGAAAAGCCTTTAAGAAGTTCTACAGGAACCCTAGAAGAGTTTTATCAAAAACTCACAAGAAAGACCATGTTTGATCATCCAATTCAGCACTCTCAAAGTGAAATTCTGTTTTTGATTAAAATATTGATTAGGGTAAATACATTATAGTGTTCTATTTATACCCATCAGCTACTCAAACCTAATAGGAAGTAAAATACATAAAAACCCTTACTTAAAATTAAATGGTCAAATAAACACCTAAAAGGCTTGCTTGAAACCACTTCATCTTGGAGCGCTCTTCTTTAAAGAATGGCCTCAAAATCTTGATTCAAAAGACCAGCACCGGTGATTTAGGCTGTGGGCCAGAGCGGGTCTGGGAGGTTCGAGCGGGCTTTTTTTTTAAGGTGTAATTTTTTAGCTCTAAATATAAATTATAATAATGATATAAGCTAAAAATGACAACACTATGAAATGTAATTTCATTTTACAAAGTCCTTGATTATCACAAATTAACAGTATAATAAAAATTACATTTAGTTGTTGTCAATCTGTGATGTAGAAGATTCTACGTAAAAGTCTCAATCTTCATGCAAAATTGGTTGGGTCATATCTTGAATTCGTTTTTCTGTCTTTATCCAATCGGATGCACACATCAGAGCTTCCAAAGTGTCGGGAGCCATTAGACTCATTGACTCATCTAGTCTTCTCCCATTTTCACTAAAGGCACTTTCGGACACTACGGTTGAAACGGATGCAGTTAGAACATCTCGTGTCATTCTAGACAAAGCTGGATATGTCTTTTCATTGTGTTTCCATCATCCGAAGATGTCAAATTCTGGTTCTTCATTACTCACTTGCACTTGAACAGCTATGTTATAGATAGTCAACTCATTCAATCCACCTGATAAAGATGAAGCCATCCTAGAGCATCTAAATCTTGATTTCTTGTTGCTGATTATGTTGAGGATAGTGGAAGTAGCGTCGAAGGCTTGGGACGGTCTGCGTTCCAGTGGCGGCGTCATTGGCTTTTCTAAGTGTAGAAAACCGTTCATGATATGATGCAAAGAGAATCTCCAAGTTCGCCCTCACATAACTCTTTAGTTCTTCTGCCTCAGTCAGCCATGTAAGTCCTTCTGAACTTTCTGGATACAACCCATACAAGTATTCGATACTTGTCTCGAAACCTAAAATCTTAAAACTAGGATCCATGCAAATAACAATGCAATAAAATAGATGAAAAATATTTGAAAGATTTCTGTTCCATAGCTAACACCATTTGGGTATGTTCACTATATTCTCTAAAGTCATTAAATGAATGAAACGCTTGAATTTAAGTGGGGATCATGTGATGTGTAGTGGGATAATATTCTTTTGAAAGTAAATGAGTTGCTTGTTTAAAAGTTTTCAAAAATGATGAAATTATAGCACCGGTATCAAAAATGGAACTAATTATTTGGAATTGAAATCCAGTACTATTACAAAATTGAATAAGTTGATGTTTATAAGGCAGCACACTATCTATCATATCATGTGTTGAGTTCCATCTAATGTTTACGTCAACTCTAAATTTCTTATAACTCAAATTTTGTTCCTGACAAAGATATTTAAATTGTTAAGCCTTCAGTGCAGAAGATTTAATAAACCATAAAATGTTACGAATTATTGCAATAACTTCATCAACAAATTTAAATCCATTTTTAACAATTAAATTTAAAATACAGCATGCACACCTATTGTAAAAAAGTTTGCCTCCTAAAATTGGTTTAATTTCACTCAGAAGAATAGGAATACTAGAATCATTGTTATTTAAATACAACAAATAATAAGATAGGAAGAAAGAAACCAACTTGAAAATCGAAAATCGGACGATTTGGATGGAAATTGTGGAAGTTTGATCACCAAATTCATTCACAAACTCCTTCCAAATCGAGAATCTTCTTGCAAAAAAAAAAAAAATTTTCCAAACCAATATAGCCTTTCAATTAGAAAATAGAATGAAGAAGATTGAAGAATAGAGAGTTTGGAGGATTTTTGTGGGAAAAATGAAGTGTGGGGGGGGGGAATTTTACAGGGAATTTGGAGCCATTAGTGAAAAAAAATTTTTTTTTTTAAATAATTCAAACTGTCACACAACCGTTGGGGATTGAAATGGGGAGGAGGGGCGAGCTTGTTAGTGGGGTGGGTCAGAAACGGGCCATGATTCGTAACGGGCGGGGCGGCCTGAGAAAAATTAAACCACACGGTTTCTAGACGATTCCACAGGCCAGGCCGGGCCGATTTGTGTTTCTGTTCACACGGTTCCAAGACGGGTAAGGTTCCCCTGGGCCAGGCGGGAAGCATCTCTTGGCATCATGGTTTTCTTAGATAATAGGTTAGACATCTTTTGTCAGCACTGCATCCTTGAAAGCATTGCAATCTAGTTTTAATTTAGTAGCATTTGATTGATGAATTATTATGAGTAGGTCTTTTTTGGTTAATCTTTGGAGTATCAGTTAGGATAGAGAAACCCCATGGATGGCTTGTTAGGATATAATGCTCTTCAGTAACCTAGGTGTTGTACATTGTAGGTGTGATGATTTGTTTATCTTATATATGAAATTTTACTAGAACTAGCAATGACAAACGAGTTGGGTAGGTCAGCTCACCACCAAACTGGCATGAATGGTAAAAGCCCAACCCAGCCTAACCCATGACCGTTTTAGTCCACGAACCAGACCAGTCCATGGACTGAACAGTTCCTTCCTTTGCCTGGCCTTGCCCGCATACCAATTGTCATATAACCATTGGAAAAGCAGAAATAGCTTTTGGTTTTAAAAGGAAAATTACAAAAATTCCACTAACTGTCATTTCTGCAAAATACTATAAATATCCTACATATAGAAAATCACAAAAACAACTCTTTAATCTATCTACTATATTCATTCTCCAATTCTACTTTCTAATCTCAATTCTCTCTTGGTGTTTTGGTGTAGAAATTTAATTTTTGACAAGAAGAGCTCGAAGTTAGAAGGAGTTGGTGAAGAAATTTTGAGTTTCCAACTTCCACAATTTCCAACTAATTCTTCTGAGTTTTGAATTTCAAGTTGGTTTTTCTCAACTTATCTTTTAATTTGGTAGTTTTGTTAAATTTTATTTATTTGAATTTATTTTTTTCTTTCTTGATTGCTTTTATTTATTTGCTTTGCTTCTGTTTAGTTTAATTTATTTCATTATCTAGTTATTTTAAAAAATGGATATATCTCGTTCATCCTCCTACCTCATTAATATTAATTAAGGATTTACCAGGTATTATGAATATGATGGTAGAATGAATATTCACGAACCCAAAATATTGATTTGGATAATGTTCAAGAAATGCAGATGTCCACTAATAGTTTAGAAGAAATGATTATATCTTCCTCTGGCACATGCAGGACTAAAGAAAAAAAAAACTAATATAGAAATTATTTAAAAACTAAGATGAAAAAGCAACTTGTATACTTTATGAGAAGACATATGCTCATAAATGTGAGAGTAGGACTGGAACCTTGACCCAATAATTAAAAAATGAACACTCCGATTTTATTAAGGATTTGCAAAAAAAAAAAGCAACAAATTTGTATAACGGGGCTGGAGGAGGGAAGTAAATGGTAATTTTCAGTTTCACCAATAACTTGTTAGGGAAGAAATGCAAGGTTAGCAGTGGCAAATGGCCAGTCCGACACATATAAATAGTACCAAGCCCGACCCAGCCCGGAAGCCGTCCTCACCTAGTGCGGTTAAAGATTTTTTAAACCTAGTCCAGCTTGTGACTCGTTTTAACCCGTGAATTGGACCAGCTCCGTGAACCAGACTAGTCCAGCCCAGGTCTGACCCATGAACCAGTATGACCCAGCCCACTGGGCTTAATGATTACATGGCCTTTTCTTCCTTTTTTTTTTTTTTTTGCAAAAATGTCAGTAATGGTTATTTCTCCAAAAAGCTATAAATACCTCCACCCATAAAAAATCACCAAAATAATTATCTAACTCTCTACTCTATTAATTCATTTTTTTTACTAAACTCTAATCTCATTTCTTTCTTGGTGTAGAAATTTAATTTTTGGCACAATTCTCCTTCATAATTGTATTTTTATTATAATTTTTTATTGTCATTTTTCAATAAAAAAAAAATCCCTTCGTTTATAATTTGAATAATCTTTGATTAATAAATTCAGTAAGGGTCAATGCCGACAACTTTATCATTTCAACGTGGTTTTTTCCAATTTTCAAACATCTAATTCTAATAGATTTTTGATTAACTTTACTTTAATTTAAAATTTTACTCCAAAAAATATTTTACTAAATTTTGAAAAATATTGAACTTAAGTTACTCCAACAAAATTTATAAAGTCTTAAACTCAAATTATTTATACATTTTTAAACATTTAATTGCAAAGTTTTAAACTTCTAAAATTTCCAAAATTCTAATTCTAATAAATTTTTAATTAACTTTACTTTCATTTAAGATTTTACTCCAACAAAAATTATCCTAAACTTCAAGTCGAGTTAACTTAATTTTTGAAAAATATTAAACTTAACATAAAATAAAGTCTAAGATTAATTAAAATAAAATATTAAAGGTAAAAAAAATTTTGAAAAAAAAGGGAATGCAACCCAACTCAGCCCTGTCCCAAACAAACCCACATAGGCCTAGTCTTATCATGGTCCCAGGAATGGCACGGCCCATTCTTCCCTCCATCTCGTAGAGTTAGATTGAGACTAGGCCTCCAACCCATTAGGCCCAACCCAAGCCAGGCCCAGTCCGCCTCGTTGTCATTGTTAGTAGGTGGATAATTGAACAAAAACTTTAGGGCTGGCAAAAATGGACGGTTTTAATAGAATGATTGCTACATCTTTACAACTGGCACTAAATAGAATCCTGACATCCACACTTAAAAGTGATGTTATTAAATGTTTTCAATATGTGAAAAAAGATCTTATTACTCATTTTAAAGGAATAAAATATATAAAATTAGATCTTGCTTGTGATTCTTGGGCAGCCATTACTGGATTGCATTATTAGTATATTACTTGTCATTGGATTGATCATGAATACATTCTAAAAAATGAATCATTTGTTGTAGACCTTTTGAATATCCTCGTATAGGCATTAATATTGAACAGTTTATTTTATGTACTACTCGTGAATATAATATTTTGAAGAGAATTCTTTCTACTTCTTTAGACAATGCAAAAAAATAATGATTCTAATGTTTCAATTCTTGAAAGTGAAATAAATCTAATTTTTTAAGGAAAGCTTTTTCTTAATAGAAGTGCATGCCATGTTTTGAATTTGATTGTTAAAATCTTTAAACTTTAGATGAAATAGTTACTATTATTCGTGACATATTATTACTTCTTTCGTTAGAGTACAACAATTTAAATATCTTGGTATTGATCAAAGTTTAAGCTACAAAAAATTTAGGATAGATGTTAACAATAGATGGAACTCCACTCATGATATGATAGAAAGTGTTCTTTCTTATAAAAACCAATTAATTCTATTTTGTACTAGTACCGGATTTTCTTCTTCTTTAACTACCTCAATGTTTGATAGTGGCATCATTATTTCTTCTTTTTTTAAAACTTTTAAGGAAACTGCACAATTACTGTCCGGCTAATATTATCCCACCACCCATAATATGATTCCAACTTTATTCATGTATGTCATCCTTTTTGTGAATATAGTAAACATAGTGATTATAGTCAAATGGTAGAAGTCATGAAAAATTTTTTTTTTTTGAAATATTATACCGATATTCCATTATTACATTGTGTTAATTTTTGTATCAATCCAAGCTTCAAGATTTCACATTTTGAAACAAGCATCAACCACTTTTACAGCTTGTACCTCTTCCCTGAGAGACATCATGGTAGGTCAAGATGGAGCAAACGAGGTCAGAGCTGAGGTCCCACTTAGATGTTCTATTTACATCCTACCAAGATGAAATTTCAACTCTAACTACAAACATGTAGCCACCAACAAGAAATCAAAGATGGGAGGTTCATCTTCATCATTTTGATCAAGTGGCAGTTTGAGTGAATTTGCAATGTACAACACTGTGACTCAAATGTCAATGGCAAGTGAAGACCCCGAATTTGAAATTTTGGGAAGGTGGAAATTAAATCAAACCATTTATCCAACTTTGTCACTATTGGCACAGGATGTTTTGACACCACCCGTTTTGATTGTGGTATCTGAAAATGCTTTCAATGAAAGTGGGCAAAGACTAAATGTGTGCTTCTGATTGAATCAAAACATAAAGAAGGTTACAAGAAGTGACTAATCCAATGGATTATGAAGATTGAGAATTTTACAAAGAAGGATCTTCATAATGGTATAAGAGAGAAATGTAATTTTTTTATTTGTAATTCTTAAAAAACATTTCTCATTCATACTTGTATTTTTATTGTAATTTTTTATTGATAAATCCGGTTGGAGTCAATGTCAAACCCCATCATCTCAAGGTGGCCTTTCCAATTTCCAAATATCTGATTCTAATTGACTTTTAATTACCTTTCCTTTGTTTTAAAATGTTACTCTAAGAAAAATTTTACCATGTTTTGAAAAAAAAAAATGAACTCAAGCTGCTCGAACAAAATTTATAAAGTTTTAGACTCAAGTTACTTATAAATTTTTAAATTTCTAAGTCTAAAGTCTTAAATTTTTAAATTTTCAAACTTCTAATTCTAATGATTTTTTAATCAACTTTACCTTCATTTAAGATTTTACTCTAACAAAAACTATCATAAACTTCAAGTCACGTTAACTTAATTTTTGAAAAATATTAAACTTAAACTTTAAAATAAAACTTTGAAAGAAAAAAGAAATTGAAATAAAAATAAAGAATAAAAACAAAGAGCACGGAGCCCCGACCAATAGACATAGGCCCAGCCCACAGTTACCCCCAATAGGCCCGTGAGGCCTAATATCATGGTCCCAAGCCAAGCCCAGCCTGGCCCAGCCCATTCCCCCCTCCAGCCTAGTACGCCAACCGAGCCTAAGCCTGTAGCCCGTTTGGCTCGGGTTAGCCTAGTTGCCACCGTTGACTAGAACTGCATGAATGCACCCTCAATATACAAAAATAGTTTGATAACATATTTTTACTTGAACTTCAGTTCATATTGCTATGATGACTCATGAATTCAATTTATTTTGTTCAAATTTTACTAGAAAATAGATGCTGAGTCAGTGATGCTCATTGTTGTGAAGAATTTATTTCATCTTTGTTCTTGATCTAATGTCAGTTTTTTCATCTCACTACATATTTGTTTTGTTTATGTTTATATAATAAAATTTGTCTATGATTTCATGACCAGTTCCTTCCCAAAGTCTTGCGCTGGTTGAGTAGAATGCAGAGACCAAATTGCTAAATTTCTTGAACAAAATGGTTGTCCTAGAAGTGTTGCACTAATAATTCTTTCTAATGTATCCAATCTTGTCAAAAAATCACTGAATGGTTTTTTTGTTTTTTTTTTTACAAAGTTAGTTTTTTGTAGATGCTGTACAAATGCTGTAAACTGGCAGTTTTTTGTCTTTTAACATGTTGCTGTCTTTTTTCTATTGTTCCCATTAGTATTATTTCTAATAGGTTGGAAATTGACAGTTTTTGGTGCTTCTATTTGACCCAAGTCCTAAATAAACTGGTTGGGACATTTTTTTTGAGTATGTCACTTCATTGCATATTGGTACTTCAAACAGTGAATCTTCTACATAATATGTTGAACTTCTTGATTTACACTTCCCATTTTTCCTAAAGACTTTACAAAATCAGATATTTGATTTTGCCTTGTTTTGTGTAAAAGAATGCCCCAGGAGTTATAGATTATGTAGAAGATCCCTATTATGGAAAAGTGGAGGTAGTTCATGAAGCTACTTAATATATTCATTCAATCTAATCTTCTGGTCGTCATCTGGGTAAGTCCTTTTAAGTTTGTTCAATCTAATGTTTTATCTCTAGCTTTACAACATCTTTTTTTTTTCCTAACTTTTTAAAATTTTATATACTATTATTAAAGGGACATGAACTTCTTGTAGATTTGCAAGACTATGATTATTCCTTGGACTTGTGGAGAGGTTGTACGTTTGCTGGTATAAAATCTATCCTTTTGTTGGTTTAATGTTGTCCTTTGAATTTGAAGTTAAGCATGCTTTTACTTATGTTTTAAATTTGAGAATGTCATGTTGATTAGTTTAAATATTGAATTAAGGTCACTTGTATTTTGTAATTTGTGTTGTCTAATGTTTTAATTTTTGAAAATATGAGGTTTAGGCATTGTCACTTTTTTTTAAGCAGTTCATAGTTGTCTTTTTATATGTATCTCTGTTTTTTCTGTATCTTATGCTGAGGTAGTTATTAGCTACCAGAGTTGGTTATTAGCTACAAACCTGCTGACATTGTTCAAGGAAAGTATACTTCTTGTGCTTCTTCCATATCTGTGTTATCTATTCTCGTTCTATCTTGGTGAATTAATTGCCCTTTTCTTGCCTTTTAGGACAATTCACTCTCCCCTTCATTGATTTGCAAATGATAAGCTTGCAATGTCATATCCTATACCAGTCTTATCACCATGTGGTTTTTCGAAAGATAATGCTTCACTAAACTTGATTTGACCAGTATTCTATCTGCAAATTTGACCTTCTACATCTTGTAACTTACTTTCTATAATCTCAAGCTTCTCTTGTTGATCTTCCAAAATCTGTTGAAGTTTCGAAACTTCTACTTTTAATTGTTCTTTTTCAACAGTCACAAATTTATAATTGCCTTTGAGTGACAAATACTTCACTGGTAGATGAGTTCATTCATCACACAGCTATTCATATGCTTCTTGTGGTGATTCTTCTACATAAGATGTTTCAACAACAATTGTACTATTAAGGCCTCAGGTTTAGTGATATAACTAAGAACAACACATAAGGGGGAGATTAACCCATCTCATGAAAGAAATGGCATAGAGACCCTATTGTATAGGTCTGTTTTAACTAACTAACTCTAAGTACCTAACATACAAGGTTATAGATCTCTGCTATGTGATCTCACCCATAGCATATAAAGCACATGGAATTAGCTTTGCCAAACCATCAACCCATACTCATGTCATTTGAGAGTGTCCACTTTATTTTAGTTCTTTCTTCTTTGATAGTACCTTTAGAGAACAATCACTGAATAATTATGTTCTACACATACAAATTTGTTAACACATAATCCGAGAGCGCTACCCATTAACTAAATGTAAGTCACCCTACTTAAAGGAGACTAATGTGTTATGACCATTGTTCAATAGAACACCCCATTCCATTAACTGGCCAAGAACTAATTCCTTATGATTTAAACTTTGGTGACCCTTACCTTACTATGTTGAAGGTCCAAACACACAATCGCCTATTTAAATCAAGTTGGGCGTTAATGCATGTTATACTAATATATATATGTAAATATATGTACAAAGATTATAGTTTCCACACATTATCTCAAAATAAGATCTTCTTTTTGGGCATAAATCCTAACAGTTTATAATGACATGATTCTCATAGTCATGGCTCAATTCCTTAGATTCTATCATAATGACAAGTTCCCTAGATTTTCATCAATTGATTCAAATTTAGAAATTAGAATGAAATTGGAATTGGATTACCTTAAATGATCTAATGAATTTAAAGAGAATTCTATACCTAAACAAAAGTGAAGAAAGCCTCAAAGAAATTTCTCAAAAACCCTAGATTTTTCATGAAGAAACCCTAACCAAAAGATCACTTTGATGTTCCAAGTTGAACTCTCAAAGGAGAAAATATGATTTTTTATTCAAAAGATATATGCTTGAAATAAGAAGAATAGGAATATTTATACTCCAAGACTTGGTTTAAGACCTAATAAGTAGTGGCTTTACATCTAATTACAATAAAGAAGCAAACTCAATACATAAAACATTTCAAATTTGCACAATGTCGCATTCCTGTCTAGGTAGAGTTCAGGACTGACCAGCACCAGTGCTAGCACTGATTCCAAAGCCAAACAGCCTCAGTCCCTCTGGACTGCAAGCTGGCCATTTTGCTCCAAACATCTAAAGGTCACTGGCCTAAACAGGCACCAATTGGGACAACCAGTCCTCTCCATCTTCACTTGATTTTGGTCCTTTTTCTTTATCTTCTTGAAATCTCTTTTCCAAGTATTTTCCAAAGCTTTTCTGCCTACTTCCTGCACTTGAAATCAAGATAGTATTACTCTCTAAACATCCAATAATGGTTAGGACATTCCACAACCTTGAATCATCTATGTTTCCATAAAGTTTATCTTCATTAAAAGTAGCCTTACAATCTAATTCTTCTTCTTTCCTTTGCATGAAGCTGATGAAAGCTTTTCTTATCTTTGAAGCTCTAGCCCTTGCTATGGGACTTACGACAGTGAGGGAGCCTTGTCTCCATCATCCCCCCCCCCCTTCCAAGAGAGGATTCATCCCCAAATCAACTCCATCTACATCAAAATTAGATAGGTTACGCACATTGAAAGTCAAACTTACATTGTACTTACCTTGTAAATCCACTTTGTAGGCATTGTCATTGATCTTTTGTAATGATTTGGAATGGTTTTTCCCTTTGGGTCAAGTTTGGATTTCTTACTTTGATTAAAATGTTCTTTTCGTAGTTGCAGCCAAAGCCCATCTCGAACCTCAAAATTTACCACCCTTCTTCCCTTGTTGTGTTGTTGAGTATCTTTTTGGTCGTGCAACTTGACATTTTCTCTTGCTTTGACATGTAGTTGCTTCACCAATTCAGCTTTCTTTGCTCCATCTAAGTTATGGATCTAAAGGGTAGAGGTGTTACATCGAGAGAAGTTAAGGGACTAAAACCATATACCAATTCAAATGGAGTGTAATGTGTAGAGAATGGAAACATCTATTGTAATCAAACTCAACAAAAAACAAGCATTCTTCCCATGATTTCAAATTTCCTTTGATTATAGCCCTTAACAAAGTTTCTAAGGTTCTATTTACTATTTCCATTTGGCCATCAGTTTGAGGATGACAAGTAGTTGAAAATAGCAACTTAGTTCCCAATTTCTTCCATAAAAAATTCCAAAAGTTGCTTAAGAATTTGTCATTTCTATCACTAACAATACTTCGTGGGACACCATGCAATCTAACAACCTCTTTGAAAAACAAATCAGCTATATGAGATGCATCATCCACCTCAGAACAAGCAATGAAACGAGCTATTTTTGAGAATCTATCAACAACCACAAATATAGAATCCTCCTAGACCTAGGTAAACCTAATACGAAAACTATAGAAATGTCTTCCCAAGGTGCATTTGGTATAGGCAAAGACATATAAAGACCATGTGGTTTAATAGTAGATTTATCCTTTTACACATAACACAATTTTCACAAATTTCATCACATCCTTTTTCACATGTGGCCAAAAGAAGTGTTCCTTGAGTGCCCAAAGTCTTAGTAATGCCAAAATAACCCATTAGACCACAACCATGACATTCAAGCACAAGCAATTTCCTTAGAGAATATTTAGGCACAAACAATTTGTCTTCCCTAAGCAAGATCTCTTCATGTAAATGTTAATTCTCAAAAACTCCTTTTGCACAATCAATAATTACATCTTTGAAATCATCATCACCTTCATACAAATCTTTAACAAGTTCAAATCCAAGCATCTTAGCCTCAAGAGTAGCGATTAAGGTATACCTTCTAGAAAGTACATCCTCCAAGACTGTTTTCTTACCTTGCTTGTATTTGATGATGTATGGGAACATTTCGACAATTTCAACCCACTTGGCATACCTCTTGCTTAGCCTATTTTGTCCTTTCAAATGCTTTAAAGACTCATGAGTGGTATGGATGACAAATTCCTTAGGTCATACGTACTTTTGGCACTGGTCTAGAGACCTAACAAAGACAAACAATTCTTTGTCATAAGTTGAGTAATTCAAGGTAGCTCCATTCAACTTTTCTCTAAAATATCTAAAATGAGAACAGTCCCAATTCCCACCCCAAATGCATCACAATCTATTTAAAAAACCTTAGAAAAATCAATTAAAGAAAAGATAGGTGCACATGCAAACTTAGACTTTAACAATTGAAAAACATTTTCTTGCTCACTTTGCCAACTAAACTTAACTCTTGATTTTGCAACTTCGATAAGAAGGGAAGTTAGAGCTAAAGTTAGGAACAAAGCTCCAGTATAACGAAGCTAACCAATGAAAACTTCTTACCTCACTTAACACTTTTTGGAGTTGGCCAATCTTTGATGGCCTTGACCTTTTCCTCATCAACTTATACACCATTAGAAGATATAATACAACCAAGGACTATAACTTTTTGTAAACAAAAAGAACATTTCTTCAAATTAGCTGACAATTTTTCTCTTCTAAGGATAGCAAAAACAAATGCCAAATGATCCACATGCTTTTCAACATTTTTGATATAAATCAAGATGTCATCAAAGTAAACTAACACAAACTTACCAATGCAATCCCTAAGAACATGATTCATTAATCTCATAAACGTGTTAGGGGCATTAGTTAGTCCAAATGGCATTACTACCTATTCATACAATCCATGCTTGGGGTGCAAAACATTGAAACCCTGCATGTGCTTCAATCTAGCAATGATGTTTGTAGCAGTCTACTATTGTAGCATTAGGAGACAACAAAATCTCATGTACCTCAAAATAAGACCTAAAAGGAACATTATATGCCCGTTGTGCAGTCTCAAAAACCTAAAATTGAAATAAACGATTAACGAAGAAAAAGACAAACTTATGGCAAAGAGAAAAGACAAGTACACAAAAAATGAATCAAATACAACTAACTAGGATTTTCTTATCCGGAGATTATACCAAATGGTACAATTACTTGCAACAGGAAGAAGAAAACATATATTAAATCATACCAGACTCTCTTACTACATGCTCCAAAAGGAAAATGCAAATGAAAAACAGAAGTCATGCATTTCAGATAGGATAGAAAATTCGAAGTTCACCTAATTACGAGCATAACTTGCAAAGGTAAAATATGTGGTTCAAATGTCAACTTGTTACCCTACAAGAAAAATACATAACTTCAATCCCATTATAATTTTCCTGCAATTTTTTTGACATTGAGCTCTAAGATAAGAGTATCCTTTCCCCAAAAAAACTTAAATGCGAAAGAAACAAAACATCTGCATAGCAGGCCGCACGCATTAGGCTATCACTACTAGAAAAAAGCCATTTTCTGATGAAAAAATTCTGTCAACTATTATCCAAATCCATCAAAAATCAAATCCATTAAAAATACCATAATTTTGATGGATTTTTTTTATGGAAGCCATCGTCAATTTGAATCCCATAACAAATAGGCTTTTTAGCTTGAAATTTCCATCAAAAATCATTTTTTGACAAAATACAATAGACCAAGAATATATTATTTTATTATTTAATTTCTTATAGACATAATCTATCGTTGAAAAGTTGTCAACAATTATTTTATATCAGTCAAATTTTGGATCATATCGCTTGTTTACATAGCATATCAGCCAAATTTATCTTTAATTATTGACATAATTATCCGTCAAGAAATTATTGATTTAATGAATAATTTTTATTAATGAATTTAATCTAGTTTGTGTTTTAGTAAAATTGCAAAAATATTCTATTTACCATAAAAAAATTTTAATTTTATGAAAATATTTGCATAATGATGAATTTAATTTGACTTTTTTTTTAATAAAATTGCTAACTATAATATTTTTACAAATAGAAATTTTTTAAAAAACAAATTTAGAACACCACGGAATCTCACTACAAAATCACCCCGAAAAGAATCCAACTCTATTTTTTTTTTTTATTAATATATTATAACTGCACTTATGTATATGTGTATATATATAGACTTCTTGTTTTGTGCCACTTCGCATATATTATTTTGTGTGCCCGACGTTAATAAACAGATTAGGCGTTTAAATTTTTTAACCAAGGAAAAACGATGTCGTTTTGTTGTTAGGAGAAAAAAAAATTAGGGTCATCATTCTCATATTTCATTCTTGGTTTTGCGAAATTTCAGCAGAGACAGAGCAAACCTGACTTTTACTTGTGGATTCTAATTAGAGCAAGTCAAATATATAGCTACTCAAGAATAGCCTATTTTATCCATTGTTTGAAAGAGTGAGGTACTACAAGAAAGTAAAAGAATCTATAAGGAAAAAACTTAGCATTGACAATAGGAAATATAAAACAAAAGAAAGTAAAAGAAAAAAGAGAAAAATACATACTCAATTTTACATAGTCAAATTCGGGCATGTAAAAAATTCCTCCGTGTCTCAGCTAATTTTGATTCCAAGTTTAGCTACCTTTCAGTTCTGATTCAAAGGTGGCTAAATTTTCTTATACCCTCTCCAAGAAATTGTTGTTTGCGGGAGGTTTGTTGTTAAGGGATTTCCTATAGTTTTAGGGGAATTGGATTTCATATATATAAATTCACTTTTATAATCATGAACTAAACTAGGACCCTAGTGCTAATTCTACTGATTGGCTTTTTTTTTTGGCAATAAAAGAATCCCCTATAGATAATCTTCATTCTTTGGTAAACGCTAAAAAGTCTACACCACAATTCCAAACTACTAGGGATTCCGCAAGCTCTTCTGGTTAACATAAATTCTACGGTAGTCGTTACAAAATTTGGGTTCAGTTGCCCAAGCAAAAAAAATTTCAAAATATCTACAAACAACGGATGGAAGGGTAACCTTAGCTCAGCCCTAAAATGAGCAAAAAAAGTTGTAAGATAGCCAGGAGGAGGCTTATTCATTCTACCCACACTCCCTGGATACACAAAATCTCACAATCATCAGGAATTTCAAATTCTTCTCTGAAGGAACTCATTTCACTAATGATACTCCTAGTGGTTAAGTATTTCTTAGAGCATTGTCATCACACCCAAGTGCTAAACTATCTCTAATATCTTCCTCCTATATTTGATGTGGCCTTTAGTAATCTAAACCTTCTCTTTTATCCTTCTTATCACAAATTGGAAAATCTGCTACCCGAATCCCACAAGCATACCTGATACTAGGATATTTACAATCAAAGTGACTATTCGGGGTAACCTCCCCAATTCTCTGTACTTCTTCCTAAACGTCAGTGATGTCTTCTTCCCGAATCCTGTTAACATCCAAAGCAGAACTGTTTTGAACCTCTATTTCAGCATTATCATTAAACAGATCACGGATCTCACTATTTGTGGACTCAGTTGAAGATGACAAAGAAGGCATTTTAATACTTTTAAAGAAAAATCAAGAGCTCTAAAAGATCAAAATACCTACAGTAGAAGTCATGGTTAAGATTTGTTCAAATCCTTCAAAAAACCTTTAACCAAAAAACCAGAAAGCCTGAAATTTAACTAGAAAATCTACAAGAAAAATTCAACCTTCAGAAATAGCCGTAAAAACCAGTAGTTTGAACACAAAAATTAGTTCAAACAATGCACATATTATATAAAACAAAAGAAAAAATAATTTCTTTCTGTCCCGGAAATGTTCTCTGGAAATAAGAATTACATGAACTAGAGCTGTGCAAAAAGTAATTTTCCTTCGAAAGAAATTTATCGTTTATATCACACATAAAAAATACAAAAAGCGGGAAAAAACCACAACCGATGGATATGATGATGAGTAAATACATCTATGGTCAAAAATCTCTGACACAATTATCTTTTCAAAAAAAAAAAACTGAAAAGATAATGGATATTTAAAACTACAACCGTTGGCTTTCCACATTCAAATAATAATTATAAATAAACAGTTGACTTTCCACATTAAATAACGTTATATTTGGAAAGGTAACCATTGGATTCTATCCTGAATCATTTATCCCGAATCAATTTATTTCAGAAAGGGGCAAGCATTTGTATATATATAAATATACACAAATTGATTTCTATTGTTCGGAATAATTATGAATCATTTATGCCGAACCATTTTGATTTGTTTATTCAAAATTATTATAAAACAAAATCTCGATTACTTTATTTCGAATCATCCAGATTTATCTAATCATTATATTCAGATTAAATTTTTATTGATTTTTGAATTATATATAAAAAAAAAACAAATCTTGTCTTAAAGGATAAGACGATCATTTATCTTTACCCCGAAAGATAAAGGTGATTGATGATGTTTATTTATTAATTTTTTGAAAGTGTATATATATATGTATATTTATATTTTATTAATATTATATTGTCACTTATAATATAAAATTAATATTTAACTATAATTTGTAAAGAAGGTAATTTTAAATTGCCTTTTTTTTCCAAATTGCCCTCCATAATTACACTAATATAAATACTCAATTTCTTAAGTATGCTTATTTTTCTATAAATTTTTCTCTCCTTACTGATTTGACCATCAAAGAGCTTGTGGGTACCCAATCCCAATTGTTTGTATGGAATCAAAACTGATTCATATTAGGTCCCGATCCTCACAAGAGTACCCACGTCCTTCGTTGTCCAAACCCTCAACACTATTAGAAAAAGGTAGGTAAATCAGTCAAAAATAATATGGTTTTGACGTATTTTTTGATGAAACTCGTCATCACTTTAGACCTATTGGATCATCATTAATTATTTTACTGCAAAAAAAATTTGTTATTATGTAATGGATAAGATCACATCAATGATATGTTGATATGATATATCTATCAAATTTATCTTTAACTATTACAAAATTATCCAAAAAAATTATTGACTGTTGTAAATTTATAAAATGCTTTTATATATTTTTTCTATTTTTAAATTTATTAAATAATATTTTATTACTGAATTAAATCTAGCTTGTTTTCTCTCCAGTTGTCTGTCTCTCTCACTTTAGCAATAATTCAATCTTTTGGAGCGAAACGAGAGCAAACATGTTGGTCTGTCAAGATTTGATTTCTTGTTGTGAGCTTCTTTCAGATGCATTCCCATACATGGAAATTGAAAATGGAATACTTTAGGAAGTTGAAGGAAAATGGCTTGTCCAAGGACCCATCAATGTAGACATCGATGCAAATCCTTCTGTAGAGGGGCTGATGATGATGAAGGTGTCGATGACCAAGCAAAGAAGGTTGTTGACATTGTTGACACATTCAGTCTCCAGGAGTAACCTTCTTTTGAGAAGAAGCTGTTCATTGCAAACATGAAGAAGTATATCAAAGCATTGATACCAAAGTTAGAATGGGGAGAGACAAGAGCATTTTAAGAAGAATAATACCTCGACTTGTCATCTAAAAAATAAAAATATAAATACATATATATGGAGAGAGAGAGAGAGAGAGAGAGAGAGAGAGAGAATGAATGAAAAGAGGGAACGAATGGAAGATAAGTAAAAATAAAAAAGTGTCAAGTGGTAGAAGGATAGTGAAATTGAAAGTGGATGATTGGATTTCTCATAAATATCAAAATTTTATCATAATCATTTACCTAATTTAAAATTGCTATAAGAACACATTCAACAAAATTATTAAATTTTTAATAAACAAGAGACGTGGAAACAGTTATTATGTATTAATGGGACAATCCGATGTACGTGTGTATAATTTGTTCTATAAAAAAATTGACAATTGTTTAAAGCATTTTTCAATAAATTTATGAAAGAATTTTGTACAGACATTCCACAAAATATTATGGAAGGAATATTTTGTTTATTTCAATCATTTTTGAGGAAAGTGACAGTCGTTGTCAATACCTTTTGTCGGATATTAAAACAATGTCAAAATTATTGACGAAAAATTTTATGACAGTCAAAATATAGTTGAGAGAGTATGATATCTATCAAAATAATTATTAAAAGGTATTTAATTGTGGTTCTTCGATGGATAAATTTTCCGCAAAAAAATTGATGAATATTTAAAGCATTCATCAATAAATTTGTCAAAAAATTTTTGGCAAACTTTCGTAACATATTATTAACAAATGTTTTTGTTTCTATCAATAATTATTTGACAGTAATATAAGTTCATCAAAAACATCCTTAGAAAATGATCTTTTTTCTAGTAGTCCAAGTTGGCTACATCACAACTTAAATGCATACATTCAGAAGAAGGTTAAGAAAAGTATAAGTCAAAGTCATAAGTAGTAGCTTTAGAATGATTCATCAATTAATTGAAAAATGTTTCACGTAGACAGAAACCCTAAGTGGTGAATGATTTGTGTATATTTAAGCTAAGTTTATAATACTTTTTAGGTCATTAATTTAAATACCTTAGCTGAATTATGCAAATTTATGATGAATTTTACTTCCCAATACTTGATTTTTGTTTGTAGATATATATTGGATAAATAGCTCTCAAAAAATTGAAGTTTGGTGAGGAAATGAAGGAATGACACGGGCAAGTGTGAAACGGCAAGCAAAAGGAAGCCATCCGACGCCAGACAACAGCCATCTAGTGCCAGGCAAGCACCATCCAACGCCGGACTGACCACAGGACGTAGCAAGGCAGGATAGCTCCGGGAACAGGTGCGAACTTTTTTTAGGGTTTTTAATTTTAGAATTATTTTCTTAAGACACTTCCTTTTGTAACAGAATTTTAGTTAGGTAATTACTTTATTTCTAGTATTCTTTTAGGAAAATACTTCTTTATATTAGTCTTAAACTCCTATAAATATGGCTCTTCTCATAAGCTTTAGACACATAATTCAAGATTGATTTCCAAAAGATTCATGAAGATAAGAAGATTATTTTCCTTAGGATAAATTTCTTTTATCTATTTTTTGGTTCTTAATCATGTCTTGTGAGTAGTTTTCTTTTGTTAGCAAGAACATGAAGTTAATTTGATATGAGGTTACGAGATTTGATTTGTTTTTCTTATTAAAGATTTGATCTTTATTGTTGAGTATTTATGCAATTCTTGTTTTCATCCTATTAATTATGTTTATTAATTTTGCCTGATCACCTAGATTAATTTGCATGATTATATTACTAGGATTTAAATATTATCACTAAGATTGCTAAATCCGCCAAGTAACAACTATTGTTAAATTAGGTTTTGGCTACTAGCTTGATTTACAACAGAGAATTGCATGAATCAAATTGCATCAGATTAAAGCTACTTTAATTTATGTTATTTGATGTTGATGAGCCTTCATTATTAATGAAATTTAATTGATTAAATTTATTGTTCTGTGAGACTTAGGTCTACTTGATTAAGTTATGGATTTTATTTCTTATACGAGAAATTTGTCTAATTAAAGCATATTAATTTGAGCTCTAAGGCAAATTCTAAAATAAACTACTCAATTGCCTTAATTGATCTATGATTGACTAAATAGCAATTGACTTACAGATTGTTTCTTGTTAATAGCTTTCTCATCTATATTCTTACTTTTAAATTATTTTTAAAATTTTTTACAAAACTCTTCAAAAATCCCCCGTTTTTTATTTATTGATTGGTTTTAATTAAATATAAATTCAATTCTCTATGGGTTAGACCATACTTGCCCTAAATGCATAGTTTGGTAATTATGTTTAATTTGCCAGTATTGTGACACTCAAGTTTAGTGAACGGGAAGATCTGCAAGAACCTAAAGATGGTGAAAGCCGAAGACTTCTTCTTTCAAGGTCTTACAAATACATCAAATCCAGTCGGTTCTGCAATGACTGTTGTAAAAGTGAACAACCTAGCTGGTCTCAACACTTTAGGGGTTTTCTTGGTTAGGATTCACTACTAGAATTTGCCTATTTTGTGATCGAATTCTTTGACGATTACATACATCTGTCAAAGATTATTGACAGAAACAAAGTTCTGTAAATAATTTTGCATAAAAAGTGAACATCCGTCAACAATTTTTGATAGAACCAAATCATTCGGTCAAAAATATATGGAATTAAATAATTAAATTTAGTTTTTCATAAAATTTTTTTGACAAATATCTCTTTTCGTTCAAAATTTTTTTTACCATTGATACCTTTTCGTCAATAATTTTGTTCATATTTTTCAAATCCCACCTTACTTCCTGTGATTTTTAGAAGTGAATTTATTTCCTATATAAAAACACAAGCTATTACTTTTATAGAAAGTAAATAATCGTTGATTTTCTCATTAATTAAAATTTATTTTTTATAAATTTAATCATTAATATAATGTTTTAAAAAATATTACATTAAATTTTAAATATGGTAAACAATAAATAAAATTAAAAATTATTGGCAGAACAGTATCCGTAAAAAAATTTCATCAAAAAATCCATCAAAAATCTCTTTGACACAAATTTTCATCTAAGACACATATTTGTTACAAGATCCAAAGTGACGACTTATTCCGTCAAAAAATATATCAAAATCATACAATTTTTTTTATGGATTCCAGTATTTCTTCACCCATTTTTTTTCTATCAAATGGTTATTTTCTAGTAGTGATTGACTATGCACCTTATGGCCTAAACCCATATCATACACACCCTTGTGCAACTGAGGCCCTCTTTGTCTTGGAAGGCATCCTTTATGTTGGATTTGATCTTTCCAATCCTGGAAATAACATCAAAAACCATTTATTTACCAAACCTTAAATTCCAGAGACATGTGTTTCTTGAAGGTCTCATTCAATGATATCCCAAACCCACATCGAGAATACGTAAAGTCATGAATGTATTAATGTAGATGGGCCTAAGTACCTATTGTCAACTTGAGATATCTATTGTGATAGTTAATTTGTAGTTAATCGTGGGTGCTGCCAAGCCCACAATGGCCTTTCGGGCTTGAAGGTCAGAGGCGTGACAGTTGGTATTAAAGAAGATAAATGCAGAAATATGTAAAGTCGTGATTGTATTGAAAAGAAGGACAGTTTCCAAGTAGTCATATTACTACTAGGCCCACGGTAGAGTTTTTAACATAGGACATGCTCCGGCTGTTGCATTTGCTGATCTGAGTTGCCAGAACCCAGGAGTTATCTCCATTGCAAATGTTGTTTTTATATCCGATTATCCTATCTCCATTGATGTTCTCACAAAGCATTCCATGTTGAGAATTTTGTTATAAACTACCTCTAGTCATATTTTTGGCAGGATAACAACTGTTAAAAAAGAATGTGCATGCAAGATACAAATAAGTGTCTTTCACAATATTTCTGCTACAAGTAAATGTATATGCATATACAACGGAGCTGGATACTACATACTGTATTGCTTATTGATGTTGTTGTGATAGGTGATGGTAGTTGGGGATTGGATGGCACTTGGGTGAATAGTTTTTCCAGGTATCGAACAATATTCTTTTGGCCATGGGAGAATGTCTCACTTTAAAGGGAAATTTATCTTTGTAACCATCACGAATAACATATAATCAATATATCATTGGAAAGTTATTATTTAGTAAAGTAATTTTCACTTTCAATATGCTCTTAAATACTAAGTTGCAATGATAAAAATGTACATAAATGTGCATATACACCACATGTCATACCTAATTGTCAGCAGAATGAAAATTTGACATTTTTGTTGAGTGAAATATTCTTTTCATCTCTTTAGCCTTTGTTTTTCAAAAGACTATAGTTGTGAACTATAATTCATATGTGGTGTAATCGAGTGTCGGGTGTGACTAAGTAGTGGGCAACTGCACAAGAATAGGTTAGAGTGTATTGGGAGTGGTTCCCGATACTTCTCTGATGCTTAAGTTAGTACGAGGTAAATTGTGGGAACCATGTGTAAAAGGTAAAAGTCATATATATTTTTGTTGGCATTTTTTCCTTATATGGCTAAGGGACCACAATGAGTCATTTCTGACTGAGCGATATATGATTGGTGATAAACATTATCCACACTATGAATAGTGTCCAGTGCGTGATGAACAGTATCGATCCACTTTGGGTTTAGATTTTCCTTTGTATTCCCAAATGTTTATGTTCATATAATATATCAATTTAAAGCTCTCAAGTAGTATATTAGATTTCATCTTTAATACAACATCAAGTATCATGTTATAAAGATAAAAAAATAGTTTCTAAAGTGTATCATACTTTTACCCTTTCCAAAAAATAAATTAAAGTGTAAGTATATTTTCAAAAATATTTTCAAAAAAATATCAATAATCTTTGACAACGTACATATTTAAAAAAAAAAATCCAACACAAAATTATCAATTTCTAGTAGTTTTTTTCATGAGATATATTTTTTAAGTCTCTCTTTATTTTATACAATATTTTTAATATACTTTTTTTTAATTCAAGAATAGAGGATTTTAACCTTCTTTTATAAATAAGATAGATTTCATATTACACCAATGGTAAATTTAACACTCCTAACTGAGTTCCCATTTATGGCCACATAATCATTAAATTGGTGGGAAATGTTAAAAATGCAAAATTTGACATTTTAAAAAAACTTATATATTCTACTTTAAAAGGTCAATGCCCTCCCTCTCTAAAAAAATTAACAATGTTGACGAATTGGACTTTGGCACAAGTATCAATTTGGCTATCCAAATTTGCACCTTTTTTTTCAATTTAGTCATTAAATTTCTAAATATGTCAATTTAACCATTTTACTTATGGAAATTATCATTTTGGCCACTAAACTTGCATTCCTTTTCCAATTTAGCCATTAAACTTCTAAATGCTTTCAATTTAACCATTTTACTTTATGAGAATTGTCAAATGGCAATTCGACCAAGATTGGCTTTCACGCACCACTTTTGAAGGTAAAATATGTTTATTTCATACTTAAATTACAACCTAACATCTAAAATTGCAAAAAATAAATGACATGGAAGAAAGAAAAGAAAAGATGAAAATATATTAAAATGATGTCTAAAAAGATTTCAATGCTCAGTCAACTCTGATTTTTGCGTGTATGTAGTACTTGAAAATGAGGAATTGCATTTCATTTATTAGTTGCAAGATGTATGTCTATGTGAATGAGGTTGAATTCTTTAATTATTTATTTATTTTTAAGATTTACTCTGAGTTCTATGATGTAGCTGATTCTATTTATGTAGATTATCATGAGAAAAAATTACAAATAAAGATACTAATCAATCGAATGAATAAAAATGATAAGTTTGAAAAAAAAATTTACAAATCTTCGTCTTTATCTATTTCTATAGAGTACGAGAATTATTATTTTATCGATATGATTTTTATATAACTTTACCTCCTAGCTTTCTTTTTTTTTAAGTAATATTAACTCAAGAATAAGAATAAATAGAATAAAATAAAAAGTAAAAAAAGTGAAGAAGGATTTGGTTTGAACAATAATGGCCAAAGAATAACTCTGTGTATTGGTTCCTTCTTTTTAAAATTTTGATATTTTAAATTTCAATTTCCTTATTGGATTTGGTGAGGTAGATATTTTATATATGATATGGATAAAATTTTGACGTGGACAATATATATCAGCTTTTAACCATAACGTAATTGCACTCGCCTATCTTAATTAGCCGAATTATAGTGTAATGGTTAAATTGATAATTCCCACAAAGTAAAATGGTCAAATTGACTCATTTAGAAGTTTAATAGCTAAATTGAAAAAAGAAAAAGTTCAATGGCCAAAATTGATAATTCTCATAAGTAAAATGGTTAAATTGACTCATTTATAAGTTTAATGGTTAAATTGAAGAAAAAAAATATGCAAATTAAATGTCCAAATTGATACTTGTGCCATTGGACTTTCCACATCAATCTGGAGTGCCTTATTTGGATTAACTATTAAGAGCTAGTCTTGTTTACTCTTTGCCATGTTCTTCCTCTTAATAGTCTAAAAGACTCCAAGCAGGAGATGCTTTAATCATTCAATTGGTTCATTTTAGTTAGGTGTTAGTGGGCTTTAGTTATTACTAAATTTTGCAAGTGAACAGTTATAATTGGTTCCAAAAATAAATATTTTTTGTTGTTTGGTTCAATTATTAGTTGTAAAAATTTTTTAATAGATTATAATTGAACCAAATCAAACCATTTTCTAATCAATTATAGACAGTTTGGTTCGATTAATAATCAATTAAAATTTTTTTCTATCTTTACTAATTTATATAAAATATATATTTATATAAAATTAAATAATATTTTATATTTATTATAAAAGTTTAGATTTATTAATAATGGATTAAAATTTCTTTTTCTATTAAAATTGTTTTATATATAAAATATATTATAGTTAATAGGTTTGATTCACTTATAACTAATTAAAAAAGTTTAGTAATCAATAATCGAATTGTTTTTAAAACCGATACTGGTCGATTTTGGTCAATTTGAAATAGGTATGGTTTTGTTCAATTAATTTTAATCGGTTCTAATTGATCTTGAACATCCCTAATTTTAGTATACTAATATTACAATTTACACATAATTTTTTAATTTAATCATTTCATAAATTTAAATTTTATAAGATAATTGTATGTATATTTAATTTTTAATGAACTCGTGAACTATTAAATTGATTTATTAAAAAAATATATAATGCTAAGGATATATTTTATACTATCGATCCCTAGCTATACTTATAATTTTTTTTATCTCTCCACCGCTATTAGCTTATGCATTGTTTAAGACTCAACTTCAAAAAAGTGCTAATGAGATTCAACTTCAGGGTCTCTTGAACATCTTGCCAATCGCTGGGTGTCCTCAACGATATGGATGGGGCAGTTTTATTTGCTTTCCCGAAAGAATTTAGAAAAAGATTAATTAATTAATTCCTTAGGATATACCCTTCACCTCTAGAATTTTATCAATTAATTTGCGTGTCTTCTATACAAACAATATTAATTTCTTATGGTATCTAAGGTGTGTTCGAGTGATTTTGAGTATAACCTGTATAATACAAGTCGTGATTTGATTCAATTTTATTATAGATTACAGTTTTGATGAATATGTAACTACTAACGATATTATGGAGGTGATTGCATAATCCTAACTAGAACACCACTTGTAAATATATATATATATATTTATATATTTATATTAATTTCTTATCATCTTGACACCATATTACATACTCTCTTCTATCTTGAATGTTTTATTTTGACTTGCATAAATTTTAAGAAAAATAGTTCACCTTATTTGTTTTAAATATATCAACATAAATTTTTTAAGAAAATTTTAATAATTTAAAAAATTAGATATTCATTTTCAAACAAGTCAAAAAAAATGCAATATTCAATTCGTGACATAGAGTAGATATGGTTTTCATGGCCTTACATACATGGATTTTATGTATTAATTAAAATCAAAGTTCAAATTAATCACTAAGAATAGTACAAATTTCTTGAAAAGAATTTAATACACTTTACATAAGACTAATTATATATTCCTAAACTGGGATATACATGTGAACCTTTCATTTGAAAGGAAATGAATAAAGAATAAAGAATTTCTCTCTCTATGTATATATACGCAATGGAATTAATTAACTCTCTGCAGAATCGGTCGCGACCGATTAGAAACTCAGTTACCACCCCAGAATCGGTGGCACCCATAGACGTCGCAGAAAGACTGCACCGCAACCAAGAAGAAGAGCATGAATGTGGAGAAAACCGCCAGATGTTTCCAAGAAGCAAAAAATTTTCTTTTCAGCCACCTGATAACTTTAACCAGCAGCTGATCATTGTAATACTTGTTCACCTTTTCAATTGCAATCTCAATGTTAGATCTTTCGTTTAATCTCACGTACGATCTCTTCATGCCATTGAAGACTTGCTCAACTTCTTCATCCGTCAAAGCTCCTTTGATCACTCCATTTTCCCTCAGCAATTTCACGTCTTCGGCAGTGTCTACGATCCCATTCATCAAGTTAATGTAGCGTGCAAATTCGAGGGTTGAATACGACATAGTAGCTTCGTATGCCACGAGGTTTCTTAGAATGACTTCTGAACTGGCGTTCAAATTCAGTACGGGAAGGTAAAGAGTTTTTTCTTTCTCCGAGAACTGAATTTCATTGATTCCCGCATAAATGGGAACGCATTTGACGCATGCATGGCGCCACAGTTGGGAGACAGATGGAATTGGGATTTCATCGCATTCTCCGTGGTTTTGATGAGAGCCTTTTCTGAATAGACCAGAAACCGTTGACCATGGAATATGGGACACCACCCTAAATGGGTTCAAAATTCTTTGAGCTCCATTGTTCTTAAGGCCAAAAGACTCTGCCAGCTCCAAGATTGTTTCCACTTTGTTTTGTACGTAAGCCTCTTCTCTTTCTTCTTCCTCTTCTTCATCAGAACTTGCGGAGGACGAGGAGAAGGAGGATGACGACGACCGGGTGAAATCGCCATAGGCGTGGAATTCGGTGACGAGATTAACTTTCGGGCTAGCTAAACAATCGGGCCCGTTCACGATCAAATAATACATGAGATCCAGCAAGTGATGAGGCCTTCGATTGGTGTTACACCTAGTTCTATCAACGGTGAACGTAACGGGGCATTGTCCCTCGCAGAAGTCCAACATCATATAGAACAACTCGAAGTCTTGCTCGACATCAGAAGGAGATAAACAAAGACACCTACGAATTTCCTTCAGATGAATATAAGGAATCTGGTTCTCAAGCATCATGATGTCTCTCGTGATAATAGTATTATCAAGCAATGTTCTATCAGTTGAATCATCGGAGGCCATATAAGAACGAAGAAGATTAAGAATGAAGCAGCCATCAATGGCCATGATCCAAGCCAAGGTGTCTTGATCATAGTCCATGAACTTGTTGTAACATGCACGGGTGTAGGGATCGATTTCCTTCAACTTATGAATCACGAGCTGCTCAAAGCTGAACATTTGCTCCGGCGAGGAAGTAATATGCTTTATAGCGGCGAGCTTGTATCTCTCCATCTGGTAAAGCTCTGGCCGGAGATGGTGGTAAGGTCCCATGGCTAAGAGCTGAGGAGTATAGGCTTCGGGTCTTTGATCACTTACGGCTCTGGGAATTTCGAAAACTGAAACGGGAGGAAGATGATCTATCTGAATTGCAACTTCTTTTGTGAAGATTTTGCTTATTCTTTCAACCCATCCCTGGGTTCTTGACATTGAGGGGAAACTTGAAAACGTCGCCATATTTTGTGTCTTTTTTTCGGATGTCAAATAGTGAAAATGTTGTATCGTTGCTTATTCTCCTGGGTGGACTGGTTATATATAGGAAACACTAAAATTTGTTGTCGGCACTCGGGAATGTCCTCTCTGACGTCAACCATGAACGCAGGCTTTGGATAAAATTAGGTAAGATCAAAATAGTCAAACCTCAAATTTTGACATTTATTTAATCCAAATTACGATTCTGTAAGAAAAGTATTACGCACGTATGAAAACTGAAAGCTCCTTGATATTTAAATTAATTATAAATTTTTCTGTTGGCAAATATATAATAGGTTTCGTTTTATTTTAAAATTTTGAAAATAAAAGAAATAAATATTATTTTAAAATTTTCTTATTCATATTGTGATCGGAATAATTAAAATAAAATTTTTTAAATAAATTAACTAAAGAAAAATTTAATAACAAATGGAGTTAAAGATTTAAGAATGCTTGCTAGCCAGCTGTTAAATTTTTTTTCTTTTAGTAATTTTCTCGACATTGCTGGCTTTGAACTTTGAAGCTGAATTTTCAATTATTTAAAATAAAAGTAGTAATCGAAATGTGGAGATCAAACTATATCTCATTATTCAACACATGGTGGAATTCCTTCCACATCTATAAATAAAATAACAAAATCCAGCTTTATTAATGAATGAATATCTTGACTTGGCGACACCAAGATGACGTTGCAAATCTTAATGAGATCATTCTCTTTATTTTTATTTAAATATAACTATATATTAGAAAATGATTGCTTATATGTATATTTTTAATTTCAAAATTTTACTATTGTTTTAGTTGATTAAGAGCATTAAATCTCATTAGTTATTTTTTATCATTAATTCATACTATATAATTATAATTTTATAAATTAAACTAAAGTTCATGACCCATAGCACTTAAAGGTGTGATCGAGTTTTTCACAAATAAAGCCTGTATAACGTAGGTTGTAGGTTCGACTCTATTTGTTGATGATATTTTAAATCCATAAGTATATGTATTCTTCTTCTTTTTCTTCTTCTCCCTTCTTCTTCTGAAGGTTCATATTTTCATAAATGTATTATTGACTAAAAATATTTTCATCACTATAAATTGTTTATTTCAATATATGCTTATTTATTGATGACAAAACTATGTTATTATAGAATATGTCAAAAAAAAATTAGATTAACCGATTTCACATCACGTCCTAAAAATTTTATAAATGAATTTATTTTCTATATAAATCCATAAGTATATTATTACTTATTGCATTCAAGTGAAAGGTCATGACTTTGTCATCAATTTGGCTTTATCTTTGATTAATTAATATAAATAATATATTTTTTATATATTAAAAAATTAAAATGAAATTTTGAATATATAAAAAGCATAAAAAAATTTAAAAAATATTTTGCGACGGACATATTATTCCGGTAATTATAAAACATTTTTTTGAGAATAATAGGTTGTTTATTGATGGTATAATTATGTATAGGGATGAAATAAAAATATTATGTCGATGTAAACATTATTATAATGATGAAAAAATAGTGATGGAAATATATATATACATATATGGTTGATCTTAATAATAGATTTGACATCAATATATCTTTGTAGTCACCTACTTTTTGGGATGGTATAAAAAACCATGAGTGTAATCTAATTTTCCATCAACGTAATACCTTGGTGTTTTACAAATGAATATTTAAGATAGTTCTAATGGAAATATATAGTCACTAAATAACAATTTATTTATAATGGTATTTTATACAAAAATAAGAATCATATAAATTTTGTGCTGCGTGCATAATAAAGTTTCGCAGAGGTTTCAGGATCATGCGTGAAGGAGACGACAAGAAAAGGACGCAAAACCATAGTCAATATTCATATTCCACTTTATCTGAAAATTCTCTCTTCTTCTTCAGGAAGAAGCCTCAATAGTCATATTCCACTCACACGGCAAAACAGAATTACTGAATATTTTAAACAGTCAGGCTGTCCATGTCCACGTATAACTAACTTCCTTCAATTTAGATCTGAGTCACCCGGCTGAACGAGGAGAGGGCACTCGGAAGTTACTCATTATAATTAATTATTTTTAATATAATAAAGAATTTTATAAACAACCTTAAATTACCTATCATATCTTGAAAATAATTAAACTGTGATTGGTTACATAATTTTTTCCTTCATTCTTCATTCTTCATCCATAAGCACGTAAAATGTATATATCAATTGGAGTTTATTTTTTATTTAAAAACCAAAAAAATTATTACATCTCATATTAGATGAATGGTTTAATTTGATTTCTAAAAAAAAAATTTCATTTTTAAGTGAAAAATAAACTACAATTTAAATATATATTTTACAAAATTAGATGACACTATCCAAACAGATGGTGTATCCAATCACTTCAAGAAAAATTGCACCTGAATTTATGTCAAACATTATAAATGGAACCCAATTTTTTATTTCTTCCAACCAAACAACTTACGGACATTCATATTAATAGTATTTAAAGTTTTTTTTTTTTTTTGAATTCCCAAAGAATTTTCACTTACTTTCACGCGAGATATCAGTAGGATAAATTCTTACTACTTAATTTTCTTAAAAAAAAATTTTTATATGCGACCCCCACGCAAGGTTAGAATTCAACCCCCACACATCTATAAATTTTTTAATGAATGGTACCCATTTAACCCCCGGATTGGGGTTTCTTAATCCTTAATTAAATATGTAGTAAAACAATATCACATGTGACTAGAGGGTCATTCGATTGAATTATTGAAACATAATTATCGAGTTGCAGTGCCTTCCCTAATTACTATGCTAAATTTGTCAAATAAATTAGTCAATAATCACTTTGTCACTATTTATAAATTACTAGCTGTCATTTATTAAAATTAAAGTAATTTTTTTTTTTTGAAATATCTCTATTTATGATTTTAATCAAACTTACACATGACTAAAGAAAGGAGAGAACCACATGGGTAATATGGTAAAAAAATCAATAAAATACCTAATAAATTATATATCACAATAATGACTGATATTCAACAATAAAGAAAGTAAGTTCAAATGACTTATAAATCATGATGGATAGAGTATTATTATTAATCTAAATACCACCTTTTGAATACTCACAAGATTCAATCTAAAACGGTATTGGTAGAATTTAAATATGAGATCTATAGTTTTTATGCTGGTCACTACATCCATTGGGATGTCCATGAAGGGACATCTAAATAATACCTTAGAACTCAGAAATTTAAAATGGTTAACTACAAAAGAAATTTTTTTTTTAAAGTAAAATCAGAGTAAATCACCATTTTAATCACTTTTTTTTTTATACTTTGGCCAGGAAAGTTCTCTTTCATTTTGTTTTATTTTTTAAGTCTCATATCTTTTTTATATAAACCAACTAAAACCTTAACCTTTTATTATGACATTAAAAATCCTTAATCATTTTTCTTTTGAAAAGATAAGTTCTCAATCTTTTTAAAGAATGTCTAACAAAGCCCTTCTTGCCTAAAATAAAATTTTACACCAAATAATTCACCGGATATTCCTTTTGCCAAATACACAGGGGGTAAAGGTGTCATTTTTCTATTCCTTTTCCCTTTCCTTTTTTTA
Source organism: Echites panduratus (assembly GCA_035221335.1). Lineage (NCBI taxonomy): Eukaryota > Viridiplantae > Streptophyta > Magnoliopsida > Gentianales > Apocynaceae > Echites > Echites panduratus. The sequence goes on from JAWZTD010000082.1 coordinate 5,712,092, forward strand.
AGGATAAAAATAAAGGAATTATAAAGAAAAATCCCTAAAAATGTAAAAGCCCCAAATTAGAAGATTTGAATTAGGACTTTGATTCAATTTTTTACACCCCTCTTGATTGCCTGAAAAATTATATTCTTCATCAAATTCGTAAAAACCGTTTGATAAAATGGGCATAAAGACAATACCATAAAGTTAGATTTTCAAGACGAGGATTACAAATGTGAGTAACGACAAGAAACAAATCTTCTATCCGAATTCAAATTTGTCCATGATGTCTGAATCACTGTTGCTTGCCTACAATAGCAAGTTGTATTTTGGTATTCACATACCCTCTTGGTTTGAATAAAATGACCGTTTGAACTTAAATTGAGAAATAACGTGATCATCTTTTTGAGATGACATAAGTTTTACATTCTTGCATTTTCAATTTGGTGCTCTAACCTACAAATTGACTGCTACTTTGCAATGTAAGGTTTCTTCAAATAGCTACTTGTTTTTCAACTTTAAAAATTGGGTTATTTACGTATCGACAATGATGGTGTTTTTAGATGGTAAAAGTTTGGATCTATTACAAATTAAAGATATAATTGGAAATCACTATTTAAAACTCGTTTTTAAAAAAAATTCTTCCCTTGTTTAGTTCCTAATAAATTTATGTTTGGTACTATTTTTTATTTTTCAATTTTTTTTTATCTTAACATTCCAACTTAATCTCTCATTTATAAAAACTTAAAAATGAATCTTTATTTATAAAAATAAAGGTCCATAAATTAGAGCTTCCCAAAGTAGTCGAAGGAAATAAACTATCAAAATATTAATTTAATACATTGTTATTGATTAGCAACATTGAAATGATAAATTAGATTAAAAATAATTTTTGATACATCTAAAAATAAGTAGCCACCAGTTACCAAAATAACCTAAAATCGAGAAACAAAAATTAATGACTTTTGGGACAAAACAAATGAAATTTTCAATAACTCCAAGAATATTTTAGAACCACTTTTTTATAGAAAATAGTATAAAAATGTTGAATTTGAAGTTATAACTAAAATAATAATAATAAAAAAAGGTCAAGCAATTAATGTGATTATTGAAATTGTTCATTTTTTAATCATTCAACTTTGAAACATGTCAATTTGATCATTTGACTTTGAGGATTTAACATTGTCGATTTTTGACAATGTAACCATTCAATTTTGTGAGTTTGTTAATTTATAAATTTTACTTTGTGAAACTTTTTATAGGATTAAATATTATAATGGTCAATTTGTCAAATTTATAAAGTTAAATAGTTAAATTGACCTGTTTGAAGGTTGCGTGGTTACACCAATAAAAAAAATATACAACTTCAATGGTTATTTATGTACAATTTATATATATATATATATATATATCTAGCTAAAGTTATACAAACTTTCATTTTTGATGAAACAAAATCATGACTACTTATCTTTTCACTTTCTCTATACGTGGACTTTTGATTCAAGTATTTCTCTTTCATTAAGTTAATATTTTGGTAGTTTACTCTCACTAGATAACTTCGTAGAGTTCTAATTTATGAATCTTTATTTTTATAAATAAATAAAAATTTTAAAGTTTCTAATTAATGAAAATTTAAGTTGGAATGTTATAGTAGAAAAGTTGAAATATATATATGGATATAAAATTAGTATCAAGTAAAAATTTGTTAGGGACTAAATACAATAATATTTATTATGAAACAAGTTTTAAACAATGATTTGTAATTATGTCCCTAATTTGTAACTAATGTAGGCATTTTCTATCTAAAAAAACTAACATTGTCAATCGTGAATTTGTTAGGAACTAAAAATGTCAAACAAAAAAAAAAAAAAAAAGAAGCAAACTTACTAAACCTAAATTTATTAGGAACTAAAAAGGACAATTTTTCTAAAATTATTTTTGAAACTTTAGATGTGCGATGATTTTAAATGCTAGATCCAATCTTGCTTAAGTGAAAGGCCCAATTCGGGTAACTTACAGCATGATCACATGGGTCAGGCTAGACCGGCCCCAAAATGGAAAATTTTGGTAAGAAATTATTCTTCGGGGGCTGGGGTGCCGAAACTAAATCGCGCAGTGAGAGGTGATGAGATGGATACACGTAGAACTGTCCAAACTCCGAAGTTGTGAAGTAATGCGACCCCATCATGGAAAATGAATGCAATAGAACGATCCCAAGGTACTTAGAGAAAGACACTGCCGATTATAAAATAAGAAAAGGCATCATAGCATCAATAATAATTCCACAGATTCCGGAGTGATTCTCAAGCATTTCATTTTCTTCATTCTCTCTTTTTGCCATATTTGGAATAATAGTTAGAAGTTAGGCAATCATCTGGGAGGGAAAAGCAAAATCAGATAGAACAAAAGGCAAAATGAATTGTCTGAAATCAAATCCGACATTTCTGATCATTTCCCTCTTACCATTGTTTCCCTTCATCTTTTCCACCTTCTTTTCCCTCACCTATGGAGCTTCCCATATTGGTGATCACTTTCTTGATCCACACGTTGCAGGTATATATCATCAAACCAACACGATACATTCAGGTTTAAACATGCATGCATCTATATTTAAGTTTTTAATTTTTTTTCCCCTCTCCTTTTTCTTGCACAATTATTCTAAATAGAATTTGTAATTCCTTGGTTGTTGTCGTAGAGTTTCATGAGAAGAGAATTTTTCATCATGGGCCGGCGGTCGTCGAACGGAATATTATTAGTAGGAGGATTGCAGCAGAAACCGAGAATAGTTCCACCACCTACATAATTCTGGCTGCCAATAGAACGCACAGGCGAGACCCTTCCAATGGCCTAATCTTTTACACCGGTGGTTGGAACATAACCGATAGGCATTATTTGTCCGTAAGTTCTTTAATTAATGTCAATATGAATTCCTCCCAAATTACTCATTCATTTTCTTTTCTTCGACTCAATCAATTTTCTCCGATTCTTTTATTTCTATTTTAAGTCATTAGATGTCTCCCTTTTTGCATGGTAGTTATAGTTTTGCTTAGAACGTGAAAATTGATACATTGAAAATGAACTAATTTAAACTCTTAAAATTTTATTAAAATCTAAGTGAGACATTTAATTCCAAACAGCAATAGATATTATTTTTAGTTTATTTTTTTTCTTCAATGTTGGTGATTTACATACTCATCTCCCTTGCCTATTATATCAGGTACATTTATCAACTGCATTCTGAAATCTACTTAATTTCCATTTGAAATCACATTTCTTCTACTGATTTATCTATACTGTTGTTACTACTTTCAGTCAGTGGCTTTCTCTGCTATCGGTCCGATCATCGTTGCAGGCTTATGGTTCACGATGTTTGGACTATGCTTGATTTTTCTCCTCATTCGTCGGTGCTGTTGTAGAAAGGAGACTTATACATATTCTCGGACGGCCTATGCTCTCTCAGTAGTTTTTCTTTTGATCTTCACCCTTGCTGCACTGTAATATTCTTTCTCACTTCCCTAGTATATACATTTGAACTTTCCTAAAATATGTATGTAAATTTTTTTTACTAATGAACAGTTTTGTGCTTAAATTTTCCAATTTTTTCAGAGCTGGAACCATTTTCATCATCGTGGATGAGGCAAAGTTTCAGAACAGCATAATAGATGTACTGAGCGATGTCGTAAACGAGGCACAAGCCGTGCTGGTAAAACTCAAGAATCTGCTTGACAACCTTCTGGCAGCTAAGGATGCTGGCTTTGGTGATGTTCCCGTACCAACTGATATACAGGACAGTATTAACAGGGTTGAACATACTATTAATAATCTGGGTAGTCATTTACATAACGTTACAAGAGACAATTCAAAGGAAATAAGGCTTTACTTGAATCCATTGTACGTAATCATTTTGCTTACATATATGCCTCTGTTTTTTGGGTTTATGCACCTAGGCTAAAAATTCTGTTAAGATTTAATGTTATACGTGCAGAAGGATCGCGATAATTTGTGTTGCTTGTGCTATGCTCGTGTTGGCAATTCTTGGTTCTCGTAAGTAATTCATAATTGATGTTTCTATTTCCATTTTGAGTTGTTCACCTTATAGCCGATTTTTCTGGCCCTCTTTAATTTGGTGCAGTACTTTCCATTCTTGGGATGCAACGCCTTGTATACTGGTTAGTATGGTTGATTAAAACTACTCTGTATCCTCTGTATATATAGATAGAGGTATGATTTCACAATCTATGGCTGCAGTTTGACTGTCATTGGATGGATTCTGATCACTGCAACATTTATTGCCAGCGCTGTATTTCTCATTGTGAACAAGTAAGTACTTTTGGCTATTAATCAATTGCAGTTTGTAGATCCGGTCTTCTAATAATATTTACCTCAAATTGTCGTCTTCCTTTCCTTATCTTCTTCTAATTATCAGTTTGGTTACGGATACGTGTGTCGCAATAGATGAGTGGCTGCAGAATCCAAATGCCAATTCAGCTCTTGAACAAATCATACCGAAAGCAGATAATAAAACTACTCAAGACATTTTATTTGTGACAAAGAGTGTCACTCAGGGTCTCATTGGCATGGTCAACGAAGAAATTGTTAATGTTTCTAATGCCAATCTCGGCCCTATTGCCGGACCATTGTTTTACAATCAAACTGGACCTCTGATTCCTGTTCTTTGCAACCCTTATTATTCCAATCTAACTGACAGGCAATGTGCAGCTGAGGAAGCAAATTTATCGAATGCATCTCAGGTAAATTTTGTACAAATTAAAATCAAACATTCAATTACATATAGACGAAAGAGTTTACTTTAGCAAAATGATAGGCTAAACTTCACATGATTTTGGTTGTATGCAGGTCTGGACAAGCTATGTTTGTAAGGTTTCACCATCTGGGATTTGTACTACAACTGGACGGTTAACCCCTGAACGATACACACAGATTACGGCTGCGGCGAACATTAGTTCTGTTTTGTACACAGGAATGCCATTTGTGATAGACTTGATTGACGCCACTTATGTTCAAGAAGCATTCTCTGGGATTAGTAGAGACCATTGTCCAAGTCTGGAAATGTACACCAAATGGATGTACATTATCTTCTGTGCTTCCTCGTCTGCTGTAATGCTATCGATGATCTTATGGGTAATTTATGCAAGAGAGCGACGGCATCGTGCCTACAGCAGGAGACGGTCCTCGGAATATCAAGAAAATTTACAAAATTAAACACATAGGAGGAGAGAGAGAGCCCTCAGGGTTCTAATGATCTGACTAACTAAGCATTTGAATTTTTTGCTGCTGGGTTCAATTGATTCTCATCAATGATCCAATTTTCTTGTTGCAACGAATCCTGCATTTGTGGATAATCTTGCGAAGATACGATAATATAGTACTAGATTACATAACATGGTCAACTTAGAAGAAAAAGACAGACCAAACTATGAGTGCATGTTGGTCCCAATTTGCGAGTGTTGGGCCATGCTGCAATCTGCCTTTGGTGGGAACCAGTCATCTCTTCTTGCCCTTTCCACAAACAATGAATATTGTAAATTTGAATAGTTGATGATGTCCCATCATGCATCAATCAATAGTAGACAACTGTCCATTTTGGAAAAGCACATTTGACTCGTTCATTCTTTTGAATTATTCAGCAAAATAAAATAAAATCACTCCTGTGGATAGTTTAGTTCCATCCATAATTAATTTCCATACTCAAACCCATCGCTGTCATTACGTAATTTGATTACATAAAAGATACCACTAGAGTGGAGACTAGAATAGGATCCTGTCTTGCAAAATTAAAAGCATTAGTGACATAGTGGAGTTGGGAAAGAAAACAACACTTCCCCAAAAAATAATAAATTTATAAAACAAGTCTGTGATTCTGAATGTGACATAGAGCACTGCTATTTGTTATTCAAATAAAAAATTACATTTTACACTTAAGTCTCTCCATTTATCAGAGGTCTTAAATTTGAATCACCATGAGAGGAGAAGAAAGCTCCTTGGTTGGATCAATTACAGACATCTCGTTTTTAGAGACAGTGTAGAACTCAAACCTACTAGAAATCTGAGGGCATTTGGGAACCTGATGCTGAGTCAGAGACCAACAAAATCAATCAGATGCGGATCAATAAGTATGGAATGACTTCTTGTGAGCAAAAGTATACAGATTACATAGGAATCTGAGAGAGTGATGAGTGTTAGATTTACCTTATCTAGAATTTTCCAGCAGCACAAGACTATTTCTTGATTGAATACAATACATTCATATCATATTCCAATTGTGGATCTGAAAGTTTTGTTTTAGGTGACCGCCTTAGAGGAAAGTGTACAACACGAGCTGATCGAGTTCCGGGCTGAAAAGGAAAAAAAACATAAATCAGTAAGAAGAATTAATCGATCAAATACAAAAGGATCACTTACATTGAATACTTGAAAACTCATTCTTTAGTTTACATATAGCCCTTCTCCTGTCAACTTAGACTTTTTCTTGGCAGGCCCAACATCAAATAGTGTTGTTGAATTAGGCTTCCTCTTCCCTTTCACTGCCTTAATAGAACCACTGCTTGTCTCCTGTGATATTCTGCTACTTGATATATGAAGTCCTTCTTCAACCATTGATCCAGCATCACTAGGAGTTGCATTTGAAGCAGTTGAAGAGGTAGCTTGCTTATCAAGTTCAAAAACTAGAGGACATTAGCTAGTACACAATTAATGATCAAAATATTATCAGAAAAGCATCAAAATACCTAAATAATATGTTTGGATGGACATCCCTTTTTGTTGTGCCCTTCTACTTTGCACAGTGAGCATCTCATTGTAGTTCCCTTTCTAGACAACTTTCTCATTTTCTTTGGCTCGTCTTTGTCCTTTGGCCTATTTTTCTTTGGTCTTCCCGGACGTGATTTAAAATCTAGAGGTAGCACTCTTGGCTTCTCACTTTCCTCCCACTGTTCCATACCGGTCATTGGCATCATTGTCACATTATAAGCTTTTATGTATACATTCTTTGTGTACCATTTAGAAACGTAATCTTCAATATTGCCTTTTGTTTTTTGGATGGCTAGGATGGCATGTGCATATGGAATTCCAGTTAAATCCCACAACCTACAAGAACAAGTCCTCTCCCTCAACCTAACAACATGTCGGTTCTTCTTGTTTCCACATTGTGAAATCTCAAAATCATTGGCACCACTGAAATCTACATTCCACTCAAGTGTCTCTTTTTTATTAGCCTCTAGCTTCTTCAAAGCTCTTGGACTAATTTCAGAATTCCACGAATCCCCAAATAACCTCTTCGCTTCAAGCCTTTTCATCATCATAACCCTAATCTCCTCAAACATAGAAATGATAGACTTGCATCTAAAATCCAACCGTTGAATGTCTCAGCCATGTTGTTGTCAATGACATTGCAACAAGAAAAGGTCGAAAAGAATGTCTTAACAAACTTTTCATGCTCATAAATTAGGAAATCTTCAGCGCACCCATTTTATAACTTTCTTAGGTCCTTCATCCTCTCATTAAACTCAGCTTGGTATGTCAATCGACAAGTGAGCCAAAATGCCAGTTTTCTCCCATCGCCCCTCCATTTCTTTGCCCAAGCATGATAAACATGTCGAGCGCACCGTCTATGCTCTACACTTGGCAACTCTTCCTTAACAGCCTTCTCCAACCCCTAGATATTGGAAGCACATTTAATATTAATATAAATGAAAGTAAGAACCATTTAAGCTTTAAAAGGTTAATACACAAGTAATAAATGCAAAAACACATACCTTTTGCATGTTAGATATAATGACCAAGTCTTGGCCATCTTTGAGATTCAGGTCACTTTTTATCATTCTGATAAACCATCCCCATGTATGTTGGTTTCCCACCGCACCATGGCCCAAGCAACAGGATACATTTGATTATTCCCGTCTCTGCCAATTGTGCACAAAAGTTTCCCTTTACAAATTCCGTTAAGGTAACATCCGTCAATGCCAAGAATCGGCCTACATCCCTCTTTCCATATTTCCTTTAGTGCACCAAAACACACATATATGCAATCAAATATTGATTTCTTCTCCTCACCCTCATCCATGGTCTTAAGAACACAAGTAGTATTAGGCATTGTTTTGTGAATTTCATACACATAGTCCCACAACTTTGAGTATTCTTTATTGTAATCTCCAACAATATTCTCCATCACCATCTTTTTAGCCCTATAGCATATTGTTAGACCCACATCAATTTTCAATCTCCTTCTACACATTTGCTTCAAATCCCTAACCTTCAATGGTGGGTTGATGAGTATGTCATCCCTAAATGCCCTTGCAATAAATCTCTTATCAACTAGAACAAGCTTATTGTTCAAGGCACAATCATCAACATCAATCAAAGTTTTTAGAGTGAAAGCATTTTCGCCATCCATCTGACTAGCATGCATCCTAAAACTACAACCCTCCTTACATCTCACAATCAACCTTTTTTTCTCATTTTTGTAAAATTTCAGGTTATGGTGTTTCCTCACAGCTTTCTTGAACTCGTCATTAGATTTAATCTCATGCCAACACAGAATGATGGAATATTTGTTCTTAGGTCATACCAAATTAATGCTTTGTCCACACTTCTCCTAACAGATCTATCAATCTCTCCATCAGGCATGTCATCGTTCTTCCTCACTATCAGTCTCCACTTCCCCCAATTCATCACTTTCTTCATGATCACTCTCATTTTTATCTTTTTTGAAAGGTAAATCTTCAAAATCACTGTCACCTTCAAAATTCTAAAAATGCAACACTAGTTAAATTCCAAAAATTAAGAGCACTAATTAAGAAATGCAGAAATTTTACATATTAACCAAAATATCCTATGTAAAATGCAATACTAGTTAAGTTCTGAAAATCAACAGCGCTAATTAAGAAATGCAGAAATTTTACATAACCAAAAAACCTTATGTAAAATGTAATACTAGTTAAATTCTGAAAAGTACGAGCACTAATTAAGAAATGCAGAAATTTTACATATTAACCAAAATATCTTATGTAACATGCAATACTTAGAAGTTATTTAGCACAAAATTTGTCTTAGTTATTTATCTTATAATATGCAAGTAACTATATGAAAACTACTAGCATTAATTACCTTCAAAGAAATATCTACAATTTTAATCTCTTTGCAGTCAAAAAACAAAATATCAATAGTTTTAATTAATTAGTATCTACCTAACAACAAAATTTTCATATCAAACTAGAACTTAACCAACAATTAAACAAAGTGAAAAAACAAGAGCATAATTCTTTGATATAATTTGAGTTACTTAGAAAAGAAAACAATTTTAAAAACTTACAATTCTTCCATCCCCAACATTTGAACCACCACTTGTCTGTCCTGGATATGCAAGTACAGGTTGTACCCTTACAGATTCATCAAATGCAATTTCCTGCAACTCCAACTCCTTTTCTTGGGAAATCTTCTCCCTTTTCTTCCATGCATTGAATGGATGGTTGGCTATATTCCTCCTTACGGTTACAAGTTCCTCATCATCATCATCAGTATTTATATCAACCTCACCTATATCATCATAATAGAAGTCTCCTAATTCGCCACCTTCATCAAACTCTTCACTCTCTTCTTCTTCATCACATTCTAAGCTCTTACTTACATTTATTTTCTCTGGTATTTGTTTTCCTTTTTAGTTTTCTTTCCCTTTCTGCTTCTACGCCATTCCTTTTCTTGTTCACAATGCAAGATAGTAGGTTCCCCAACTATAGAACTTTGTATCTGTAAAGGATTAATTCCTTCAATAGGGACTAACTCCTCCTCTACTATTAAAACAAAAGGTTACCCACTATTGAGCCATTCCTCTTGTGAAGGGGGGTTCACTATTTTCTATATTCAACAAACAACCCCACGAATTCCATGTTCAATTTCCTGCCTTTTTCACATAAAGCAGGGACTTCTTCATCAGAATTTATTTTGATAAATGTGGAACTTTCGCACTCCCTGTAGAACAACAAAGTACAGGCCTCAGTCCTATTTCTCTTAACTTCGTACATCAAGTTAGGATAAGATAACTCATCTTCTGACAAATCAAATATATTTATTTTGCCCCTAAAATAATCTGAATTCATGAAAATACCCTCATAGTGTAACTTAAATTTGAACTTTAATGTTGACATCCTATAAACACAAGAAAAACAGACAAAACACCAATTGAAAATGAGAGGTCAATAATAAAAAAAGTTTAATCATTCACATAACAACACCAATAATGTATTGGGCCCGAAGGAAACTCCCATGAGATGACAAAAAAAGGAAAAAAACCATTTCTTGAAAGTGAAAAAAAAAAAAGTGCAGAAGAAATTGCCCACCATTTCTTAAAAGAAAGTGTAGAAGAAACCATTTCTTACTTTCAGAAGCTCCTAATTTTTTTTCGAAAGCTAAAAAAAAAAGGGGTTTACAAAAATAAGGGTCAAGTGCAGAAGCATGAAGAAACCTTTATTCAAAATTACCCACTTAGTTAGGGCTTTGGAACTCAAAAATTAAGCCCTTATACATCACTATAATGTAGTATATTTGACAAATTTAAATTTATATAATCCCCAGTTGTAGTTGTTTGATTAACTCCCATGTGATGCCATTAGATATTAGGGTTTTCAAAGAACAAATCAAAGAACAAATTGAAATTCAAACCTTAAAGAAGAAATCGAAAGCCTTCAACAAACCTTAAAGAACAATTCTTCTACCTTTGACAAACCTTAATGCCTTCCGAGCTTGTTTCTTTCGGTGGAAAGAAACCCGTTCTAAATGACTAGAAAAGATTGCTCAAAGTTAATTATTTTCTCTTCTTTTCTTTTCTTCTCTTTTCTTTTCATTTCATTTTCTTTTCTTTTAAGTTTTTCCACATAAGATTTGCCATGTCAGCCTAATATTACAAGTGGATACCCAATCAACTTAATTTTTTTTCGTTCACTCAGTTAAGTGGCCCGTGGATCCCATATTGGGGCCAACCACCTTGGAGTGGTTTAATTGTCAAATCCTACAAAATTTAATGGTTAAATTGATAAAATTTTAAGTTCAATGGTCAAATTAAAAAAAATTATAAGTTCAGTGGCTAAATTGATGGTTTGGCCGCTGGTGTTACACTAGTGTAATTAATAGCACTATAACAAGTTACAACAACAAAGACATCCATTTAAATTGTGATTAAGATATAGATCATATATAGATGCGGTAACTAACTACTAGCCAAATTAACAATTAAACATAGTTTCTTTTACTTATTAGAACACCTTCAAAAGAAAAAAAAAATCAATCAAAATTATTAAATCATAATATTATTTAACAAGTAATAAGAAAATAAATTATTTTAATGCAAAATTTGTACCTTTTTCTTCTTATTTAATTTGTGTTAATACTTAATTACATAAAATACACAGGCCAAGTAATTAGAACGAGTTGGAAAATATTATCATAATTCATATGTTATATGTTCAATTAATAAATATATATGTATCTATATAATTTATAGAGTTTAAAAGCATTCACAAGAAAAAAATTTTGAAACAGACTAGGAAGATCTTGTTGGAGTACCGATCACAAGACCTCAAGCAGAGGTTATTCGATAGGGTCGTTTTTCAAGCGAAGGGACTTATTTGCACATGGAAACCCAGAATTTTGCCATAGATTGGTGAATTTCTGTATTTATATAGGGATTGAAGTAAATTACAAGCAATTATGGTGTTCCGGCATTACACCTGCAAACAACCAGCCTTAAACACAATCACTAGTATTACACTAGGAAAGGGTTACGAAAATACAAGTCTGATTACTCAAAATACAAGACAACAACATGCTATGAATGGCAACACTTAGAAATATTTATAACCTCAAAACTATAGCAGCACTTCCCATTAGTGGCACCATTTTAACTTGCCTGTCAAATGCTAGGGGCACCACTCCAGCTTGTCTTGCAAGTGCTTGGGCAACTATCAATTAATGGCCACCATCTTCTCAATGTGGAGCCTTGTATAAACATTACCATTTAATGATGAATCCAATTGCCCTGCTTTTGCCAGAAGTTTGGGCATGATATGTGTCTGGACAATTCTCGCACATTTCCAACCTTGAGTCAAGGGTCATTGTCTGGCTCGACTCCAATTGCTGGGTGCTTGGCATGAATCAGCATGGACATGGGACAGGGGCTGTGTCAATCATTAGACACTTGTGCTTTGTGCTCGAGCATTTGGCTGAGTTCCTCGGATGCTACAGCCAGCAAGCCACTTCTTTTAGCTTTCTTCCGTTCCCTATAGGCACGGGCACTTGAATTGTGCCTAGTTTTACTCACGTCCTCAACAGGTCTAACGGGCCTTACACACAAGGTTAAGTCTAACCATCTACACTAAGCATGTTTAAAAGAAACCTAAGTCATCTTGGCCTTTGTCTGAACAAGAAGGGCCCATACGTCCCTAACTAACTTATTTTCACCCTAAGGTTCTACTTGTATACACCATCAAATGGATGGTGTTATCCAATTTTGAAAAATGAAAGTTTAAATTAAAAATTTAACTCAAATCTGAATTAAAACACCTATTTCAGACTCCAATTGATACTTATATTTTACGTGCTGATGGATGGAGAATGGAGGTAGAAAATGTTGTATGCAAAGAGAGCCTAAATGTGCATGTCATCTTTTCTCACATAAGAATGCCAAATCTCTACCTCTTTCTTTTCTTTTGAGTTTTTAATTGTACAGATCTCAATTTTAAGACAATGAGATAATCTTAATTTCTAAACTTAATATGATCCAATTATGCCTGCATAGTTTTTGAAAAATAAATTAAAGTCATGTAATTAATTAAATTTATTTAAAAGAAAAGACTAATTTTTGTGCATAAATTAATCACATTTTGTCTAAAAATAAAGAAGATGTTTAATCTTTTATAATACAAATTAGACAATTTAAATATTTTAAAAATAAACTAAAATCATATAATTAATTAATTAAATTTATCTAAAAAGAAAACCTACAAATGTTCTATATATAATAGTTAATTTTTTTTGTCATATCTTTTAATATAAATTATTAACTCTTCTTTGGTATTACTCCTCTTCCAGAAGTATTATACATTCCTAAAATTGGAACATGTTGAGGCTTAAAATCAAATTATAGATCTTATCAGATATTTCTAGCCCCTAATATCTTGGGATTAATCTTTTATTTGAGAATAAATTCTCCAATTTTAAACATTGGCACAATTAATTTGATTACCTTCAGAGTTAGACTAACCAAACTACATAACTATTTTGACTCTTGGACTAGTCTAACTCCTTTAAATACATCTGTTCTTAAGAACTGAACCGTTGGGTCAAACCTGGCTCATTCAATTAAGTAGGTTGCTTGATCACTTCAAATATGTTGCTCTGCAACTTGTTGAACTGAGTAATTATTACTGCCTCCACATAAATCTTTAGTCATCCCTTCACATGAATTAAAAAAATATATAATAAATATATATTATCTTCATCTCATCCACATAAATCTTTAGTCATCTCTTCACATGAATTAAAAAATAATAAATATATATTCGTCTCATAAAGATAATTCACGTTTTTTTTTCAGTCTTAAATTATAATCCAATTTCTTTTTTTGAGGAGGGATGGTTATAGATTAAAAGACTAAATTACCATAATTAATTATCTCTTTATATCTACTACTTTCAATTTCAATAAATTAAATACATGATATAAAAGTAAAATTATCCTTAAAATTAATTATTTTAATTACACTAATTAACTTTTCTTAAGATAAGTGAAAAAGTAAAGTGAACTATATTTATGGGACGAAAATAATATTTATTATGTTTGTAATATCATTTATTTCTCTTATTTATGATTTCAATTATATTTCTTTATAATAAATAAAAAAAATTATTAAATAGAGGGTAAGAGTGAAAAAATCATAATAAATATATATTGATAATTATAAAATAATTAATATTACGGGACAAACAAATAAAATCTAAACGATTTATATTTTAAAAAGAAGACAATAATTACTTATAGATTAGCCCTGCAGTGTCAAATAATTATTCTTATAATTTTACAATACTAATTTTTCTCATGAAAAAGAACATCATATATACAGCTAATAATACATCATGGATGGTCAACAGTAATCAGTTTCCAAAAGAACAACTGCTAATTCCAATAATGATGAAATGAGAGACAGAAAGTCAATCATCAACTTAATAAAAGTCACAACAGGATACAACGTCTATGTAACAATTAATGTCCTGAACTGGCCTCCACCGTGACAAATAATTCTCCATCCATTCTGGACCAATTAGCCAGTCAATTACCGGACATCTGGGCCTCTCTACATGGTGTTTGATCATCGACGAGTTGATCTGGTACGTCCTCCCCCAGTCGTGATGGTCTAAGTGCTTCACCGTCGTATTTCCATCTCTGCACAATTACATCCCCACTTTCCAACTTTATATGTAGTTTTAAGGCTTTTGCACCACTTTTGTTAAACTACCAAAGAAATTGAATAAGGAAGAATCACAAAAGTAAGAGTTGAGTTGGACGAAATTTTGCAAAGTAGTTTATGTTATGAAATGAATTTGAAGGGGTAAAGTTGTGTACATTGTTGAGTTAAAAATGTTTCTCTTTAATTATTGAAAGATTTATATTTTTTGTCCTTTATCCTTTTTCTATCTTTTTTGGTCCAATAATTTTATTTTGATTTTGGCCCATATTAATTTTTTTAATCTTTTTTATCCTCCATATTTTATTTTTTTACATTATTAGTTCATTCCATTGGAAAAAATATATTTTTTTTACTGGTTAGAGGAAGTATTTTTTGGGAATTTTATAAGGTAAAATGTCTTTTTTTTTTTTTGCTCTCCACCTGTTTTCAAGTTTGTTCCTAAATTCACCTAATGACGTGGTGTAGAGGTTCGGAGGTGAAACCTGTATAATGCAGGTTATGTATTTAACTTGGTTTTATTATAGATTATAATCTTGGTAAATTTACAGATATTAATAGTATAGTCGATATACATATATTAGCCTAGCACGGACACCGCTTGTATATAAAAAATAATAAGTTTGACAAGTGGGGGGTGCCCAAGCGGCTTACACCTCCACTCTTAAGTCTTTCCCTTAGGGGAGGTCTTGAGTTCGAGTCATCTTAGAAGCGAGAAGGAAAGTATTTTCTTCGATGACCCTCAAGTCCCCAGGGCACATGCATGCGAGATGATGGAAGCAGTATTGACAAGTCTAACTCTCAACGGCAGGGTGGGGGGTTCGAGACTCGGGAAAAGCAGCTTCAATTCAAGTGTTGTAATGCTTGGAAACTGGATTATAAAAAATAAAAAAAAATTGTCTCAAATGTTTTTCTTTATCTCTTTTTTTTTTATTCCTCATCTTGTTTATTTTTTTTACACCATTAATCTTTAATGTTTTTTTTTAATCTTTTTTTATCCTCCACCCTTTTTTTTCCTTCTTACACCATTGATCATTTTAATAAGAAAACTTTTTTTTTTTTGTACTTTTTGTTTAGTAGGAATGGAACAATTTTTAAAGTTTATAATTTTTCAATGATCGCTCTGACCAGGAAAAAAATTGACAATTATTCCAAGAAAGTTGGTTTTTTTAATTAATTAAAAATAAAATATTTTCAATTAGGACTACCTCCAAAATTAGGATGATGCATATTGAAACACTTACTTTTTGGAACTCAACATACGGTAATTGAGCTGCTGACACACACACACACACACACACACACACACACACAATCATTGTTTTTTAAATTTTAATTATCTTAAGCCAAAGTCAAACTGATAAATTTTTAAATCATTGTTTCTCTCATGAACCTAGATTGATGAATGTGGGCTGAATTGCTACGTTTAGTAAATTATGAATGATTGTCTTTTTTTTTTTTTCTGCGTAGGGGCAACTAGAAAGGGGAATAATTGAAAATTTATGAATTTTAAAAAATTCCCTTAGCTAGCCAGCTAAAAAATACAAAAAAATATGCTTTTCACTGAAAAGATAAATGATGTAAAAAAAAAATACATAACAAAAATAGATATAAAAAATGAAGAACCAATGATATAAAAAATAAAAATATGGAGGATAAAAAAAGATTAAAAAAACATTAAAGACCAAAAGTGGAAAAAGAAAAAAAAAAGGTGTAGGATAAAAAAAGACAATGTACCTCGTGAAATTCTTAAAATATCTCTCACCGACTGGTTAATAAAACACACAAAAATATATTTTCCTTTGAAATGAACCAATCGTATAGAAAAATAAAAGATGGAGGACCATAAAACATTGAGAAAATATTATGAAACAAAGTTACTAAAATAAATTATTGAAAGATAAAAAAAAGATGTAAAATCAAACTTGTAAAATTAAAAAAAAAAAAGTGAAAGATAAAAATATAATTAGTGTCACTTAATTATTTCTATTACTACTCCAACTGAAATTATAGTAAACATTCTCAGAGTTCCCCTTATCTTACCACGCTCCGCTGTCGCATGTGTTATCGCCTTACAGGCCCACCGACTAAACCTTAAGTCCTGTGCAAGGTCGGGTTCGAACCCGAGTCGCTGGTACCAGTTCGATCAAAAGTTTAAACTGTTAGTAAACCTTCCATACCGGTAGTCATTTTTAATTTCTACGCGCCAAGAACTTATATGCTTTAATGCTCCCATTGATGATCTTCCTCAAGTAGAATAGAAGAAAAAGGAAAAATCGTTGCTTAATGGCTGTGTGTCTCTCACATGTCCTAAGTTGAGAAGCATATTTTTGACAAATGACCATATCAACAGTCAACCCACCATTAACTTCACTCCATTTGGCTCTACGTGCCATATTGTCAATGGTTTTCCTCTTCAAGAATCTTCTTTGATTAGTTAATTGTATTAACCCAGTTTATGGGAACAAAAGAATAATTAAGGGTGGAGTACTTCCTAAGGAACGCAGCCATTGATGTGATTAATTTAATATAAATATGTATATAAGCATCTTTGATAGGTATATACCGTTTGTTCCAAGGAATGTGTAATAGGGAGGAAAATGCACATGTTCACATACACAAAAAATAATGAAAGTGTAATGGTATAATTTAGATAAAAAAAAAATTCAAAAGGACGGAGGAAAAGTAAAAATAACGTGTTTAATTTCCTATTAATGCATTTGATTTGGTGATTGGAGACTTTTTTGCGCGTTATTGCTGCAATTTGGCTTCGGTTCGAGTGTTTTGCCTCCACAGGTTGATGTTGTATAAATATTGACCAGAATATTGGTCAAGGAACACCTTTTTGCATATATTCATGTTAGTACTAAGTAATGAACGGTTATATTAATTCCTTTATACAAAATTGAATATTTCATCTTGAATAGAAAATTTGAGTCAATTCAATTTTAACATTGTTATATTCCATAACTTAACTTTTGTCTAACTAAATGGCTTAAAAGTAGGGTTTCTAAAACCGGCTAGTCCAACCAAGAATTGGACAGCCTTCCAGTTCGATCAGGTTTGATATTGTTATTCCCTCTAGCTAAAAACCGAATTTGAATAATGTGTTAGACTCGATGTTTTTAAGATTAGACTTGGTCATAAAAGTAATTCGAGAAAAGGTATTCACAGTTATTCACTTAAGTCATTCTCTAAATAAAAACATAAATTGAAATCAAATTAGTCTAAATTTCGAGTAAAAGAATTTAGATGTGTTTAATATTAAATCAATTTTCAATTTAATTGTAAATTTACTCATTTAATTATTTTAAGAAAGAAATGTTTTACTCCAAAATACAAGTGTTATTAATAAATAAATAAAATATTTTATAATCATCAAGCTTTACCAATTCTAAAAATTAACGGGTTTAAATCCATATAAAATATAATTTTTAATTTTTAATAAAAAATTATTAATACCATATTATATATAGCTATAGTTATAGATATGGTTTGTTGTTTTGTACAATTATAAAGCCTTCTATTATCAATTAGAAATATATTCTTAATTTTAATTATACTCATCCTGTCTCTCAGCACCTTTCAAACCCAAAATTGTTATTTACCAACAAAACCTAACAAGACTTGACATATTAGATTACAATAAACGGATAACAATATAAAAAGGAAAATTTAATTTTAGATTTTCTAGATAGGTTTAATGTCTAAACCACGTTTAAAAATATTGCATAAAAGTATAGTCATATAAACTAGTTTAATTCTTAATTATTTGTGTGAAGAGAAATAAACTTCTAAATATAAATTCTGAGAAGTTGAGACATCTAATCTATTTGGATAAATTCATGAATATCTATTTATGTTCATTGAGTTTATAATTTACTAGACATAAAAGTTAGTGTATAAATACACTAATATTCCCATTTTATATAGAATAGGGAGGGGGTAAACATTAATCTCATGTCGAATTTAATACAAAAGATCTCTTAATTCTAGTGGTTACGAAGAAACTTGTAATCAAGGAAAAAAGTTATCTTCTCTCTCTCTCTCTCTCTCTCTCTCTCTCTCTCTCTCTCTCTCTCTCTCTCTCTCTCTCAATAATTTTTTTGCTTTCAAATTTGATTCTTTAAAATTCTATACTACTTAAACATTGGAGCTGGTAATTGGGAGTTACCCCCTCTCATGAATCGTTTTTCCTTGTATGCCCTTGGAAGACTTATACTAGTCAAAATCTGCCCCTCCTCCATCCTATATATTTCAACTACATCATTTGGTGTCCAACGTTCCGTACCCTTATCTATCCTCTCACACAAACCTCACAGATAACAATCCATAGACTTTCAAGGAAAAACTCCACTTGATAACACTTAAATCAGTTTGAAAACACACATGCTACTGAGAACAATATGTCTATCCCCATGAAACAACAAAGATTGAAGTCGAAGTCGTTGAGATGAACACAATTCCTAGACAGATCCATAACCATTGCACATAGCACATCATATGATTTTGATAACTCTTCCAATGATTCAAAGACATCTAATTCATCGGTTCATCAATTGATCAGGAGATGCATAATCTTGAACTAGAAGATGATTATGCATACTTTCTAAGCATAAAATGGAGTTTCTAGAGTTCCTTAGCCATAAGGCAAGAAAAAAAATATGCTCTCAGAAGAATACAAAGAAGAGATAAAAAGAAATGACAAAAATGTCGAAAGAGGAAATTGGATGGAGCAAAGTCAACAACTCATACACCTTGCCCAAAAAGTAAGGGCCAATTCCAGCTGATCAACACGTTCCATATCCTAAGGGTATCCATCCTATACTGGAACAACAACCAATTAGGACCATGTGGCTACATAGCCCTATCATGTAATTCCTCCATTTTACCAATCCAACAATAAGGCTAAGCATCACTTACTCGGATTACTCATTTCTTCGACTATTTGAGAAATTGAAAATTGACAATAACTTGAACATGTTTCCGAAGCAAATCCAAAAGTAAAGAGAGAAATTGAAAATTTGAGAGAAAGAGTAGACAATCTGAATGGACAAATACAAGTGAAACCACAGGTGCCTTCATGGAACGTGTTAGAAAAAGAAAGCCCACTATTTGAAGAGTATCAAAAGGCTGATTTTCCCAAACACTTCAAACCTCTCCCAATGGACAAGTACAAGGCGACAACAGATCCAGAAGCCTATTTAACAGCATACACAACATTGATGGCTATGCACAAAGCTTTTTCGCAACACATTATCTGCTAGAGTGTTAGAGTGGTACACCAATCTGCTTTCTGGTTCTATTTATTCATTCACACAGTTGGGGAACATGTTCTTACAAAATTTCCAAATAAGACATGAGCCTAATGCATAGTTGTGGGACAATTATAGTCTGTAAATACATTAATACTCTCATTCACTATAGAATATAGAGTATTACATTAATTTCACATCGGATTTAATACAATGGAATTCTTAATTCGAGTGGTTATAAAAGGACTTGTAATCAAGGCAATAAGACATATGCTATCTCTTTCTTCTTTTTTTTTCCATTCAGATTTGAATATCTAAGATTCTAACTTAAACCTCAGAGTTGGTAATTGAGAGTTACCTCTCCCAAAAGTTTTTTTTTTCCTAGTAGGTCAATAAAAAAAATTATATACTGCTATCTAGTCAAAATCTGACCCTCCTCCATCCGATATATTTTGACTATATCAGAATTATACCCATTTAGTATAATTAGTCCTTTTATTAGTGAAGAAATTAGGATATGTATTAGATCAACATTCATCTAGTTACCTACAACATTCTTGCACATATGAAGATGATCACAAAAATTGTTAGTGTATATAAATAAATAGAGGAATGAATAAAATGGTTATCAACAATTTAAACAAAGTTTTGCATGTACAATGAAATAACATTAACCTAACATTGGAAATCTGGAGTAATACTTCACAATATATGAATATGATATGAGGAACCTCTTTTCATTATAAATACAATTATAAAGAGCACTTTTTCTCATGTCGTATCAAATTCGCATTAGTGTACATAAATAAAATCATGGAATGAATAAAATGATTATCAACAATTAAACAAACTTTTGCATGTATAACGAAATATATCGATCTAACATAACATAATATTTGTCCAATATTGGATCTCTTGATAATGGCTTAAAAAGAAAGATCAAATTTGGCAAGAATTAATCATTATTCTATCCTACAATTAAAAATATATTTTAATTTAATTAAAAGTGCATAATATGCCATTTTAGGAGGGGTATATTAGTCCAACCATAAAAGGAAATGCGTATTTTATATACATTCTCGTTCATCTCCTTCTTAATATAACTGCTGCTAATAAACCTCATGCCCAAATCCGCCCCTGTATCTAGATTTTTAATTACAGTTAATTTAATACACATACATTTGATTTGAATTAAGATCGTGTTAATTTGTTTAATAAGTTTACTAAAGAATACACTGCACGCACATGAAAATGGGAACTGCAACTGATTAATTAATTAAAGGTGCCACTTAAAAAATCATTGCACTTTGAAGTACGTTGTATGGACTAATGGAGAATCAATTGATCATTATTCAGTCCCTGTACTCAAATGTTCCTTTCCACCCAACCAATAATGTCGTAATATTCTTTGAATGCAAGGCCTACAGTTGTGTGCTTAAAAGGTTTAAAAACATATCTCAAATATATCATTTCTTTTTCTTTTTTTTTTTTTAATGAGCAACTTTTAACATATATAGACATCAAGAATCAAGGAACACCAAAACCAATATCTTATCAAGATTTTCATTCTATTTTTTATTAATCCATTTTCATTTTTATGACTCGAATCCATAACTTTTCTTAGTCACGAGATTGCTTTGTCACCTGAATAAATCTTACTTATCTTAAGATTATTGATTTTCATTCCTTTTTTTATTAATCTACTTTCATGACTCGAATCCATAACTTCTCATTTACATGCGAGACTACTTTACCACTTGAATAATTCTTACTTATCCTAAAATTATTATTTTGAAGAAGTGAAATATGTAAAATTATATGCAAAGTGATTATATAAATAATTTTACAAGGTTAAAATGGTCAATCAAATGTTTTGAATCTAAGATTTTTTGATAATATAAAAACATGACATATCATGTTATAAAGCCTTAGATTTTAATTACATGTCTTGAGGGTCCATTAATCAATACGTCTGCTTTTTGAAAGTTTGTCCATTTTAACAAGAATATCATAACATATTACAAACTAATGATGCTCTGCATCTTGTATTATTTTTTTTTTCTTGTCTAATCATTATTATTTCCTTCCTCACTATTTATAAATTATTAATATTTATTTCATAAAAATTGGGATAGTCTTTTTTTTTCTAAAATATCTTCATTTATAATTTTAATCAAACTTACAAATGACTAGAAAAAAAAAAATACCTGATAAATTAATAACCATAACTAACATTTATTGATAAGAAAAATTAATTTAAATCACTGAAATAACTCCTATCTAAACAAATAAAATCTTAAAAACAAGATTCTTAGCTAACCTACCACTATGCGGACCTGATCACTAATGGTATCAGGATTTGGTTAGGTTAATATCGAGTGCAGATTAGATAGCCAAATTAGTGCCCAAAAGTTGTCCAAACACAAAACAAACCCAAATACTTTGTAGTGCCCTTTTTGTGTCACAAAGTGTGTGGACACGTGAGAATCAAGCCACATGATAAATAGGAAGGAAGGACTCAGCACTCAGCAAGCACCGCCCCTTCATCTTACCACTATCCTGTGCTTAAACTAAACTATTTGAGAGTAATTATTAATGGTATCCTCAACAATACGTGGAATCTTCAGAAATTGCGTCACCAAAGCTGATACCGTAGGTGGCTGCCCACTGATCTTTCTGCGTCAGGCAGAGCCGTCAATCCAACGGCTGAGTCCTTTGTCTGTTCTGTTCATTACCGCCTGGGCCCTTCCCAGTCCAAGCCCACGGGATTGCCCTTTCCATATTTTGAACATTTCAATTTAATACTTTAGACTTATTTACAATTTGACCCTTCAAAAATAGAATTTGAATTTCCACCACTGTTGAGATTTTTTAACAATTAGGAAGGTTATTGGAGGAATAAAACAAATGAAATTTTAATAAAATTTTGATGTAGAAATAACATAAAAACTTATTGTTATCTTAAAGTTTTTCGATTTTAAAATATATAGTTATTACTTTCTCAGTCTCTAAATATAGATAATTTGAATTTTGTCAATTTTAACATAATATTTTTTTCTCAAGCGTTCAAATTCGGAAAGAACATTAGAATGAAAGCGAGAAAAATATTTTATGAAGTATGTGTATGTGTGTGTTATATAAAGACTTAGAAAAATGCATTAAAACAAGTAATTTAAATATTCATATTTTTCTCATGGTGAAGGTTAGTTCATTGAGATTTTGTTCAACATCAACACAAGACTTCTATTTTCTTAGCAACTATTTTTGAGAAGAATTCAAGAATCAGAGAAGATAGCAATTTATACACATAAATTAGTTACGATTTCACTCATAATATTTATAAACTTTGTTTTATCTATTTATATATATAATGAATTTATATTTCTTTATTTCTACCCAGATACCACACCCCATAATAGAATAGGTCACTTTTCTCACACGAGAGACATGTGCTAATTGTTCAAAGGTAAAATAATTCTTCTAAGTCTATGTTCACTAGTAAATAACAGTAAAATCCAGCCATATTAAACTAGCTCGACCCATTAAAATTCACAAATGAAATTTGCCAACCTAATTGGGGAATCCATTTCCAAAAATCCTTATCATATCTAATTTCACCAACAAGAATGACTCTAACCTAAGAATACACAAATCTAACATAAGAATACACAACAAGAAGGGCTTGGATGATCTTCCTAGGTCCAATCCTGGGAATTCACTTCCAATCCCATGCAACTTTGTCAGAGCGTATTGCTATGGAGATAAAGTGATAGCCTAAAATTTAGGTGATCCGAGGGTCGGTTCTCTTGGATTGATTGGACTGCTCAACCCTGCCATCGGTAAGCTATCTATTGTCAGAGAACTTACTATTGTTCTAGAACTAATCATCAGCACATTACCTCAAATATTGTCTCAATTGACAAACTTGAGGTTTTTGTAAGTTGGAGCTTCATCTCCGACGAGATTCCAGCCACTCTTGGATAGCTCCGTGGATTGAAAACATTGGACCTGAGTTTCAATCTACTTACAAGAAGTATTCCATGGTCATCATTCCCTACCACTGTCGGTCGGGTACACAATTGAAGTCCTTCTCGTTATTCTTTGGTGAAATTAGAGATGATGGGATTTTTGGAAATGGATTCTCCAATAGGGTTGAGAAATTTCATTTGCAAATTCTAATGAGTAGAGTTAATTTAATAAATATTTTCTAATTATCAATTTTTTCTTTGTAAAATAAAATCATCAACGGATTCAAAGAAAGGCTAACGCTTGACCGACTTACCAATTCTAAAAAATATGGGGGCAAAAATCATAAATATGTAAAAATGACTAAAAGATTGAAGAAAAGAAAGGAAATACCCTACGAAGTCGGCCTTCAAAATGCTATAAATACCGGGCTTGTCTCAAGCTATGTTTGCCAGTTTAGATTCCCAAAACCACTCTTTTAAGAAAACGGTTCTCTCTCTCTCTCCTCCCTCTGTTACAGCTAGCAACCACTGCACATCAAACCAAACCAAACCAAACCAAACCAAAGAAATGGCGGCTTCAGCTAGACGATCTAGCGGACCAGTGCTCCGTTCACTCTCCCCTTCGGGAAGATTTTGTTCTTCCCGGAAACCGTCGTTTTCGTCCTCCACTTCAGCATTTGCATCCTCGACTTCTTCATTTTCTGCTCGCTCCTCCTCTCTCCTTCACCGATCAACCTCTCCGACGAGAGTGAATTATCGGAATCCGTCTACTTCCACTGCTTCCGTACGATTTTCACTAGACCGCTCCATTTCTCCCAGCCGATCGATCTCGGTGTTGAACAATCAATCAACCATGGCTCCAAACCCCGGGAAGACCTCGTTACCGAAGAAGACTTGCATGTGCTCGCCTAGTAATCACCCCGGTTCTTTCCGCTGCAGTATGCACAGAAGCTTCGGAAATTCTCAGAGTCACAGGAGCAATCACAGCCAGACGGTGCCGTACAATTCAAACAGGCTGAACATGAGACGCTCCGCTATGACGAATTCGCTCGTCAGAATTGGAACAGTGGAAGGGGATTTAGTTAAGAGAGCTTTGGCAGCCTTGATTCGACCTTCCTCGCATCAGCAGCGTCGCCGGGAGCATTTTCAGCCAAGGCAGAGCCGGCTCTCCCAGGTGTCTGAAGTATAAAATTCTCCTAATCGGTAAACGATACCACTGGATGGTGGATGTGAAGGGAGAATTGTAGATAAATGAGTCCAGAAACGGTGGGGATCGCTGAGGTCTGACGGTTTTTTTTTGTCCGGTGACCGAACCCTGTATCCGGCCACAGGGACACTTCTTTTGTGTGTATATGCCACATAGTGTAGGGACATAAAAAGTGAATGATATGCTAGCATCAATTTTGAATCCAGTTCGTAAAGATCTCATCTTAATCCGAAGATCTAATCGTAACTAATTAACTGACTAACTTTGATCAAGCTAACTGAATCAACACCAATTTTGCAAGTATTACCAAATCAAAATTGTTCCATCTACCACCGCCTTAAATAAATCCTGTTTAATTTGGTTTTCTCTTTTTCTTCCTTCACGCTTAGTCTATTGTTAATTTTACTTTTTCTTTTTAGTTTTTTCTTTTGCTTATTGCTTTATTAATTTTTTTTTCCTTGTGTTTTTACTTTTTATTCAGGGATTGACATGAAGCCGTTGATTGCCGTGTATCATGTGCTTCAGGTAAGGTTTATCTTCTCTTGTGTTGTTTTCCTTAATTTCGTTCTCTCTTGGAGAACACGTACTGTGTTTTTGTGCTTATTTTGCAGGTCATTTTACTGGTAGGCGAATAATCGGGCCTTTTGGAGATGCTTAATTTGACCGTTGGACCTTGAACCTTTTTCTTTAGCTTTGGACCACCATTGACGGAAAAAGTTGTTTGGAATACAGGATTGAGAACGTAAAAAATAAAAATAATACATCACTGGACACCGAATATTTGTAAATAATATACTTAATAGGCCCAGTGAAATATTAAAATTAAATTACATATATTTTAAGAATAGAGTATCTTATAATTCTAAACGTACTAACTAAAGTAAAATTAGAGATAATTTATTTACACAAAAGGACGAGAGCAATTAAAAATGATGTGGTATTGGGAGTGGCCATTTAGCTATGCAGATTGCTACAGTTGAATTGATAAGTATGAACATAATACTTTTATAATGTTTTACATATTTTTTTTATATTATTAATAATAAATGGACATATATGGTCTCTATATGACTGCATCTTTTAACCTTTCCTCTTATGACTTTTATTTGTATATATATATATATATATTTTATTAATAAAATCTTGAAAGATGTATTAAATTATTTTTCTTTTGCATATATGTTTTGAATGGATATTTTTTAATTAATATCTAAATTTTCAACAAAAGTAGGTAACATATTTGAAATTGCTAGGTTAAAATTTTTTTTAATCTTGGCTGATTTTGGGTCTTTAGTTTAATCTATAATATAATATAATTATTAATATTAATAAATTAATTTATACTTTTTTCTTTTGAATATTTCATTTTGATACGATAAAAATTATGAATAGTATTTTCATAAAGGGTATCAATTTATTCTTCTTATGAATATTAGGTAAGTGAATGTAAATTCAAAAATTAACGAAGTAAAAATTTATCATTTTAGATAATTTAAAATAGAAATTAATATATTCAGATCTAGATGACCGAGAATATATATATATATATATATATTTCTACACCAGATATGATATGGTAAGTTTTCTTTCTTTTTCTTTTTCCTTTTTTGTAAAACAAAAAAGGAAAACTTACGAAAAAGAAAAAAGGAAAAAGAAAAAGAAATATATATATATATTTCTAAACACAGTTAAAACTCATTGTTAACTGCATTAAAACACAAGAAATTAAAACACAGTTAAAACTCAAAACACAAGGAGTGAGAAAGAACAAAATACCTGCATTAAAACTCATTGTTAACCTTCTAAACACAGTTAAAAAACCTTCAATGAAATGACGAAAAATCAAATCTTTACCAGTGAAGAATCACTTTCTGCAAAGAAAAATCACACATTGTCAAATAAAATCAAAAGCCCAACATGAAATTAACAAATTTCTACTAAAACAATGCAGAAATCGTTAACAAAAGATAAAAAAATAAAATTTTCTCACTGAAAAATACAAAGAACACTCGAAAAGCTCTAAGTGAAAACTTAACAACAGAAAAGTAATCCTTTCTGTCAAAAATTTTTGATTTTATATCAAACATCTTTTCAAAAAAGCATTAATAAATATTCACCGTTGGATAACATCTATCCACATGAAAAATAATAATGACTAAACCTATGTCAAAAGTAGAAAAAATGAAAAGACATTTTGGTTATTCCAAGATACCAAACGATACATGTTCTTTTAAAATAAATAATAAAAATAGATTGATTTATATATATATATATATATATATATATATATATATGACAATCAAACTCGAATGATTCAGGATACAATATGTCAAATAAGGGCCCGAGAAAGGTAAAATCCTGAGGCATATAAACCAAAACACAAATATTAATCAATATTATCTTTTTCCCTTCATGTTTTATTTTTGAAATTGCAAGTATGTATATAACATATATATACATATTAAACTTTGTAGAATTATTGTTAATAATTAACAATTCAAATAGTAATGTCTTTTTTCTTTAAAAAATTAGGGCATATGGTGTATATTACACATATAACAAATATAACAAATAAAAAATATATCACATATATATAAATATTATATTAATATTATGTTGCAACTTGCAATATAATATTAATATTTCAATTGTCAACTTTGCAAGAAGGAAGAACGAATTTAACTTCCTTCTCTCTTTTGCTTACGTATTAGTTTCCCTATAAATATCACAAGTAATTTTATTTTATAGGTATGTATTCTCTTTTTACTAATTTTTTTCCCTTACTGATTTAACCATTGAAGAGTTTTTGAGGAACTATTCCTCATTAGACTTGTTTTACATGAATCAGCCTTCATTACTCAAGATCCCGATCATCTCCTCTCATCCCGAACCATCCGAAGTAACTCCCGAACCATCCCAAGTTTGAGACACAACATCACACAGCATTTTAAAAAGTGAAAGTAGTATAGTTAATACAATAAAATAATTATGACTATAAGCAATCCTTAACAAGAATATTGACTGGGTAAAAAATTTACTCAATATCCTTAATGGTTGAATCCATCACAATTTTTTTTTATTGGAAAAAAATATCTATTAACATAAAATTCAATTTAAAGGAGATAGATTGTAAGACATCTCTTAAAATAAAATAAGAGATTTAAAGTGGACCATATATATTTTATATAAATAAAAGACTGATGATATTTATTTATTGGATAATTTTAAGTGGATGTTACATGAGTTATCATGTTTTTTACTGTTTTATTGATGGAAGGTAATTGTATCAATGTTCTATTAAAAGTGAGAGTCCCCAGCCTATCTATAATTCGCTAGTGATTCCCATGAGTGTAGGCGTGCGATCATGAAATAGGCATAGGTTAAAAGTTATCTCTCTAAAAATATTCAGTTCAGATTTATTCTCTTTTGTAGGTTTTTGAGCTTGATTGAATCTCGAATCTCTAAAGAAGAAGAACTTGAAGTTCATGACTGAACATAAGTCTTCTGTTTTGAATTATTATTATTATTATGATTGTATTTTAACATATCGTATCGGCGCCAACCTTTACTCAGCTTATTCAGTATATGTTATTGTGATTGAGATCTATTGTTTTACAAGATAGATATGAAATTAGAGGTTGGATAATTTTGATTTAAGATTTTATGGAAGTATTTTAATTTTTGCGATTTTCTGAAATTATTTAATTTTGTTGGATTTCATGAGATTTGTAATTCTTCTTGAATAGTATTACCTTTCCTGAAGTCCCATGTAAGGTCCAGTAATATCCGTAAGACGCTGTTTATTAATTTGGATTTACGGAGAAAATCGTTGGTCCGTACCTTAAGATAAGTGGAAGCAAGTATATCTTTCTAGTCCTTTATGTGGATGATATATTGCTTGCTAGTTGTGATTTGGGGTTGCTACGTGAAACTAAATAGTGTCTTGTCCAAAACTTCAAAATGAAGGATATGGGTGATGCCTCTTTTGTCATTGGCATAGAGATTATGTTAGGATCAATTCCTAAAAATTTAGATAATAATAAAATAATAACAAAGTATATAGAGAAAATAAGAATACAGAAAATGTTTACGTGGTTTGGTCAATTAGACTTACGTCCATGAGCGAAGAGAAGCAAAGTATTATTATAATGAAGAAGGATATATGTTTTGGAGAATTACCCCATAAACCCAAAGAAGAGAGAACTCAAGAGTATACAAAAGACATTTTAGTTGGTACATCTTAATTAAGAACTCTTGACTCCTATTTATAATACTCAAAGAAGGCTAAACTCTCTTTCATAACTAATATGGGACAAACAAACTCTTCCTGAACCATATAAAATAAAGTCATTCACAACAAATCCCAAAGCATGTAGGATAAAGATACTCTTAATAAATCCTAAACCATATAAGATCAAGACATTCCTGACAGATTCACATAGATAGATCCCGAAAAGTTCTTGGATTGTCCCAAAGGGCAGATTATGAAAAGCTTATGGAAAGATTTGGTATGAAAAACTGTCCACCTATTGTAGTGCAAATTATCAAAGGTGATAAATTCTCGTCTTATCAATATCCCAAAAATGCATTGGAGAAAAAGCCAGTGAACGCATTTCCTATGCTTCACTTGACGAAAGCCTCATGTATGCCCAGGTACAATACCTAATATTAGTTTTGCAATAGGAATGCTTGGTAGATACCAAAGTAATCCTTGTTGATCATTAGAAAGCTGGTAAAATGGTTTTGCTATATTTTACAAGGAACCAAGAATTTTAAACTCAAGTACAAGTATTCTGATTCCTTGGAGGTGATTGGATATTCAGATTCAAATTTGAGTTGATGTAAAGACACTGGGAAATCTACTTCTGGATATATTTTCCTTCTAGCCAGAGGAGCTATATCTTGAAGAAGTGTTTAGCAAAGTGTTGTTGTGACATCTATAATGGAAGTTGAGTTTATAACTTGCTATGAGTCTACAGCACAGGTATTATGGTTGCAAATAATTGTTTTTTCCCTGACATTATATCGTCAATTCTATTTCAAGACCATTATGAAGATTTTTTGTTAATGGAACTGCTTAGTACTTTTCTAAGGATAATAAAAGTGGCAGTCCTAGTAAGCATATCGAAATCCAATACTTAATGGTTAGAGATTATGTCAAGAAGTAAAGTGTGTACTTTGAGTATATTAGCACCAATTCGTGATTGTTGATCCTATGACAAAGGGACTATTGGCTAATGTTTTTTAAGATCATGTAGCTCA
Source organism: Echites panduratus (assembly GCA_035221335.1). Taxonomy (NCBI): domain Eukaryota; kingdom Viridiplantae; phylum Streptophyta; class Magnoliopsida; order Gentianales; family Apocynaceae; genus Echites; species Echites panduratus. The sequence goes on from JAWZTD010000082.1 coordinate 5,742,233, forward strand.
TATGTTGCTTACTGGCTCATTTTAGATTTTCCTTTACTCTATAACCAAGTTATTTGGATTTTAGTTCTTTTTCACATGATAATGTGCATTATGTTTTCATGTATTTTGTTTTGATCATTGGATTCATGAAGTTTGGACTCTAATGGCTTATTTTAGCTCATTCATAAAGTGTTTATACTTAGAAGGAAATATTTTATTCAAATACATAACCACCATGATTGGTGTATTGATATTTTCTATTTAAGGTGATTTTCATGTAACTATTTTGAGTGATTATCAAATCAATTGATCATATTATTATTTTTATCACTTGTAAAGCAATTATCTAATGGTTAAGTGGTCCAAGTTGGATAATGCAAGACGTTTCTTAAAATAAGAGACTTAAAGTGAATCACACACATATATATATATATATATATATTTATTATAAATTAATCACATACTCTCAATATTTATTTATTGGATAATTTCAAGTGTATGTTGCTTGAGTTATCATGTCTTCAACAGCTTACTAGAAGGAAATAGTATCAGTGTATTGTTAAAATTGAGAGTCCCTAACCTATCTATAATATGCCTACCGCCATTGTGAAACATGCATAGGTTAGAAGTTTTCTCCCTTAAAATATTCTGTCCAGATTTATTCTGTTTTGTTGACTTTTGAAACTTGATCGAATCTCCAATCTCTAAAGAAGAATTTGAATCCCATGACTGAAGGTAAGTCTTGAATTATGATTATGATTGTCTTTTAACACAGGTGTTATCCCTCAAGATTGGCTTCGTATTTTCTTGTGCTCATTTAAATTATACAGCCAGGGATATAATCTAAATTGCATTAATGAAAAAACATTATACATATCTTTTAATTTTTTTTAAAGTATAAATATACTTTAAAAAATAAATCTTAGATGATATGATTTTTTATATTAGAACTCTCGAGAACGTGTGAAGACTCAGTCCATACCTAACAAATTTGGACTTGGTTCAACCTAAGCAATAGTAAACATACCTCATTAACCTTGTCATCTGGTCTGTACTCGGAGTTCTAATACTTTGTTTTAACCCTAACTCAATAGAAAAGAAAAGAAAAGAAAAGAAAAAACCCTCTAGCTATAATAAATTGAGAACTAAAAGCAGTCGAAGGATATTAGGTATGTACATTTATAGATATGTAGCTATTAGTATGACACGCACTAGGCAATGGCGGAGGAGAGAAGCAGTTGGCCTTTGGTTACATGGTGAGGCCATTATTAGATATTTCCACGACCTTTCTTTATTATACATCCTTTTTTGAGGAAAAAGTTGACATCAATGAGTGTCTTTTTCCTGTTATATAAGTTGGCAAACATCAGGCTTGCTTTTCCGGATAAGGTTCTTGAAAATGACAATTAGAGGTGCAAGGAAGAAGCGTTTGGTTATTAAACTTACAAAATCACTTAATTTAATTATTATATTTTTCCTTTTTAAATAATATAATCATTATATAATGTATTTTTGAAAACTTTAGTAATTATATGATGATTTGATTAAATAATAGTCGTGAATATAATAAATCTTTAATGATGATATCATATAATTTTTCATATTATCAATGTTTTTTTATATCGATCAAGAAATTTTTATCATATTATTAATTTTTTATTAATACGTGATTTGAATGACATAAAAGAATTTTATATTTACTTTAGTCGATAAGGAAAATTTTAATAATACGAAGATTGATTATTTTTATAACCATTAATGAAACCATCTTAAAGTGAATAATTTGTCTTTAAATATAAAAATAATAATTAAATTGATTGATTTTATAGTTTAATGGTAAAATTAAAAAGGAGATTCAATTTTATGGTCACTGTGATGATTAAGCTTTTTGGATAGAGCAGTAAAAAAAGTCTCAACCCAACTAAACCACATGATTTTAGATTGTTTGATTGAGATTTTCTAGCTCAAATTTGGTAGAGAATTTTTTTATCCAAGCTTTTGGGTAAGGCTGACGGGGGTTTTGGAAGGTCAGACGAAGTCTGTCCTTGGAAGGCTATTTTAAAAAATATATATTCTTAGCATTTATTTCGTTCAATAGCTAGTTAGTGTTTTTGGGTGAAAACGAATCGAATTGAATCTAAAACTATTAGGTTTGGATTCTATTCATTTATATTTTTTCAGGTTTTAATTTTTAAGAGTCTAAATATATCGGATTAAGCTGACTCGTAAAGTTTAAGATCGGCTCAAGTTCAAATTTGGACTTATTTAAAAAAAGTTAAAAATTCAAGTTTAAACTCTGAGTCCGGGCTCATTTAAGCTCGGCTTGGCTCAGGTTCATTTAAACTCGGATAAAGTTTAGGTTCATTTAAGTTTTAAAAACTATTAAAATTAAATTTTATAGTAATAATAATTAAAACAAAATTTAGTTATGCAACACATTCAATTTTAAATCTTGTTAATGAGTCATTGAAGTTTGAATAAAAAAAATAAAAATTTTGGTTACTTGACTCACAATCATATTATGACAAATTAAATGATCAAATTTGTATCATGAGTCTCCTCTTAAATTGATAAAATACAAATTTGTAATTCTTTTAGCATGAATCTTGTGATTCAATTGAGTGTCTAGTCACAATAAATGAGACAATTCGACAAATTAAAAAAATCAAATATGTAATAATCACCCAAATAGAACAATAATTTTCCTATATATTGGGTTTAAATTATGAAATTCAAGATGAAATTATAAAATAATTGATTGGTCTCAATGTAAAGTAAGTAAGATCATAGGTTTTGAGTTCAAATCTTACCAATACCCTATTAGGTTGGGTCCGGTGCATATTCATGGATAGCGACAGGGGGCTTAAAGGAAAAAAAATAAACATATAAAAAAATTAAAGATTTTAAAAGAAAAAAATCCATATTATATATCATGATCATGTACAAATTTTCAGTTCATAACTTGAAAGTATATTTTTAATTTCTTGATACAAATAACTAAGAAAGCCTACTTATAGGATAAAATAAATTACATACATTATATATTTATATCTTATATGCAATATAAAAATATTTATGTATATTTGATAACATAATATGAATATATAAATAACAAATTATATATTAAATTGACTGTATCATATTTATAATATATAAATAAATTATTTTATATATATATCAAAAGCTCGGGAACCTCAATAAACGAATACTTATGGATTCACCTAATCTCATTTAATAAGAGACCTAAGCGGCTTCCGCTCGAGCGTGTCTAAGGACTTTTACCGAGTATATCTCGAATCGTTTGTGAATAGTTTCGTTTCATTTACAACCCTAATACTACCTCTTTTATTTCATGTGATTTAGGTTTATTGTTAATTTATTTATTTTTATTATAAATTAACTGTTATTAGTTTAATTTTACTTCTTTTGGATATAATTTGTGTATTGTTATTTAATTTTTTATATATATAGTTTGGATAACTATTAGTTTATTTTTACTTCTTTTGTTTTTTTAATGTAAATAGGGATTTTTTTTTTGTTTCGGAAAACTTTATTTTCCTTTAATTTTCAGATTTACTATATTTTTATAATTTTAGTAGTTGTAAATATATTATATAATATAGGTTTTTTTAATCTTACATTTAAAAAGAAAAAAATACTGAAGGGTTGGTACCTTTAAAATCTCTAATTTTTGGGATTAGGATTAGGTTTGGGTTGAACCGAGTTGCCTCAATTGACAGTTCTACTTTTTAACAAGTGAATTTTTATGAATAAAATAGATCAAATTACAGAGTTGAACAGACACGGATAGAAAGAAGTCATTTTTTCATAGAAGAACTTCAAAAAAAAAAAAAAGAGTTATCATGCCTGGCATGGGGAGAAAATTTTCAAATAGTGACATGAATTTTAAAATATAAAATCATTTTACAAATATTAATGTATACAGAAATGTTATTATGGGTTACGGAGCTCAAATTATTTTTGAGCTTCAGTTAAGTCTCTAACGGTCAAAGTTAACGGTCAATTATCTTTTTTAAAAAATAATAATAATAAAAATTAATCAAGTACCCCTAGGGTTTAGTTTGTCCTTTTAGGATTTAGTTTATAAAATATTTCTTAAAAAAAATTTTTTTATAGAATAATTTATTTTTTCTATAAAAAAAAAATAGTTGACCATTAACTTTGATCGTTAAAGACTTAACAGAAGCTCAAATTATTTTGAGCTCCGTAGCCCATAATAGCATTTCCCTTAATGTATAATTATATAAAAAAATTTTTATTTTCAACCCTTTATTTAAGATTCTCACAAACATCGTTGAAAAAAAAAAAAAAAGAGGAAATTATGTAAATTTACCAACTGCTGAGTCCAAAATTTAACAAGAAAATATTAGCTGGATGGAATTATATAAAAAATCAATTCCAGTCGTATCCACTTCTATTAATATTATTTGAGAATTCATGTCTGGTTGATGGGTGGGTTGTCCTGTCCCTGTTGCTGTATTGAAGGATCATACTGTCCATGACAATGGTGATATGACTGAAGGACTTGAAAGTTGCTTTTTTAATTTCTTAGTGAAATTAGGATGATGATGTATAAGATCAATTAAAAAAGATATTTAGAGTTAAATCAGACTCACTTCCAATCGAAAGATAAGAGTACTGAAAAAGAAAAATTTTCTTTCTTATCTTCTAAGATTGTCCCTCCAAATGTCCTTAACCAAAACCAGAGTGAGGAAAACCGGCTGCTAATTAGGAATCCAGTTCAAATCAAGGGAGGGACCATTCATATGCCACAGAAAGCAACGGCCACGACGAACACTACGCTTTTATACTCCCGGTCGGTTAGTGGACCAAAGGCAATAAGTACAAGACATCCTGCAATTTGCCATCTTCACTTAGATGTTATCTTCTTCTCCACTCTCTCCTCCTGTGATTTTCACAAGACCAGCCCCCTCCCGGCGTCGGCATAACTTTGCCCATGGCATGTCTCAATTAACCTAGTCTTTTGTTTTTCTTTTTTCCTTTTTCTATTTGCTCGAGTCAAATTTGAATTTTTTAATTATATCTATCTTTAATCTTGTAAATTATTTCATTTTTTCCTATAATTGGTATTATCTTATTAAGTTCTTAGGTAACATAAGTTTAATATATTGATTTCTTAAGTTAGATGTAGCTCGATTGACCATCTTGAGCCACATCAAGTATAATAGTAGGTTAAAGATGATGAACACGGTTTCGAATCTCTTATTATATATTTGTGTATCAATCATTATTATATTAATAAAAATTTTGTAAATAACTTTAATGATTATTTTTTTTAATGTATTTTATATATTAAATCCTAAAAAAAGTAATTGTGAATATATATTTTATAGTTACACTTGTATATATATATATATATATATATTATATTAGGTTCTAAAACTTTGTTGCTAAGAATTAATTATTAACAATTAATTTTGAGACATTAAATAATAATAATAATAATAATAATAAGCATACAAAATGTTGAATCAATCCAAAGGCCACAAGTTTATTGTGTGTTGAATATCGTTTTCAAACTGACTTTATCAAACCATATTTTGACTAAAGAAGAGAAGAGAACTAATCAAATCACACCAGTACGTAGGGACTTTAGCTAGACTCGAAAATTTGTTTAACACACGCTACCTATAAGGGCCTCAAATCTTAGCGTCACCACGCAAATTTCTAGAGAAAGATGGACAACCAAAAACTTCACATTACGATCCTATGCAAGGGCAGGTGAGGATTATGAGTGAGTTGAAATTTAAAAGAAGTTAAATACTTCAAGGGTTTCTTAAAGAATTTATTATAGAAAAATAAAAATATTATTATATTATGAAAAATTGACCATATCAAACCCAAATAATGATAATAATAATAATAATAATAATAATAATAATAATAATAATAATACTTCATCCGTTGGTCCTCACATCTAGGACTCGACATTTGAAGAGTAAAATTGACGTAAATTCGAGAGCTCAACATAGACAAACAAACACTGATCTTTGATATAAAATGAGTTTGGATCTAATTCAATCACAAATAAATATCGAATTCTGATATTATATTAAAAATAGATTTGGATATAACTTATCACAAACAAAAACAAGACTCTAATATCATGCTAAAAATAATTTTACATCTAACTCAATCTTAAAAGTTAATTTAAGAAGGGATAATTATCCAATTCTATATCTACCGTAATTTATTTAGACAAAGTTCGATATAAGTTTCTTAACAATATCATACAAAACCCACAAAAGGAGAGCACGCCTGCTACGTGTGTAGCCTTTCTCTGTGTACCATAAATAAAATCATGCAAACTTGATGACCAATATTTGAATTGTACCAAGAACGAAGGATGTATATCATACCTACAATAATGGACCTGCTCCTAATTAATTAAGTGGCCAAACCGTAAATACTCTTCAGGTATGATCCAATATAGTAGTGAATATTCAAGAAATAAAAAGAAACAGGGATATCCACTGGGGCCTTGGAAACTCGACCATTTGTGGCAGTACCTGTAGCAATGAGTCAAGTGTTCTAATGCATGTACAAAAACCACGTAGGATAAGAGAGAATTTCATGTTTATTCTTTTGTTTGTTTCACAAGGGGATAAGGATAAAGATAGATTTTCTAACTTTAGGTGATGCAATGATAGCAAATATGGGCAGTTCGTCTACTCGAATTTCCACTAGAATGAGTTGGAAACACGATTCTAAATGCCGCCTCTGTACTGCTTCCGCCCAACAAGTGTTTTGATGTGTCTCCTTCCATTTGTTGTTTTATTTGATATGTTGAAAGCCTAAAACTAGTTGTAACAAGTTTGGTGTAACGTGTGGAAACTAAAGTTTATCATCAACCTCATCTTTTTGTTTGTCAAGATGTTAAAGTAATAAGATCATATATGGTTGGCGTGTAAAAATTAAATTATTTTTTTCTGTTATGAATTCCCTTACACGTGAAAAAAAGATTATTTAAAATAGTATATTGGGTCAAATTGAAAGTTTGATTCTATTTCAAGAAATTCATTAGGTTATAATTGTCTGATTTTTTAGAATAAAAGATATGAGAAAAAAGGTAAAATAAAAATAGAGATTTTTGCTTTTAGCGGATACAATTATAGTGTGATTTTCGTTTTTATGGCTGGATATGGAAATATTTGTTTTTGAACAAATTTGTAGAATTTGATAATTTTTATCCTTTTTTGCACTAACTTTATTTGTTGCTACTTGTTGGCTTTGCTTATGAGCTTGTGGTTATGCATTTCTTGTTGGTGCTTTGTGGTGGATATACCCTTGTGAACTCTTCTCTTGTTTTAGTGGATTTGTGAGTCTGAAGACTCTCCATTGGTTTTAATCTTCACATTGAAGAGGTTTTCCTTGTAGATTGTTATGTTCATGTTCTTTATTTTATTTGATGCGTTTATTCTCATATTAGTAGTGTTCCTAGATTGATCAATAGTGGGGTTGATTGTGTTTTACCTCTTGGTTTGCATTCCCTTTTTCCCAACACAGTCCAAGAGAGAAGAATGGCGCATAGCAAAGTAATTCACCATGTGACCTCAACAAAAAGAAATTGACATTGGGCTCGCTCAAATAGATTAATGTTGAGATGAATTAAAAATAGGAATAGGTAAAGAATTAAGGAATAGAATAAGCAAAAGATAACTACACCACATATTCTTATATTTTTGTGTAACACTCTAATATTAGAAGATTAAGACAAAAATAATCATTTACTTGCCTTGTTGTAAGAGGTAGAAAAGATTTCCCTTCACTTGAGTATTTTTTTTTAGCTATGATCTTTAACTATTCTGATTTATATATATATATATATATTTTATAATTTTTAATTCTTAATTTGTATATCTAACTTACTAAAAAGTTGAAAAATAGAGATAATTTAATTTAAAACATAATATCATTAAAAAAAAAAGTTAGACTTCATTTTAAATGAAAGTAAGAACGAAAAATAAATAATATACATATATGTAATATGAAAGGATTAAAGTAGGAATTGATTTCTCATTCATTCCCTCCACCCAAATACTATGTAATATAATCGAATGAGTTACTTGTTGCATTTTTGACTTGAATTTTTACCGTGAGATAAGATTTCAATCTCCAAGATGACCCTATGGGCTGTCCTTGGACAGTACATACTCTTTTTTCTTTTTCCTTTTTTTTTCCTTTGGTTTTAGTATTGTAATTAATATTTTTGTAATTTCCATACGCTATTAAAAATAATAAATTATACATTTAGTAACAGAATTGTCAAATACTATTTAAAATGAATATGAGAAATAATTTTCTAAGAAAATGGACCTTTTGGCCCAATTCTAGCCCACCAAAGTCTAAGAAAATGGACCTTTTGGCCTGGTCTATGCACCTGATTTAGCCAATTATACTTTTTTTTTTATTTGTATCAAAGGGAGAAGATGTAGAAGTATTATCTCAAAATGAAGTCTTCCAATGAACACTGATGGCCCAAATAAATACACACAGTCTCCAATTTGTGTTAAAGGCTCGGCCTGGACTTTTGCCCCTTATAATGGGTCAGAGAAAAGCAAGAACGGATCAATTAGTTATACTCCCCTTATTCCAAAATGTTTGTTAGGTGTTAAAATGCAAACTAATCTAATTCCACCTACACGGATCCAATCAAATCAAAACTGATTATATTAAAATATTTTATCAGATTAGTTAGATTTTTTTTCAATCGATTAAATTGTTTTGATTATTGGATGTGGTTAGTAACGATGGTTGGGTCGGGCATAGACTTGATCGAGATGGGCTGAGGTTGGATTCAACTTGGAGAGCTAGATTGTGGAACGAGGCGAATTGGGCAGAATTAAGGACCATTGAAATAGGCCTTTCTAGCTAAGAGGGTCTTAGCCAATGTTTTTAGAATTGGACTAATCATCGAATCGAAAAACTTACTGATTCACTGTTTAGTGGTTTAATCGTAATTAGACCAGTTAATTTAATAATCAATTAATAGTTACTTTATAAGATAAAACATATAAAAAAAATGTAATTTATTTTCACATTAACAATATATATCCATCAAATAAATGAAAAGAACATTGAATGATGTAAGATTAGTTTATTAACTAACAAAAACAAAACCCTATAAACATATAAATAATTCAATTCATAAACATAAATATTTCAAGTCTCATCTTTCATTAAAATCAAGAATCCTAAAATTTATAAAGGCTACCGCGTCGGTGAGGTGATGACCTTGAGGTGAGGGTGAGTAGAAGATGATTGAATTTATGGATTTGATTTGAAATTGTGAGTTTGAAGACTAAATTAATGATTTTTTAAAATTTTCAATTAGATTCTTATGGTTTTTAATTTGTTCAAATTGACTCCAAAAATTTTTTTAATCAAAATTGTCCGGTCTGATATACAACTAGTGAACCAATAGGTTTGAAACGATCTCAACAAAAGAGAATGGTTTTGGAATCCTCCAGTTTACACACTAGGACAAACCAACAAGTGGATTGGTTCCCATTCTAACCGGTTCGGTCTACAAAACATTGGTCTCAACTAGAAGTCATATTTTGTAACCTATTTTGCGCTTTGATCTAATCGAAAGCACAGATGAGAGCTTCCAATGTGTCGGGTGCCATGACACCTTCTGAGTCATCTGGTCTTCTCTAACTTTCACTTAAAGCACTTTCCAATGCAAATGTTGAAATGGATGGAGTCAAAGCACATGCCAATCTTGACAAAGTCAAATAAATGAATTCGTTTAATTTCCACAATCGCGAAATGTCAAAATTGGAATTTTCTCTACTCATTGTCGCTTGTGCCATAATGTTGTAAATTGGCAACTCAAGTAAGTCACCACTCGAGAAAGATGATGATGAACCTCCTGCTTGGACTTTTTGTTGAAAATTCATATTTGTGGACCAAGGGTTGAACTTATATGATCGACATGCACTACTTAATCTTGGTGGATCCATGATTGTTGATGGAATTGATGACTGATCTTGGTCTGATGAAAATAAAACAACCAAGTGCTACCTCATGTATGCCTTCTTTTGCTTCTCTTTGACTTGCCATGATAGCTCTTCGGGAATTAAGAGATACAATTCATACAAGTAATTGATGCTTATCTCAAAACAAGAAATCTTAAATCGTGGATCAATACAAAATAACAACACAATACAATAATAGAATATTTTTATAATATTTCAAAAATATTTGTTCCATGACTTCTACCATTTGACTATGATCACTATGGTCCATATATTCACAAAAAGTATGATATACTTGAATTAAAGTTGGAATCATATGATGGGTGGTAGGATAATATTTATGTTAAATAGCAACTACTTCTTCTATATGTTTGTAGCCATTTTTAACAATTAAATTCAAAACTTGGTATGCATCTCCATTATGAAAATTTTACCATCAAATATGAGATTTATTTCACTTACAAGAATTAGAACACAAGTATCATTATTTTTTGCGTTGTTAAGAGAAATAGGAAAAATTTTTCTCAAAATATGACATTCACCACAAGTATATAAAATAAAAGCAGCAATACTAATACATTAGTGAGGATATTCAAATGGTTTAAAATAAATGATTCTTTTTTTGAAGAATCCATTCATGATCAATCCAATGAGAAGTAATACACAAATACTTCAACATAGTTATGGTTATCCAAAAATCACAAGTAAGAGTAAATTTCGTATCTTTTAATTGTCAAAATGAGTAATAAGATCTTTTTTCATAGTTTTAAAACATTTAATAACATCACTTTTAAATGTATATCTATTAAGTCTACTTAGTAATGGCTGTAAAAATCTAGTGACCATTCTATTAAAACTTTTGGTTTCCTATATATCAAAAGGAAGATTTTGTTCAATTGTCTGTTCCCTAACAACTTTTTGATCAAAACAAAAATTGCCACTTACTTCTCCTTCTCTCCCCCTTTATACTAATATGTTGTTGTTTTTACAAATAGTCATTAAAATTGGGGTGCTCATTTTTTCAAATGTTAGGTCAAGATTCTCATCTCATCCCTCTCCCACTTTTATGACGATATTTCTTCCCACAAAGTGTACAAATTACTTTTTCACCCTCTTTTTAAAATAAATTCCACACTAATGATTTTTCATCTTTAATCCTGCGTGAGCTAGAGGATGATGCAAATGAAAATAAATGAGTAACAAATAAAATTAACAAAATAGAAGATAAGTAGAGAAAAACCAATTTCAAATTCAGTAAGATTAGTTGGAAATTGTGGAAGATGGAAAATCCAAATCTTTTTATCAACTCCTCCTAAATTCAAGTTTTTCTTGCTAAAAATTAATTTTTCACACCAAGATGATAGAATACTAGAGATTGGAAAATGAGTAGGAGAGAAGTAACATTAGAGTGTTGTTTGGTGATTTTTGAGGGTGTGGAAGTGGATATTTATAGTTTTTTTTTTTAGAAATGTGGTATTTCTATAATTTTGTTTTTTATTTTTTTTTTTGAAATGCAACAGTCATAAACCCTCAAAAGAGCCATTGGGCTCTTGGGTTGCTTAGAGCCAATTCAAACTCTGCTCGGTTCACAAATCGTCCGGAAATATGAAAAAAGATCATAACCACATTTCAAAATTGTTTTGGGGACCTTAACATAAACGAAACAATTGGGACTATATATACCAAGACTCTTAATTTGGGGATTAAACGCGCCAATCTTTCTATAAAAAAACTGAAAATTAAATGTAATGGGCCTATTTAGCCAACATGTTTTATTTCATTTTTGAAACTTTGGACCTTTTTCTACTTTCTAAAAGTCCAAAAATGGATATGGATTCTCATTTGTATAGAATGGGACTAATTTAAATTTTAATCAACTAAAGCATTGGGTTCATTTTTTGATAGTGAATTTTTTAAAGTCCAAATTTAGAACTCTTATTTGGACAACTTATGGATGGCTCGGTTTAACATATAATTAATTATATATTAACAATTAAATAAGTTAAAATAAAAAGATTTCACTGATAATAACAAACATGTCGTTTTAACCCAAAATGGACATCTTCCACATCAGACCATATCGGAGAAACGACATTATCTTATAGATAATGGAATTAGAAGAAGACTACATGCTTAAATCTACAGTATTGTGTTTAGAGAATCAAAAGTAGCACAAGATTGAGTAAAGAGACTAGATAACATTTAGTAATTTGAGGATTAGGGCTCAAATAGTAGCAAAGATTGAGTTTTCTACTCAACCCATTAAAGATAGAAAGAGAACTTTTGTCAAAACTTCTTCGATTTGAAGCTCCATGAAGCAGCCGATGAGCCTATTTGGTTTTCACCTAATCTTCTGCTCCTCGCTGATGGTTTTTTGGTCACAATCTCAAATGGTGGCCTCTTGGTTCTAACATAGGCATGTCAAGTGGCAAAGTAATTATAGTTATCATTGATAGATTCTTGGGAACAAATCTTGATGAATTCCTGTGGTGATTCATTACTTAAGGATAACACCTAAGGAGCCTTAGGCAACAGATATTAAAAACCAGATTTTTATAGTTGTTGTCCATGCCCCCAACAAAGTGAACTTTTCAAGAATATTTGGCATAACACTTGAGTGTAGTTTTAAATGATAGTAAATGATATCCAAAAATGTCATGTGCAACAAAAAATAGTACTGATTCACCACATTAACTTATCAAGCTTGCAAATCTTAACTTGGGAAAAGTGAAACAACACACTTTAAGTTGATACACAAAACAATAACGAAAATCATACAGTTATGATTCAAAGCCATTGTTCAGGTGTTGCGTCTATTGTATTAGTAGCAACATTCCATCAAACTCGAGTGTAAGAATTGATAATCTTGTATTGCATCCTCCAACTCTTCTTTTCCCTCTAAAAATTTTCCTTTACCTAGCTCATTTTGTGGATGTGTTAAACGACACAACTCTATCAGAATATTCTCTTAACTGCTCTTATTTAAAGTCTATCCTACAAATCCCAATTTGTTCTCTTCATCAACTAGAAAATGAGCCCAAATTTGGGTGTTTCTCCTTAACCATAAGGTGCAAGAGGATTCGTTGGTGGCATCATCTAAGTCTTGCTCCTTCCATGCATTCAAATAACTCGTGATATTGTTGATGGAATTAATGATCTCTAAAAGTGAAGATAACTAACATGACACATGATAACATCATACCAAATAGAAGCCACATTAATGATAACCTTATGAATTGTACGAAAAGAAATATGTGAAGTTTGTCATTATAGTGCACAAAAAGTTTTGCCCTTGAAAAATTATGAACTTTCTTTCAATTTTGCTCCATATAGTTCAACATGTTTAATAAATGGATCCCATAATATAAAAGAATAACAGTACAGACATAATTGCCAATCCATATTATAAGATTCTTTATATGTAATCACTACTCCTTGAATTAAATGAATATCTGAAGTCAGGAACATGGAAAGTAAAGTTTTTCCATAAATATTGATAATTTAACAATCTATACAAATATTTGAAGCTCAAATATTCCATAAAAATAAAAATATCAGTTTAAGCATAAGATGTTTCAACTGTAAACTCCTAAAAGCAAACTTTTGCTACATCAATCACAAATGAACACGATTGGAGAATATTTTGAAAATAACCACATCATGTAATGACAAAATATCCATTGTGGAAAAAAAAAAGAAGAAAGAAGAAGATAAACGAATCAAAAGGTTCTAAAGTTTTCAAAAGATTATTGTAGAAATGAACCCATTACAAATCATGCTAATCAAGTTAATAATATAAAAAAAATAGAAATTTCTTATACTGAAATTTTTCTCTTCCTCTTCTTAGCTGGAGCAGAGCAGGGAGCTTGTTCTTAGCAGTTGATGAGTTGCACTTGTTTGAAATTGACACCACAATGCCAAAGTAACCTACCATGGTATGGAGTAAAAACTATGACCTAGCAAAGAAACAAATTGAACAAGTAAATCACTCGAGAACTCATAAAAGTTATTGTTTATTTGATTTAATTTAATACATTTTCTTTCGGATCAATAGTATATAAATTAACTAATAATAGAAATCGAAATTTATCTTCAGTCAATAAATTTACCGTAAAGTATCTAATTTTCTCCTATTCATAATACAACAACAACATGTACAAACTAACTTTCAGTAATATATATATATATATATATATATATTTATAGCAATAAAAAGTCAAAAAGCAACATCTTGCATATAAATATACTAAATCTTCATTACTTCATAATTCTAAGATTACACAAAATCAAAACATCCATTCATGCTCTTTAGTTTTACAATAATGGATTCACTACAACTCTCAATCCACAATCAAAAAACTTATTCAAGACATGTAAAATGATTGACATACCTCTTCGAAGACAATACATAATGGATAATCACTAGCAACAAACTCTCGAACCGGTCGAGGGATTTTCTAAAAAGGGATAGAAGATCATCATACAATTTAGTTCCAGTAAAAGAAAAAGAATCAAAGATATAATTTAGAAGAAAAAAAATCTTAATTCAATAGGCTTAATGTGAACAGGATATAACTTTACATTGATGTTTTTCAACTAAGACTTACTCATAAAGTCATTGAGAATACAACTCTTATGTGACACTTCATAGATATAACATGGTAGAAAACATACATAGATTTACTTATGTTTAAAAGAGTTGTTCATACACAGATCGCCCCAATCTTTTTTTTTTGCCCATTCTTCCAAGAAGAAACTTCTAGGTTTCTATAGTGATTACAATTTGAAAACTAGAATTTCACTAAAGATTGTGAACATTGTAGGTATATCTATCTCAAATATGTGAAGTTTGGTACAAGAAGAGACTGAAAGCTTAAAAAAAAACTAACCTTAGCAAATCTTGAATATCTAGATAAGAATACCAGTGGCTTCCTACTTTGAGCACCGATTAACCTAGATTGGAGCAGTGGGTCTTGAAGCTTCTATTTCTAAGAGGAAGACGAATTATGAAGAGATTATAAACGTTGGTAAAAACCCATTGTTTAATTGGCAATTAAGAATTATTGGTGAAAGTTAATTGCAAGTATACAACTTTTGCCTTTTCTGACCAAAAGTTCAACAGTTGGCAATAAATTTTTGCAACCCATTGTCAAAGTTTGAAAAGTAAACCTTAAAAGAGGTTTATCTTTTTTTGAAAAATTGGAATCATGAACAATTAGAATTTATAGAATTAGAAAAAAGAGACACATCCCAAGAAGAAAACATATACCACATGTAAATTTCAAGCTAGAGCAAGACCAAATCTAAGAGTTAAACCCACAATTTCAATCACATAATATTTGAAAATGCAAACTCAGAATAAAATATTAAACTCCCAGAATGAGAGTATTCAAAGTGAACAATGTTTTTAGAGAGAAGAATTCTACAATGAGAAGTAAGAAATTAGTGGAACAAAATCAAAATTCCACTCGGGCTGATAAATTCTTATTTTCAATCAATGTTTAGAACTCTTCTCAATCCCATCTCTTCAGTTCCCTCTTCCCTTCTTCTCTTGGCTCTTCTTTAACCTTCCCTATTGTTCTCCTCTCTTCCCAATTCTCATCTCTTTATTTCAACTCTTCAGCATGGTTTCTTCCCCCTCTTCATTATCTTCCCCTATGAACTATACCTCCGTAGTAGTAGATCCTCAAGCGATGCTACAGATGACAAGAATTTGATTGAAACGATGCTCAATAGGGTTCAGGAGTGGCTGCGGTTGACTGAAATAAGGGAAAAGAAGGTTGAAAAAAGATGGGAAATGGCTCGCCTTTAACAGCTTAGGAAAAATCTAGGGACATTTAGGTTGGGTAGCAAGAAAAAGGATTAAAATGGTGACTAAGATAGTGGGGACGAAGGGTGGCAACAGCTGTTTTGGAAAATCTTGGAGGGGGGCAGCAGCAGTGGGAAGAAGAAAAGGGAAGGGAAAAGAGGAAAAGGGAAGAAGAAGAAAGAATAAAAAAAGTTAGGTTGAAAAAAGATAAAAATATCCTTGTCCGTTAGTGACTTAACAACTAACGTTGACGAGAGTGTATATTAGGATCATTTTGAGAGATAAAGGTTATGGAAGGGTCGAAAATTAGTGTAGGGTTATTTTTAAGTATTCTGAATAAGTTCAGGGTTATGTGGATAGTTTTCCCTGATTTCAAATCACACTTGGAAAACTATATCTATGAGTTTCCTTGGTTTTTTTCTTCTTTTTTTCTTTTCTTAAGCTTGGTAGGAAATGTGGATTTTTCTCTTTAGATTGATCTGTCAATGTCTGAAAGAGCCACCATGGTCATCCCTAATTTGATGATAAAGATCAAACAAATGGAGGTAAAAGAAGCCTCACTAAGTTATAGAATAAGGAAGTTTTGGGTTTACACTAATTCTTTCTTTATTGATTATAATTATTAAATGGTTGAAGAAATAATGTTGTTTGATTCTTCTTCTGTTTGGAGCTATGAATTTAGAGTATGCCAATAATGTGGGCTTAGCTTTATGGCTCATGGTAATTAAGACGTGCAGTAGGTAGTCGGTCTCTTAGCGTTTATAATGTTATTTTAGTTTGTGCCAAACTAGTTTTTTGTGGATATTGTGCAATGTTATTGTTATATGACATGGGTTATGTAAGACTTGACTGATTACAAATTGACAGCTATGTCTTAGTGTCAAAAGCATGTGTTCTGATTGTTCCATTACAATTTAATAGTGTTCGTTAGATGATCGATAGAAAAATTGATAGTATTGAGATCATACTTCTTAAAAATAAAATTGGCCAACAACTTTCCAATATTTCTTTCTCAAAGTGTCAAGCATTATTATTATGAGATGCAAACATTGACAGATCTACATTGTGCATTGTGGGGACATTTGCAAAAACTATATATATATATATATATATATTTAACTAGTAAATATATTGTCCTAAAAAATCCTATAACTATAGTTTTTCCCCTATAGTAAATTTGTTGTAGATTCCTCGTTGGATGCAAAAATGCTATCCTTGGTGCAACTAGCTCTATTGTATCCACTCTTTGACTCCATCCACTTATAACCTTTTTCCTCACTTTTATCATATTATCATGCAATTAGTATAATAATAATACAATTAGTAGCACAGAATAAAGCATGTGAAATTATAGAAATTAAACACAATCATCAAAACTTGTCATTTTTTTACTCTCTATGTTGCTTGTTATGGGTTTTATTTAGTGAATAGTTCATCCACCAAAGTTGTACTTGACAATTGTGTTCTTTGTCCAATTGGAAACCCAACCGCATAAAACTATTGTGAAAACTACTCATTGGGTTCATTACGAAAGATGGTCCCTTTATTCCAAGATCTTGTAATAATTGAAATTGTGCCTTGTGTTATATCTGCAAAAGTTTGTTGCAAATCACTTGGGCATTTTATATTGCTTCAACAAGGGTGTTTAGCACATCACTAGGCTATTGGTTTGCTACAATATGTTCTTTTATTGTGGCCCAATTCAACATCTACTAAAACCCGCCTCAATTTGTTTTCCTAGAATTATCATGGCCTTCTAATGCAACTAGACATTTTATGAGATTATATCCTTCCATTCCACATTTCTTTCACATGTAATTCATTTATCATGAAAAGGTGAAGAGGAAAACATAATATAAGAAAAGAAGGTAAAAATGTGTTTATACTTTCATAACCATTTTAATTTATGTAAAAATAGACTTGGAGTGTACATTTTAATCCCGGAATAAAGACATGTAAAACACGAGAGAAAACGTGACCAGATTATGACTTAGAGTTGTTGTTATATGAAGGGATAAAAGTAAATTTATTGTGTAGATAAATCGATAAAGACAAACGAGCCTATTTGGTTTTTGTTCTTAGAATAATAGTTTTCTTTTTCTAAAAATTTGAAGCACAAAAAAACTTTTGTAATATACTTGTTTCGGAAAATTATTAAATTTCATCCCCAATTGTTCTTAGAATAGTTTCCTTTTTCTAAAAATTTGAAGAAAAAAAACTTGTTTAATATACTTGTTTTGACAAATTATTAAATTTCTTCCCCAGGCATTTTTCATCTTTCGAAGTAGGTCCTTAATTTTTTTTTTTTTAACTTTTTAGATCCACGAACTATTTTCAAATATATGAAAGGTCCTTTTGATCGAAAAAGTGACTTTACTAGTAAAGTTATATATATGTTTTGGTAAAATAATTACGAATACATATGGGCATTTTGGTAATTTCACCTTAAGGGGAAAAAAGAGAATAAAATAAAAATATAACTCCACCAAATTAAGATAAGATTGATGAGGCCAAATGGAATTTCTTTGCTGCCGTTGGAGCCGTAAGATCAAAGTGTTCTCCAATTATTTCTTTGAGCAACAAATTCAAAAGTCCATGGGATGGGATTCAAAGCATCAAGCATTCCTTGAAAGTTGTTTGACTTTCATATTAGATTAGGTGACTCGCCTTCTGTGTCTATTGCCTCCGTCAACATACCTCAATCATCTATATATATTAGTGGCTTTTAAGCTATGTTTCCTACCATGAATGCATGGGTGTTGTACTATCAATGTACTATTTAGTTCACATTTGGTTTAAAGATAAAATATTGAACCACAAATCCTCTAACGGCGTTATCTCCTCCATCCATTTTATCCAAGGACTATTTTTGCATCTTTTATTCCAAGCAAAAGCAGGGGAGTTAGGGGCTCTACAACATAGTTCCCTTATGACCTATTATATGTAAATACATAAAAAGTACCATCGGAAAAGTTTAGAGCTAATTTATGCAAATTGAATCATTTAGTGCCTCTAGTGTGGACCATCATAACTCCAGATTGATCTTGCTATGTTTTTTTGGCTGGTGTTTTTAGCTCAAATCGAAACTGGAGAAAAGGTTTGAAGAGATTGAGAATTTGAGTGAAAGCAGAGCATTTGATCTTATAGATCATGATTGAAATTAGTCGACTACCCAAAACAATTCCAATCTCTGGAAAAAAAGAGATATGATTTTGATTTTTCAAAAAGATTTTTTTTTTCATTAATCTCTATTTCATATTGGCTTAACCATTAACGTGGCTACTGAACTTGCTCATTTTTTTTAGTTTTACCGTCGAATTTAAAAACTCGTCAATTTAGCCACTAAACTTTGCGAAATTGAACATTTAAACCACTACACAGTGGTCCGATCAAATTTTGTGTTACACGCCCCTCTCAACAAGATGTTGAAGAAAAAGTATGATGACACTGCATTCAAGTGTTAAAAAAAAAAGAAATCCACTGTATGTATCAAAAGAATGAAAAAAAATTAAAACTTTATTTTCAAGGACCCAACATTAGTTAGTCCCCCCATAGCAGAGCTTAGCAATATTCTCTCTGAAACCCTTGGCAACAACCGTGGGTGTGCTCTGGGCTCTATTAAACTTGCCTTTTGTACAAGAGGGAGGGACGTGGAAATGCACATTACTTATGCTGCGATTCCCTCTGGTCCTTTCCCGATTTCCTTGTAGCTGTTAAGGTTTGAGCAGGTGAACTACATTGGGACACCAAAAAAGGCCTAATTGATACTTGTTTAACAGGGTGATGCCACCATCGGGGGAGTCTCGTAAAGGGGAAGATTTGGAGCTTCCATGTTGCATTAATTATTTCCTTACCATTGTAATTCTTGGTGTTGCCCTTAATGCCAAGCCCGATCTATAGTACTTGGGCACATTGAAAAGCCAACTTTGGACCTAGAATCTGTCTCTTATCAGGAATTTGAGTGATGATGATGATATTTTATATGATGATGACATGGGAGATTTTATATGTGAGTAAGTTGATCTATATTTTTTGTGTGACATTGCAATCCTACTTGTCATTCTTGTCAGAAGGTGATTTCACTCTCCACTCAGATTTGGTCGAACCATCATGGAGTGGTTTAAGTATTCAATTCCGTAAAGTTCAATGACTAAATTAACAAAATTTTGAGTTTGATGGCTAAACTCATAAAATTGACAAGTTCAGTGACTAAATTAATGGTTAAGCCACCATTTAATATTTATACATATATTTTTAAAAAAGTTGAATAGAACACCAAAATTGTCCTTGTATTTAATAATTTTTTTTTTAAAAAAAAACTTTGCTAGAAAAGCTTCTTTTTTATGAAAAGACCTTTCGTATAATTCGAAATTAGTTTGGTGATCTAAAAAGTTAAAAAAAATTATTAAGGAACTATATTGCACAGTGAAAAATGTTTGAGGATGAAATTTGACAATTTGCCTACTTGTTTTAAAAAATAGTTTTAAGAATAGTTCTTTATATATATATATATATATATATATATATATATATATAGAGAGAGAGAGAGAGAGAGTGGTCGCACTCACCTGCGCGGGCGAATCGTCAAAACTAACTGAACTATTGTCAGAAAATAAAAATTCCTGAAATGATTTTGTTTAGTGGAAGATAGCCAAATCCCATATTCCCATGTACAAACCTCATTCCATGTTCCAATCTCTCTCTCTCTCTCTCTCTCTCTCTCTCTCTCTCTCTCTCTCTCTCTCTCTTCTAATGTCTCTCTGTGAAGAATCATCTACTTCCTCTTCTTTGTCACTGTAATGATCGCCGCCTCTCCCTCTTTCTCTCTTCAGCTCTCTCTTTTTTATGTTCCCTCTGTTGATTCGCCAGATCTACATTGATGGAGTGAAAAAATCTAACGACTGCTTGACTGTCTGTAGCTGAGATTTTTGACAGAAGCATAAACCAGATTGGGAAACCAAAATTTATTTCAACCGGCCTTTTTTTAACTCTTTATGTCTAGCAATCTTAATTAGGGCTTGTTGATTTGAATGTTAGTTTCCCCATTTTCTTCTGCAATATGGTGTTTCGTTTTTTTTTTTATTCAGCTGAGATATTAAATTCTTTTTGCTTGTGAAATCTATATGTCTCTCCTTTCATCGTGGTTTGCTCTTTGACACGATAATTGCATTCTGTATATTTTTGATTGCTTTAAGAAGTGATTGTTCATGTTGTTAATAAAAAAAAGAAAAAGCAGCCGCATTTGGGATAACCCATTTGGTGGGAGCATATCTAATTTTATTCATAATGTGTTTGATTGATTTATTATTGCAACTAGAAATCTAATGAGTTTATTGTCATATAATTGTACTCTTATATTCTTGTCTTCTTCTCTTTGATTTAATATGAGTAGAGAATCAATGATTTGAATAGCAGTCTAAACGGCCTCTTGATGCCTATTTTTTTCCTAATTAATTGTTAAGTTTATCTATGTATAATAGGTGGTTTATCTACAAAATTTTCCTCTTAATTAAAACTTTTGAAAATAATTTCATGTCAAATTATTTATAGGATGGCATTTACTGTGGCAATTTTTATTGGGAGGAGGAAATAAATGCTACTGAACCAAGGTGGAAAGCAACTCGTAATACTTAAGGGATGGAAGCCTAGCTTGAAAAGATTTTGCAGATTATAATGACTAATCAAGACGAAATGAAGAAAAGGGCACAACAAGAGATTATAATTTATTTCCTTTGTGCGTTTATTGTCCTCTCAGTTGGATTGCTGATGTACGAAAATGTGAAATGTAGAAATTAGGAAATTGTATTCATTAAAATTTTTGCGGCATTGCATTTTACCAACTGCATTAAAACATCAAAATTGGTGTCTATAAGTGACAAATTGGTTTGGCAATTCAAATGTAGCGCAACTTCAAATCACCTTTTTATTGAATTATTAATAGAATTTGCAAAACCAAAATATTCTGGTGCACTACTACTTGCATTATTATTATTATAGCTTCTAGCAGAGTCAATAACTCAAAAGTAAAGTTCAAGTACAATGAACATCATATCAGAGACCAATAATGCAATATATAACACCAAGCAAAAAGACAGAGAATAAAACAATATGCCCTCTCTTTTTCTTGTAGCTAACTAGAAGAGCAAATACAATAAATTTGACAAAATAAAATTCGGATATGCTTGTCAAATGCTGCAATCAGAAAGCAATTTGGTCCATCACAAATTCCATAAGAACAAATCAACATATTTGTTAATGAAACCCAAAACACAATATTATGCTGGCACTGCTGGACAAACATTTGTCATTCAAAGCTAACGGAAGCATGCTAAATTGAAGTGTATTTTTTTTGTCTACACTTTCTTGTTTAGTCTAAACATGCTTGATCCTGGTTGATGTAAATAGTTGTGATAAGTGTAGAATTAATATGAAAACCAGAAAAAACATAATATGCATTACACACTATTTGCTCATGCAAGCACAATACCTGCTTGAGATTGTAGCTGTTCTTCTTCATCGGACGACTTCGAAATGAGACTCTCATCCTCCACCGCGGATTTGAGGAATAAATTTTAAATTTGTGAAAATTTTAAAATAGTATAAAGATTGGAAAAAAAGGAGATTACCTTTCAAGTAATTTAGGACAATTTCTTTTGTCGTGTGATTGCCCTCGAAGTCCGCACCCTTTACATAGCCACATGTTTGAAACAGCTTTCTCTTTTCCAGATTTAAGTCTTTTCCCGCATCCCTTAGATCTGACTTGAGTAGGATTGCTAACACTTATTACATGTTTCGATGACTTGCTAATAGATCGAGAGGTAAAATTTTTTGACTCACACATCTCTTGTATTTTTTCATACATCAACTTCATCTCACGATGATAAAAGGATGAGGCTTCATTTGTCATAGATGATGCATCAATCACAACCGGATGTAATTTGGAAGAGACTTGCACCTCGTGACATAAAAGGCAATCCATGTGGATCTTGTGATCTTTTCACTTGCTTATCCTGAAGCCCAAGTCTTGCACTTTTTGTCCATCTTTGTAGAATATAACAACTAGGCAAATAAATGATTTGCTTTTGACGGAAATACGTTAACATATGTCTACATGGCAAACCTTCAAACTCGAACATCTTATAGCTGCAAGATACATGGTCTTTTTTTTTTTGTTATACTGAATAACCCTATCGATTCTTGAAGAATCTTTCCTAGCCCTCTGCACAATGAAAACTGCATTGTCATCATCCTCAAATGTGCAATTTATAGTATATGCACCAATCTCAAATATCTCCGCCTGAAATTGTATGAAGTTGTGCTTTGTGTAAATATCAACCATTTGATTCTCCATTGGAAATGATGACTTTAGCATTGGTTTCTCATTCAAATCAACATGGTCTGCAACTAAACCCTTGTGCCTCTCATGTCTAAGAGCTCTATTAAAGCGAGAGAGAAATCTCTCTAAAGAATTTCTCTTGTCAATATACCTTTTGAAAAGTGCATGTGCACTCTCAGCTCTTTGGCTACTGCTCATTCCATCACTAAAAACCTTTTTTACATATTTAGGAACCCACTTGTGGCGGATCCCATATAAGTCTGTCAACCAATCGTTATGTCGTAGACCTGTCTCCATCGTCAAATCTGCCCACCTTTTTTAAAATTCCTCAACATCCTCATTATAAAAAATAATGCTCTTAAATTGATGGTAGTTATCACGGTATAGTATTGAGTCAATTTTTTTCAGAAAACTTATTCAAAATATGCCATAAACAATACCGATAAAGAGTGGTAGGGAATACTTGGGCTATGGCCTTCGTCATTGCAGGATCTTGATCAGTAATGATGGTTATAGGTGCATCTTTTGTCATAGCCTCTAACAATTTGTTGAATAACCAAATGAATGATTCAGTCTTCTCATCACTCATAAAGGCACTAGCAAATACAATTGTCTGACCGTGATGATTAATTCCAATAACAGGAGCAAATATCATACCATACTTATTCGTGTTGTAGGTAGTATCAAAAACAACAGCATCTCCAAAATTTTCATAAGATCTTCTACCTATCGAATTAGCCCAAAAGCATTGAACCAACCTATTAGCATCTTCAACTTCATAATCGAAGAAGAATTAATCATCTCTTTCTTTCTCCTCACTAAATATTTCCAACAAGCTTTTTGCATCCAATTCCTTTTCAGCTTCTTATAATTATGTTTCGTAGTTACGAAAATCTTTTTCAGTGCAACCCATATATTCAGGGCCATCAGATTCAATCTCCATGATTCGAATCCGTTGACATATTGGTACATTTGCCTCTGAAAGTTGTAAATTTAAAGCTTTCTTGGCGGCTGATACTGTCTGGTGAGACCTAAGAAGATGTACTTTAGAGGGAGTCGCAAGAGGATGATTATGCTTTTCAATGACTAAGCTAACAATCCATTTCGGACCTGTCTGTCTTTTTACTATTGTCATCTTTGCTTTGCATCCAACACGAACAATGGATCGGTACCTTTCATACGATCTCTCTTGATTGTCTTTTAACCCTTTGTAATTGTGTTCATTTGTCTTGCCTTCTTTTGAGCAAACAAACTTCCTCCATATCATTTCTCTTGTACTAGATTTATATTTACTAGATCTTGTACTGAAGCCAAACTCTCGTGCATATGCATTGTAAAATTCAAAAGCTTCTTCAATTGTAAAAAATTCCTGTGAAACCTTTGGAATAAGTTCATTTGCTATTACACGAGTGTATGATTGAGATGATGATACTATCGCTTCCATGTTCTTATATACCTGTAATACAGATAATGGAATAACACTATTAGCAAAGATTATTTGTTTTTATTCTTAATGCAAGAATAATCACAAAGTTAGAAAACTATTCATGTAACTACAATGGTTCTAGCCTCAAATAAAGCATCTGTTTTTTCATATTTTTTCTCTTCTAAACTCTTCAAATATGTCTCAGATTAATGGTAGAGGCCGCTTCCATGTCCTGTGCCACATAGTTTTGTACAAATCCATTTTATATCATAAACTAAATCCATTTCTTAAATTGCATCTACTAATTTAGAGTATAGATTAAAAATAAAAAAGCATCTGAATTGAATAAAAACCAAAGGTTAAAGGCATAATAAAAATTTAATGTGAATTTTTTAATATACATAAAGTTGTATCTTTTGTCTTCTTTTGGGCATTAAGAATTTGATATCATCTACTGCAAAGGCTATAAATGATAAATTAAGAGCTACTGCTATAGAATTAATCCAACTTTACCACATTGCAGGATCAAAAGTTTATTTTAGCAGGTGGATTCTTCAATCCTAAAATATTGTTGTTCTAACGAAAAAATGAACAGTCACTAAATTTTTTTATCAGCCCATTTCCTTCTACCATACTCACTGGTTCAGCTCCTCTGTGATTGCCAAAAAAACTCAGTTCCAACTTCACAAATCCCTTATTGGAGTTCAACCACGGGTGGCAGCAATGACACCACGCCGGTCAGTTATCTTAGATCTGAGATGTTCTTCACTCTCTTGAAGGTGCTCAAATGAGGTATGTTTTAGGGATTTTCAGATGATTCTTCACTGAGAGGAGAAGAGAGAGAGATTGGAACAGAGAATGAATGGGAATATGAGATTTGGTTGTCTTACTCGAAACATTGTCTTTTTAGCGCACTCACCAGTAATTCTCAATATATATATATATATATATATATTGCAACCAAAGATTTTATTTTTGTTTTATTTTGTTTTTTAAATGAGTTTGGTTAACCTTTTCATGTAATAATTATCACTACCCATTGTTGTCTGCTAAAAATATTTTTTTATATTTCCATTTTGTGATTTTTTTTCAAAACATGATTTCTTAATATTTTCTTTTTTTATAATATTTTCAAGTTTTTTTATTTCATTGTAGAATTTTTTTTATATATTTTTTTGGTAAATGTATGATTTTTATGTATTTAGAATTTTATATTTTTCTCTGTTTAATTATGTGAACTTTTAAAGATTATTTCATTAATTATGTAATATTTAATTTAATTATTGTATTACTTAATTTTAACTCAATTCACAACTTAACAACTTTTCGCATCACTCTTTTTTTAATCTTTTTGGACAAATGTTTATATCAAATTTTGAGAGATTACATACTTAAGAATACATAGGTAGCTCAAATGACAGCTAAGCAGCTTATGAGTCACCTACAAATTGTCTTGCCAATCAACCTGCTAGGAGTTCTGCTTGAGGCTTAATAAGGCTCATTTGTTGAGTCATTAATCTAATGTCACTGTAAGTAATGTTCTGATATGATCTGTTCAAGTGAAAATAACTTAGCTATCAATCTCTTGTATAACAAAAGTAAGATTTGTATTTATAGATAATCATAATAATGAAATGGAGAGAAAAACATATTCCTTCCTTCAAATGTAGAAGAGTTATTTCGCTCTATTATAATCTTAAAGTGGTATTAGGCTCTGAGAACAATAGCAACTGCACCCTTACCTAACACTAATCTCACGCTTTCGATGCTAACCAGTCTAAAGACACAAATATGGGTAGTATTCTCTTTACTTTCAACCTTGTTAAATTGAAGAAACACAACTATCTTTTCTAAGAGGTCATGATTCTTTCTATTTTGAAAGACCACAATCTCTCTCACTAACTCACTAGAATCACAATAGCTCCTGATGATCTCATTAGTCCAAGTAGTGCTAGAGTTGCCATCAACCTATATTTTGTTCAATGGCACAATATCGATCAACTTATGCTCTAATAGCTCCTAGAGCAACATGTCTCTTAAGATTGGTTGCCACTTTATCGATTACAAGATCTTCTACCAACTATAAAGTGCTATTAAGAACATGGGTGGAACCCAATTTAGATCAAGAGTTCCCTACTTCAAAGAAGAATTTCGGTGCACCAAAAAAGGGGGAATCAAGATGGAAGAGTACTTGAATAACATG
This sequence comes from Echites panduratus, assembly GCA_035221335.1. Lineage (NCBI taxonomy): Eukaryota > Viridiplantae > Streptophyta > Magnoliopsida > Gentianales > Apocynaceae > Echites > Echites panduratus. The sequence continues at coordinate 5,769,008 of JAWZTD010000082.1, forward strand.
AAGGAAGTTGCTGACAATCTAACTATAGTTGAATCGCATTCCCTTAAGTAATCATTTTTACAATCTAGTTGATCTTGATGCAGAGCAATCATCTATTGCTGCGATTATTAAGTGCAAAGAATATCCCACTTGGATGGACTTTCAATCCCTCTTACTCACGTATGTGAGTAGGATTGAGCAACTACACTTTTTTCATAGTGTCAGATCCTAAATCTGATGGCAAACATAGTAACCTAAAAAGGCAATAGCCTTGATCCTAGTAGATTTACCACTAGAGATAGAAGAGGTAAATTTCATGGTAGAGGAGGACAAAATGCAACCACTAACAAACTGTTGGTCAATTTTGCCATAAGCTAGGGCACCTTGTTATCAACTGCTTCCATTGCTTTATCACAATTTTGGGAGCAACTTGGATCAAGGAATTAAAAACCTAGTCAGCAGAGGTAGAAACTTCAATTTGTATGGCATATATGATTCTAATTTTTCAGCCTATACAACCACATCAAAGACAGAAGCCAACTTCTTATGGTAGTTTGACAGTAGAGCTACTAGCCATCTCATGAATAATGAGAGTCTAATGAATCATAAGACTCCATACTTTGGTAATTAGAAGTTAATTGTTGGAGATGGTAAGACCCTTTTTTTTACAAGCAATGTCCTGGCCAAGTTGACGCACGCACCTTGACTAGTAGCTGCAAACACATCAAAGTTAGAATATGTAGTAAGATCGAGTCGAACCCACGATCTGCATGCAGGCTGGTGTTAGTAATACCTTGAATATTAAACATATTGGTATTTCAACACTTAATCTTGCTTATAAACCTATTTTACTTGATAAATTCTTCAAGTTCCTAAAATGAACACCAATTTGTTTAACATATGTAAGCTTACTCATGGCAATCCGATAACTGCTTGTTTTACAATTGATCATTGTTTTGTAAAGGAAACCTTAATCAGACCGATGTCGTTGGAGGGGAGAACTAACAATGGGCTTTACTTGCTTAATCATGTCATTCCTCCTTCATCAATACATACTCATCCTATTGTTTTTTCTGTAGTTACTACAAAAGATTTCCAGTTTTGGCACACTGCTCTTGGTCACAGTTCACTTGTTATCATTTCTTAGAATTTTCTATCTACTAATTGTTATCTTTCCAAGAAGCCTATTAGACAGTCCAGTGATGCTATTAAATTTTGTGATTCTTGACAACTTGAAAAAAATACACAAACTCCAATTTTCACAGTTGGATTCAATTGCAAAAGTTCCTTTAGAACTTGTTCATACAGATCTATAGGGACTAGCCCTGTTGTTGTATCTTATGGGTTTCATTTCTATATATTTTTTAAAATGACTTAATAGATTTTTCATGGATTTATTAATTTAAGAACAAGAATGAAGCTCTAGAAGTTTTTCTCTTTCAATTTCAAAAATATGAACAAAAACAATTTGTTAGAAAAATTAAAGTCCTCAATTTGACTTTGGGGGATGAATATCAACCTATTATCCATTTTGCTTCAAATGATAGCATTCTTACTTGAATTTCTTGTCCTTCTACTTCTCAACAGAATGATAGAGTTGAATGAAAAGATAGACAAATTGTGTAAGTTGGCTTAACTCTACTTGTTCAAGCTAAAATACTATTAAATTTGTGGTGGGAGGCTTTCTAAACTACCACTTACTTGATGAACAAATTGGCATCTCCTATCTTAAAGTTTAAGAATCCTTTTGAATGCTAATATAGCAAACAACCTAACCATACTATACTTCAACCCTCTTGTGTTTGTTTTTCATTTTTAGGTCATTTTTTAAACATCCCAATTTCCCAACTAGCCAGTGCTGTAAATAGTTAGTTTTTAATCACTCATTTGTTTAATTATTTTCTTATATTTAAACTTGAAATTATATTTGTTTATTTATGTAACAATTTTTCTAAACATGGTTTCTTTGAGTTATTAGAAATTTATTTATATTCTTACTCAATATCGTTTAAAATTATTGGTTAAATGATTAGTTATTTACTTATTGGTTGAAGAATTAACGTGACCACTAAACTTGTCCATTTTTTTTTTCATTTTAACCATTAAGTTTGCAAACTAGTCAATTTGGCCATTTAACTTCACAAAATTGGATAATTAAACCACTCCACAGTGGTCCGGCCAAGAGTAACCCACATGTGCATTGACTCTCCGATGAGGGTTACAAGTAGGATTCCATTTCTTCAAATTATTCTCAAGAGCAATCCTACCTTTAAAAGTAATTATCAAAAGATTTTTTTTTTTTTTTGAAAGAACCAAGATCAATCCCAGAAGAATGTATCGTGCTATTATCTCCATAAGGAGGTTAATTATCCACACTCCAATGCAAGAATGCATCAAAGAAATCCTTGAAGTATACCCAAGCTTCAATCTATGCCTCAACGTTTATATGCCTCCATAATTGAATTCCCATCATCATACCCAAGACATTGGCTCAAACCAACTGAACTAAAATTAGGCTTAGGTTTGTCTTGATTTAGATTTAACAATGATGTCTTGAATTGACAGCAGGACTTCTACCAAGTCCTTTTGGAGAAGATTATCTCTATTAAGTTCCAAGTAATAGTGACCCCAAGCTGACTCAGTGGCTCCTTCACTCTAGCAATCTTCTCTACCCTTTGGTGTGGGGACGAATAGAAGTAGGCAAAGGTGTAGAATGAAAGAGTTGCCTCTTCCATTGAATATTGGAATTTCATTTTTCATGCCACATCAGATTTTATTATTTTACAGTTGTAACCATGCCATCTTTAATATTACAAGTGAAATGTCATATTAGCTAATATGAGAATGTATTTTGTTTAATCACTTAATTAAGAGGCTCATAGGGGTCACTCTTGGCCGAACCATTGCAAAGTGGTTTAAGTGTCCAATTAATGTAAAGTTAAATAGCACATTGATGAGTTTGCACATTCACTGGTCAAATTGAAAAGAAAAATGGACAGGTTCAGTGGCTACATTGATTGTTTTGCATTTATTTATTTAAATACTCTCCAAATATTTTCTTAATTTTATTATTATTATTATTATTATTATTATTATTATTATTTGGGAGCTTAGTTTGGGCAATTGTGGTATAAGATAAGTCTTTAGAAAGAACTTAAGGGAATTAGGCGGGGTGTGATTGAGCAATTGATTAAGTTGGGGGATAAGAATGGAAAAAGAGAAGAGAAAAGATGAGTTTAGAAGGGGGAAGTTGGCTATGGGAAAGATGAAGAGGAAAGGAGAGAAATAGACAAAAGGGAAAAGAAGAACCGAGAGAAGAGAAGGAGATGGAAGAAGGAATCAGATGGGAGAGGATTATACGCAAAAGGACTACCAATTTTCTATAATTATTGATTTAATAATATTGATGTATTGTTTGAATTATTATTTTTTATGCATATACTTATATTTCATACAATAAGGTCCAACTTGATTTAAGTATTGGATCTATATGTGGGAACGTTCAGCATAGTAAGGTATGGATCACCCAAAGTTTAAATCATAATTAATTTGTTCTTTGCCGGTTGATGTAATTGAGCCATTAAATAAAGGTTATAACACATAAGTCCCCTTTAAGTACTGTGACTTATCTTTAGTCATTGGGTAATGTTCCTGAACTATATGTGTTAGCCTATTTTGTGTGTGTAGAATTGGACCTTATAGTAATTGTTCTCTAAAGGTACTACCAAAGAAGAGAGAACTAATATCACTGGTGCTACTATGCTAAGTTAAGTCCTTGTGCCTATATAATATATTTGAGGATTCTTATGTATGAGACCAATAGCCTTGTATGTTAGGTTACATTGATTTCGTTAGTTAAGACACTTATACAATAGAGTCTCTATGTCAACTCATTTATGAGGTGATTTAATAGTCTCCTCGTATATTATTAAAGTTAGTTTAATGTATCTAAGGTTTAGTACTATTTAGTATGGTACTGAATATTCATGTGGACTTAACATATTGAACTAGATACCAAAAGATGGTAGATGCTATTGAGTAACGTGATAGTACACTGGACTTAGGTTTAATAGTGGGTGTCACATAGGAGGACAAATATGTCAATTCACCTGTAAGTCAAAGACTAATGGTTGAGATTTATTTCAACAAACTTTCTGTTTCTACAACAATGTGTCTTGGAGTATATCATTTTCTTATGTTGATAATAGATGATGTTTAAAATGGCTAAGTTATTGCCATTATATGTAGCAAAGGTGGTCATTTTATGAATTCATGAGCATGTGTCTTAAGGTCCCTAATCTAGCTTGATTATTTTTTAGTCATTTTATATCATTCTAAAATAAGAAGTGAAGAGGAATTAATTTTATTCTATATAGCTTTTATAATTACTTAATGATGGAAACCTGGACTTGTTAATAAGCTTGGAGCCAAACCTCCACTCTTGAGTTAGCTTTTGTGATACAGTTATTGAGTAGGTTTAATTAGTTGGTATCAGAACTAGCCATCCATATCTGTGGGCATGTTGTTTGCCCTTTCCTTTGCAGGGCCAGGAGCTGGTTAACGAAGGCACAAATTGTGTGGGAATTAGCATAAATCATTGTGTGGGGATGCTAGTTAACGAATTTGAAGTTGGCATCAAGCACGAGGATGTGCACTCCAAAGAAGAGAAGGATGATGTGAACCCACATCAGGTCAAGTATGGAAGCCTGGACTAGTTAATAAGCTTGGAGCTAAACTCATACTCTTGAGCTAGCTTATGTGGTGGAGTTAAGGTCTCGGTCTTATCAGTATTTACCTGATGTGATTCTTCTCTTTTTCGTTTGAGAAATGACACACATAAATCACACCAAAAGACAGGATTTCACTTAAGATTTGTTTTGGATTAGTTAGATGACCTATGAGATGAACTCTCATCAACAATTCTCTTGATTTGGAAGATTAATCAATACCCTAATCCCTTAGTGATTGATAGCCCTAGTGTAATTCTCTAAGAACCCTAGAAGGGTCTTGGAAGAATCTCACAAGAAAAACCTAAGTCTTTTTTTAACACACAAAGGTGTGGAGAGGAAATGTTTTTGATTCATTCAAGTTCATCTTTTTTGGAATACAATATGAGAGCCTATTTATAGAGCAAAAACCTAGCTAAAATGTTATTAGATGTTAATTATACAAAAGGCCCTTGAACTATGCAAGAATTACAAGTAGAAACAACCAAAACAAAGCTGGAATGTGGATGTTGGCAGGAGTGTATCCGGCGCCTGCTAAGGCTTATCAAGCACAAGACATGCATGGCAAGGGCTGGACAGGAGGTCTGCTAGAGATCCGGGAGCTTTCTGGAAAGTAGCGTCAAGGTGTGGAGGTCTAGCGGACATCGGATGGTACTTGGCAGGCTCTAAACAGCATGGTTTTCTTCCTTTTTCTCTTTGATTTGCCTTCCATTTCTTCAATCCATCTTCTAGTCTTTCATTCCCTCTTTCCGTAATTTGTTTTGGCATGAATTCAAGTCCTTTAAACCTTCAAAAGATGAGGCATTTCCATAGTCTTTGATCCCATAAGCTTCATCAAGATTGGTTGCTCCAAATGTGGCCTCAAAAATGACTTGTTCTCCTTTCCTTTGAAGATATGAGATGAAGGTTTTCCTCTTGTTGGAAGATCGAGCTCTCATTATTGGATCAGGACACATCGAAGGGGCTTGGTCTCTATCAATTAAAGATTATTTATATCCTTGAAATTAATTATTTGTCATTGAATGAAATTAAAGAATTTATTTTATTTAGTCTTACAATTAAGTTGGACCACAATCCATGAGATTAATTATTGATGGACTTATAGTTTTATATTTAATATGGACTTAGATCCATAAAATTAATTATTGTTGGGTTTGGATTAAAAATAAATAAATGATTTTTTTACTTAAAGGGCCAAGATAAAATTTTTTGTTCCATAACCCAATGAATAATTATTTGACTTTTAATTAAATTAAGAATGACTTATTGGATTTTGTCTCATAGTAGCTCATACTCTAGTTAAGTTATTTTAGGATTGAATTGGTGGAGTGAATGAGGGAAGCTGTGGTGGTGGCGATTAGAATGAAAGACATAGGTAAGTAAGGAAGAAAGGAAGGAAGGAAAGAGTAGAGATGAGTGATTGATGATATCATTGAGATAGTGAAAAGGACAAAAATAGCCTCAAAATTAGCTATATTCTGTTAGGATTTGACGGTAGTTTCTATTTAGATCACCCATAAAATGTTTGAATATCAAATTGATCAAAGAAAAGAATTGTTTTGAAGATTGTATAATGAGTTAATTTCATGTATGAAATTAGTCATTTTCCCTAATTCATTTTTACTTAACAATATTAATTCCTTTATAAAAATTTTTGTTTTTTATGTAACTAAAATATTTAATTCTAAATGACTGAAAATAAAAATAAAAATAAAAATATTCAATTTTAAATAAAAATAATGTTATAAAACGGATGAAACAGTCCTCTTAAAGTGAATTGACAATATAAAACATACAAAAATTTCATGTTGTTCTCCCTCTTTTTAGAAAAAGTAAGGGTAAAATTTTTTTAAAAATAAAAAGTTGATCCTCGAAGTTTAACATTAGATATTTATTTACTTTATTTTTGCCTTGCATATAAATCACCGTCACAAAAGAACAATAAATAATTCCTTTGGAGTAACAGGCAACGAAGGAGTACGTACGTATGATACATGAACGGAGGAGCACGAGACCCAAAGGTGTAATAAATAAACCAAACCAAACGAAACAAAATAGGTTGCCCATGCCCATCACGCTAGGCCCTGCCCATGGGAATTTTATAAACTCGTACAAGAAGCGGAAAAGTGCCCACCTAATTCTTGAATTCGGGCAGGAAGAGATCCTCGACATCCTTCTGGGTCCCCCCTCACACACTCACCAGAGTTCAGTTCCCCCGCTTTTCTCTGCCTTTTTTTTGTTTCTTTCTTTTGTCTTCTCTTTTCTCTTTTCTCTTTTCTTTTCAATTGTTCTCGTACCATATTAGTATATTAATATTCAATATATATTCTCTATCTTTGAACTGTGTGTCCGTTTCCTTAAGTTGGGATTCTGGGGGTCCTATCGGAATATGGCAGCCGGCAAACTGAAAGGAGGGACAAGACCGCCGTGGGTGGGGCTTGGGGCATCGGTTTGGATACAATTAGCATCCGGAAATGCAACCACCTTCTCGCTTTATTCTCATTCACTGAAATCGGTTCTGGGTTTCAACCAGCAACAACTCACCTTGCTTGGAGTGGCTAGTGACATCGGTGAAAACATGGGTTTGATTTCTGGGTATGTGTGCAACAAGCTTCCACCTTGGGTTATTGTCCTGATTGGTGCTTTTGCATGTTTTTCTGGTTATGGGGTTCTCTGGCTTGCTCTCACTCGAATTCACTCCTTGCCTTATTGGCTGGTAAAGTTTGGCTCCTTTTCCCTCTTGAAGTTGTGAATCCTAATTCTCTCTCTGTTTTTTTCTCCGTCACTCCATTTCTATAAAATAGGCTCTTTAATTTGCATAAATTAATTTTGTCTGTTTGATTTTCTTTGGTATATCATTTCGTCATGTGTTCCGTAGAAATGAGCTGTGATGAACTTTCTCTGTAATCGAAGAAACTGTAATCGTCTTTCCTGGTTCTTTTAAACGATATGGAATTCAATGATGTCATCCGTGTTTTCATTTTGAAATGCTTAAAGCACCAAAGTAGTTAGGTGTGAGTGCCGATTTGAGTCGGTCAATTTTGGCTCCCTGTTCTGAACCTTGACCAGTCAAATGGATCCATTTATAAAATAAATAAGCATTTCTCTAGAGAGTCTAGAGAAATTGGTTTTAGAAACAGTGTTTTGTTTGGTAGGAGGAAGTATTTGGGAAGTAGATGTTTGTTTTGGGGTAAATGTGAGGGGAACTCTCCTTCCGTATTTGGGATTGAAATATTTGAGTGGTATTTTATCATTTTGTCCTATCGTTTTGATAAATATTTGTATTTTGTCATAACTTCACAAAATTTATCACATCAAGAAAAGTATTTCGATCCTCTCTTTTTATACTGAATAAAATTAAAATTAAAGTAAATGAAATTATTTAATGTCTCAACTAAAATTGTCATTTTTTTTCCAATTAGTTCATTGAATTATGAAATCAACCGATTTAACTATTACACTTTGCATACCGTCTACATTTCTTTGTTGGAATAACAGTCACACACAGATATAATCTATTTTCGTTAAGAATATTACGTGCCTTAACATGTCTCTACAATATTCCTCAAAATTTTACTTCATTTAGTTCAAATTATGTGTGCATAGAAAATTAGATAAAAGTAGAAATTCAGAAAATGATCAATATTCTCAGGTAATATGAAAATTTTTTTTGATGAAATGGAAAGCATATTATTACTAAAGATTAATTACATTTGTAACTATTATTTAATCGGACAACTGTAGAGTGACTTAATCTATTAAAAATGTAAGATATAATTTCTAAACTGTTTAAAAACATAAAGTATAATGATTAAATTAACTGATCTTATACTTCAATGGCCAAATTGAAAATAAGTGGCAACTTCTGTGGCCACATGGTTTGTTAAACCAATTATTTATACAAGGGGAAGCAAAATGAGTACTTCCACTTTCCCTACTAAACAAAGCCTCTTAACTCTTTGAGTTTTGAGTTGCCAATTGAGTTAGGTTGATAAATTTTGATTGTTGAATTGTGGTGTTGCAAATTGGAAGATGTGTTTACCTCTAGCATTTGGTGCTACATCGTGCAAATTATGGCTTTCAATTGCATGCAGTGTGACCTATTTTTTTCATTCACCTTTTCAGTTGATTTGAATTTTCTTCTCGGAAGACCAGGCACTATGAAGTATTAGTAATACTTTACAGTAGGAGTAGGACTCCCAAATAAAAATGTATTAGGACATCAATTCATTCAGGAAAGGACTAAGGAGCACTTCAAATTTATTGCTTGCAAAAATTATGTGCCATTTAATGGGAAAGGTTAAAGCAAGCAAACACATGATCCTACTTGTTTCCATCAATCTAGACTTAAGCTCTTGCAACCATGTTGGGTGGTGTTCTTCATTGTGATTCTTCTACAGAGACAGATTGAGAACATATTGAGACTTTGTATAGACAATCTTTAAATGTCAAATCTGCATTGTCAACTTATAAAACATAATGAGGGCTGTTATGGCTCCTTCGACTGTTGCTTTATGGATCCATAAGGAGGACCTTGAATGTTATATCTTCAATTCAAACCAAATATGAATAACCTTGTACATCTACAAGTTGGTGATTTAGTCATTCTTTTGTGCATGCCATTATCACAGACATAATAATGTGATTGCTTATGGTCACAACAGTTTCTTTTCTGTCTTAGTTCTTGGAAAGCAGTACGAAGTTCGGAAACTTTTGACGTATGACATTCCTCTCTTTATTGTTTGATGCTGTTAAAATTTCTATTTCCTACATAGTCAGTAAGGCTTTTGCCTTTTTCTTTTTTTTTTTTGTACTTCATTCAAGGATTGTTAGCCTAGAAGCAATTGAAGTTGGTAATATATGCATGGGGTTACTAGTTCTTCTGGTTTTTTCCCTTACTCATCCCAAGGAATTTTTTTTTTTTCTTCTTTTCTTTTAGCTAAATCCCTTCACCCAATCAAATCATTCAAATATCTCTATCTTTCCTAAACATGTGCTCTTGATGGTTTGTCAGTTATGGATTGCAATTTGTGTTGGAGCGAATAGTTGTACTTGGTTCAGCACAGCTGTGCTTGTGACTAACATGAGGAACTTTCCCCTAAGTCGAGGCACAGTTACTGGAATTATTAAAGGTTATGGTGGACTCAGTTCTGCAGTATATACTGAAATTTACAGTGTGTTGCTTCATAATTCCTCTTCCAAGCTCCTGCTATTCAACACATTTGGGATTCCTATAATGTGTGTCATTCTGATGTATTTTCTTAGGCCCTGCACTCCAACTTCTGGGACTGATGCTTCGGAGCCTTCCCATTTTCTCTTCCTTCAAGCTTCTAGCATTGTGCTTGGTATTTACCTTGTTATAGCTACCATCTTAAGTGATGTCCTTCGTCTGAGTGATCCCATTTCATACACTCTTGTGGCAATATTGGTTCTACTTCTCATTTCTCCACTTGCTGTCCCTGTAAAGATGACTCTTTACCCCTTGAAGCATAGGAAATCAGCCACAACTTCTGAAATTGCTGTATCTGAGGTTGCACCAGTTCTAGTTGAATGTGATACAGATAAAACAGAGCCATTGTTAACCCCATCCTCCTCAGGAGCTAACCTTGGAAGTTTCAATGAAAATGAATGCATGTCAGATGTTGATATGCTTCTTGCAGAGGGAGAAGGAGCAATAAAGAGAACGAGAAGACCAAGAAGAGGTGAAGATTTTACCTTCACAGAAGCACTAGTCAAAGCTGATTTCTGGCTTCTGTTCTTGGTATACTTTGTTGGGGTTGGTTCAGGTGTTACTGTGCTGAATAACCTAGCACAGATAGGAATAGCTCAAGGTGTTGAAAATACAACTATCCTCTTGTGCCTCTTTAGCTTTGGCAACTTTGTTGGCCGCCTTGGTGGTGGAGTTCTTTCCGAGTATTTTGTCAGGTCAGTGACTTCTGAAATGTAATATCTCTTCATAAGTTTTCTGAGATCAGGTTTAGATAATTACTGGAATGTATGGTGCTAATCAAGACCAGAATGCTAGGAATGTTTTCTCCAGTAAGGCAGATCTCTAATTCCTGTTACTTTTTTATAAATGATTTACTATCTGCTATTCAAGATGGATTTCTTTCAATTGCAGATGGAAAGCAATTCCAAGAACTATATGGATGGGCTGTACACAAGTGATGATGATGATAGCCTATCTTCTATATGCTTCTGCTTTTGATGGTACTCTTTTTGTGGCAACTGCATTACTGGGCATCTGTTACGGTGTTCAGTTTTCTATCATGGTTCCAACAACCTCTGAGCTCTTTGGCCTTAAAAATTTCGGTCTAATAATGAACTTCATAGCTCTGGGGAATCCTCTCGGTGCTATTATCTTCTCAAGTCTTCTTGCTGGCACTCTGTATGATAATGAGGCTGCAAAGCAACATTCTGTAACTTGCTTGGGCCCCAATTGCTTTAGAATCACCTTCCTTGTTCTGGCGGGAGTTTGTATCGTCGGCACCATGTTTAGTATGGTTCTTACTCGAAGGATAAGGCCAGTTTACCAGATGCTTTATTCGGGAGGATCATTCAGGATGCCTCAAAATTGAAGCCAATAGAGAAGCACGCTTTGCCCATTTGATGTTGTTGTGATAATAGAGATTGAAAATATGTGTTTTCGGAGTTGGTAACGTGATGACGCGCAAGGATGTTAAATATTTGTCTCCCTATTCCTTGCTGATGACAAGGGGTTACGAATTTTTATGATAAACTAATGCCAGTTGGCAGTCTATTTTCAGTTTTTTTGTGGGAAGATGACTCCGACTTTAGGATATGAGAGCATTCAGATATCTGCAAGCCATGTGCTTGCAGCAGAATGTTCTTATTTTTATTTATCTGATATTAAGTATCTTATTTATAAAAATAAAAAGGTTGAAATCTCGTTAACATTCTTATATTTAAAGATCTAATTATATGATGTTTAATTACATTAGGAGGAAAATTTTATAATTTGTGTGATTGGGGTGCAAGAAAAAAGTGTGAAAGAGATGTGACAATACTTCGGTAATATATAAATAGGAAAATTGTTATTTTTGTTCTCTCATTTTTTTTGTTTTTATAAGTTTGGTTTAAAATTTTTTTTTTTTAGTATATTAATCCTTCACCAATTTATTTTTGGTGAGTTTAGTTCATATTGATTTATTTTATTTTTTTGGTCCTTCATCTTTTTTTTTTTTTTTACAAAATTGGTTTAAATGAAAAGAAAACATGTTTTGGAGTTTTTTAATCGGTCAAAGAAAGGTATTTTAGGAATTTCATAAGGTAAATTATATTTTGTTCTCCATTTTTTTTTTAATATTTTTGGTCATCCACTTTTTTATCTTTTATGCCATTGGTACAGAAATTAAATCCTTAAAAATAAAAAGTTTCACTTATAATAGGATTTGAACCTTAACCCTTATATTTTAATATATTTTTTTAACATCTAATCTAATATATTGTATTCAATAAAATTCTTCTCAAATATTAAATACAATCTCACAGTAAATCATTGACATATTAATTTGATATATTCGTATTTTAAAAACAACTTTTATGTATATATATTCAAAATTATATTTGACATATTTATAATTTTAAAGGTTTTTTTATACATGAATTTTATATCCTAATTATTTTATTTAATTAAATTAAAATTTTCAGCTATAATAATAGAAAAAATTAATAGAGGCTTTAAGATTAGAAATAAATAAAAAAAATTACATTATGAACTAAAAAAAGTAAAATTATTTTCAATTATTTTAACACAAAAATAAAATAAAATATGGAGGAAATAATTATTATGGATTAAAGATATCAATCTTCCATATTATTATAATTGAAATTTTTAGTTTAATTAAATAAAATAATTAGGTTATAAAGTTCATATACACAAAAAAAATCTTTAAAAATTATAGATATGTCAAATATAATTTTGATTATATATGTCAATTGTTTGTAAAATAAAAATATATAAAATTAATGTTTGAATGATTTATTGTGAGATTATATTTAATATTTGAGAAGAATTTTATTGAAAACAATATATACGATTAGATGTTAAAGTAAAATAAAAATTATTAATGGTTGAATTAGTTAAACTCTTTTATCTTAAACATAAGGGCAAAGGTTCAGATCCTATTGTAAGTAAAACTTTTTATTTTTGAGGATTTAATTTCATAACTAATGTCATAAAAGATAAAAAAGTGGAAGACAAAAAAAGATTAAAAAAATTAAATATAGAGGATAAAATGCTGATTTACATTATCAAATTTTAAAATATCCTTTTTTGACCTGTCAAAAAACTTCTCAAAACATGTTTTCTTTTCATTTAGACCAATTTTGTAAGAAAAAAAGATAAAGATAAAAAGCAAAAAAAACTAAAATAAATCGATATAGATAAAACTCAACAAAAATAAATAGATGAAAGATAAAAAAAAAATTTGGATCAGATTTATAAAAACAAAAAAAAATAAGAGATTAAAAGTATAAATGTGAAGGGATTACAGTTTTCTCTCTCCTTCCATTTTTTAAAGGATTTTTTAATCCTGATTTTTTTTTTTTAATTTTTTGGCTCTTACCCTTTTACTTGACTTGAGAGTTGAGACATGAGAGTACATTTCTTAGCAAGCTGTCCCGTTCCCTCCCCTCAGAATTGACGGGTGTGCATCATTTAAAGAAGAGACAGTAATCACTTAATGTGTGCCTAACACATTTACCTTTCCACTCTTTATTAGTTTATCTTTATCTAAAAGCCATTTTTCCTTTTACTTTGTAAAAATTCCCTTCACCTCTTCATAAAGATAATCAAGATCTCGTCCCACTCGTATTAAACAAAAGTCCACTTGTATTAGATAAAATTAAAGTGAACGTAATTGCATCATCCTTCACGAACTAAACAAAGCCTTGCAGCTAGTTTGGAAGTTTAAGGAGGAAGAGAAAAGAAGAGAAATTGTAAGTACAATTACTTGGAAGTTTTAAGAGAGATATTCTTTTTGTTCTTAGAGTTTAAAATAAAAAATAAATAAATGATGAATTATTTAAAATCAATCGTCAAATATTTAACATAAAATAAAAATATAAAAAGAGATGTGATGATGAAAATTTTCCGAACTGTCATTTAACAACTGTGTTCCTCCACTGGTCGTTTTCTTTTCTTCTTGAAAGGGGACAGATTCCAAATCACTCCTCCATTGGCATGATAATCCATTCCATCCTCCACCATCTCTTTTATTCTCTCCTTTCAAGCTAGTCGTTTGTGTTTACTGGCTCTGCAAAAGAATCGGTAACTAAAACTCTCCTTAGAATTGGAAACTAAAATCTTTGGAGTGAGATTTCAAGACTTCAAAGAAGTCCATACAAAAAAATCCAAGGGAACTTCACTAATAGTGTTTATATTTTCTGGCAGAAGGAGAAACACACACCATGGCACACATATCTCCTGATAGAAAATTATAAAACTCAGATGAAAAAGAGAAAAAAAAATGTAGAGGATCAAATCGAAGTACTAAATAATATAAATATGCAGACTATTCAAAAGCTCAAATAAAGCAAAGCAAATGAGAAGAACTCTTGTGTCTTGTCTTAAGTGGGTTTTAAATCTTGAAACATCAAAGACCAAAGCGATTGTGCTCCTTCATCAACCCCATCATTTGCCCTATAATTATTATAATGATAAGGCATAGGGCTCAGACTCCTCCTCCCTTCCCATGGACCATGGTTATCGGGGCTCCGGCTCCCAACAAGACCCGATTTCTCCGATCTCCATTTTCCATCAATGGGTACAGCCCGAATAGGGCTCCAATTCACAGCCATCCACTTCTCCTGCAGAGCCCCATCCAGAGGACCAGATATGCTGAGACATTTGTTTGCCGCCATCGCCTTCTCCTGCAGAACTCGCCCATCCAAAGGCCCAGACCTCATTACATTCTTACTCGGGATAATTGCCCTCTCTTGCTTTTGTTCCTTCGAACTGCTGAGCCTCTTCAATGCCCCGCTCCATTGTGCTCGATAAGCAGACATATCAAAGGGGGGAGGAATATCATGCTCATGATGATGGTGATGATGATGGGCTGAATTCTTTTGAAAACCCAACTTGCCGATGTTCTTGGTGAAGAGTTTCTTGGTCTTGTTGAAGGCCAGAACGAGCTTCGAGATTCCATTTGTGCCTCCTCCGAGCTCCTTTCTAGCAAGCTTCAGTATCTCCAACCGGTGCTTGGCAACATTAATCCCCAAACTTACAAGAAATTCATGGTTGAAGTAAGGCAAATCTTCTTTCTGCAACTCATTGCGGGTGAAAGATAAACCATATTCGTATGTAAGGGCTGGCTCGAGGCTAGTTCGTGATAACCAAGAGTACCAATCCATGGCACTACTTGGTTAGCATTCCTGGTTTCCCTTGATAAAAAATATCGAGAGCTAGCTAGCCAGTGATGGAGACCTATGAGATAAATATAACAAGAAGGATATTAATTCCCATTCTTGAGGTTAGCTGTAGCTGAGGAACGGGGTCTCTTTGTTTTGTGGTGCTTGCAATATCCATGGACTAATTCGAGGTACATGCACCATTTTAAGAATACTCCATAATTAGACGTAACTAATTTTATTTCTATTTTTTATTTGTAAACGTTTGTAATTGAATGCTTTAAATTTTTTAAATTATTTTTTTTATAATATAATTAATTTTGAAATTTGTTTCATATTACATAGGTCGATTTATAAATTTTTATAATTTTTTTTCTTCTATGCTTGGTCCTTATAAGTCTTTTTTATTTCAATTTTCTAAATATTTTAACTATTGATTTTTAGATATTTTGACTAAATCAATATATTTTTTTTATTCTTAATATGTGTAAAAATCTTAAAATGGACTTATCTTATGAATTAAAGAGACTCAAATATTAGTGAAAAATTGAGATTAAAATGAAATTAAGTTATATATATATATATATATATATATATCTTCAAAGTCCAAGAAACATTCAACTTTGAATGGCATACCAAGTCTTCCATCCCTTGTTATAAATTGATAACCATCTTTATTTTAATCTCATAATATGATTTATTTTTTAATTATCAATGTATATTTATTATTTTTTAAATCTTATTTTCTATTTAATATTCTCTTAAATTTAGTGTAAAAAAATAATTATGATAAACAAGAGAGATAAATAGTATTTTAAATATAACATATATTTATTTATTGAAAAGTGTTATAATGGGCAAAGAAACTCAAATTATGAAAAGTTTTAGTTAAGTCTCTTAAATTCTAAAAGATAAATTAAACCTAAGGGATATTTGATCAATTTTTATTTTATTTTTTCTAAACAAAAAAGAAGAAAAATACAGTTAACTTAACTAGAATTTGAACTCTATTTTCCATTATAATATTTCTTTGTGTTTATTATCACTCCCTTCATCATTATTTATAAATGACTTAAAATCACTTTTTTATCACAAATTATAAATTATTTTTCTTAGTTTATTAGTTATTTTACTATTTTTTTTATCATATTACTCGTGTCTCACTCTTTTTATCTGAACACTATTATTAATTTAATTAAAATTATAAATACCATATTTTTTTAAAAAAAATTACTTTAATTTTAATAAGATAATCATCAATAACTTTTAAATAAGAAGGAAGAGAGTATTTCTTAATTCATTTAAAATAACAATTAAGAGGTGGAGGGAGTACAATTTAAGTGTTTTGAAAAAGAGGGAAATGCAGACGAGAAAAAAGGGTAAGAAATTAATTAATGCAGAGGAAAATGATAGTTTGTATTTATGCATGTGGTGGGTAAGGGGAATGGTTGAGCCAAATAATTTCATATTATTTTGAGTCTTTATGAAATTCAAAGGGGTGGTTGGGAAAAAGGAAGAAAATTGGTTTTCTTTTTTATGGGACATAACTGGGGGGCGGGGGGGTGTAAAGGTGGGTGCAACAGGAATAGGATTACTGCACAAAAGTCGCATTCCGTTCCGTTTGTAGACATCTGAAAGTACAGACAAATAAAATAAAATAGTATGGGGCAGGGCACTATCCACGATAAGATCCGGCATTCGAGGCAAAATCTGCCCGGAATCTCTAACAAGCAAAAGAAAAGATGTACGCCTTCTTCTTCTTCTTCTTCTTCTTCTCCTCAGAAAATCCCTCTCATAAATTAAGCTCATGCAAACTTGCTACATTTTTTTTTCTTTCTTCTTTGTGGAAAAAGAACAACTGTTTGATTCGGTTTTTAAAAAATATTTTAATATAAAAAACTAAAATTCAACTGTTTTTATCTTCTGTGAATCAACAAGAGTATCCCAACTCAACTGTTATCATCATGTTCAAAACTCGGAACGATCCGTCCCAACCATTATTATTTGTCATTGAGCTAATAAGGTTTTGACAAATTTATTTTTTTTAGACACTTATAACTTTTTTTATCTTCTTAAATGAATGATTTAAACAAATTAGATATTAGTTTAAATATATTACAATTTATGTAATATAATAATTAATATGAATGAAGTACTTTTTTATCCAAACCATTTTTTAAAATGAAAAACATTTTAAATTATTAATCAAAATATAAAAGAATTTAATTTAAAAACTAAACTTTTTTCTTAAAAAAAAATACCCTTTTTTTCTTTTTTACAAACTTAGTCCTAAATCTTTAAGAAATTCCTTAAAAAAATTATATATAAAAAAAGGGAAGTGGAAAATATCTGGGTTGTGTCTGTAGAGAGTTGTTAAAAAACAAACAGTAGAACAAGGTGGAAAGAATAGAAAACCATGACAAAAATTTTCAATCAATTCTTATTAACTTTCTTCTTTCACCTAATCTTTATTTATTTATATGCTTTTAGTCTCATCAATTCCAATTACAGCATTCCTATAGATTAGAATAATGGGGTAACTGAACATTCATTCTCATTTATTTTGATGAAAATCTGACCAAAATAATAAGTAGATTGATATTTATAATTAAGAAATTTTAAATTGCATTTAGGCATTTCAAATAAAATTACTTTAAACAAATAACACTACTCAATTAGTAATATTGCAAATATCTTTCCTTTTATCTTAAAGAAATTGAATGCAGAACTTTCCAACTTAGCTAAAAAATCCCGGTACGTGGACAAAGTAGTGAATGGTTTGTGAAGTTAGTACGAATAACTGCAACCTCAAATTCAATGTATTGGGGGAAGAATTGCGAAAATTAAAGTCAAGAGTAATATAAACAAAGAAATGCTACAATGGAAAACAAAGCTCAAATTATGAAGAAGTTTAATGTATTGGATTGAACCTTATAGTGAAAGCATTCTTCATGCCTTATCATAAAATATTTTGTTTATCCAAACACCAATTTGTCGTGGTGTCTCACTATGCCTTTCTTGTTGTAGAAGTCATTGACCACAAAATTGCAGTATTCCAACTATTGTTGGTCCAAAGATGTTTGATCTTTCTTTCAAACTTCCTTCTCAACTATCATCTTCCATTTAAAAAACGTTGGAAATACTTCGTCTTCGGTTTTCAAAAAATACACCCACACCATTCTTGAATAATCATCGACTGGAATCATAAATTATCTTGCGCCATATTTAGAGGGAATTCTATTTGGACTCCACAAGTCTAAATGTACGTAATCCAACTTGTCCCTAATCTTGTGCATAGCCTTCTCGTTGAATGATACCCTTGTTTGCTTACCAAACACATAATGCTCACGGAAGTTTAGATTTTGATCCTTGTATCCATTCAATAAATTCTACTTGTGCAACATAGATAATCCCCTGTCACTCATGTAACCCAGATGCATATGTTATACTTGAGATTCATTTTGGTTACTCCTACTAGAAGCTACAATAGCTTCCAATTCAAACACACCATCTTGGAGAACATACAATTTAGAATCCAACTAACCCTTCACGAATCCTTTACACAGTTTCATAATCCCATTATCTGTGTGGAATTTGAGACCTTGTTCATCAAGTGTTTAAAGAGAAATGAGGTTCCTCTTCATCTGAGGAACATGGCAACACTCCATGCTTGTGACAATACCATAAAACATTTTCAATCAGATGCTACCAATTTATTTTACTGGTATTGCATTATTATTTTCCAAGTTGATCGTCCCACTTAGCTATTTGTAAGAAGCAAACCAATGCCTATAGAGGCAAGTGAAAAGTTGCACCCGAATCAAGAATCCAGGAATCTTGCCTATGACTTAAATTTACAGCAAAGACTTCCCCTACTTCATTGTTATATTCAAAGTCACTATACGTGTCAATCATATTTGTAGAATTCTCCTCATTCTACTTCCCCTGTTTCTCTT
Source organism: Echites panduratus (assembly GCA_035221335.1). Lineage (NCBI taxonomy): Eukaryota > Viridiplantae > Streptophyta > Magnoliopsida > Gentianales > Apocynaceae > Echites > Echites panduratus. The sequence goes on from JAWZTD010000082.1 coordinate 5,788,041, forward strand.
TCCATCTTGGGCGATCTCTTCTAATGTAAAACTGTTCCTCACACTCAAAACTTTTGAGTGTGTATGGATATGCCAAGGAGTGTAGAGTTAATTCTGTAATAGTCAAAATTAATTATCAACTGTATTTTTTTAAAAAAAAATAAAATTTGACTCCTAAGATTTAGTTTATAAAATATATCGATAAAAATAATTGTTTTATAAAAGATATTTTTTAAAAAAAAGAGTTGACTTAATTTTTGACGGGTAAAAATTTAACAGTACACCTATAGGAATGCATTAAAATGTATGAAAATGCACAAGGGCTATGGAATGCATTCTATGAAGTTCTACGATTAAGTTTTTAACTATTAAAATATTTTATAAAATATATTTGGTAACACTATCGATTCCAAAATCTTATCCATTTAGGATAAGGTACCTAAATTAAAAAATTATGAAGTTTTATCCATAACAAATAAAAGATTAAATTGACTATACTAACCTCATTAAATATTAACAATTCATTTATTATTTTGTCCTGGATTCTTTTACCCTCTTCGTTTTCTACAATGTCAATTAAGACTGACTTCCTTCTTCATTTTTATCCTCTTCTGTCCGCGTGTTTATGTTGAACAACTACGCTTAAGTTTAATGTGAACTAGGATTGACGAACAAATTTAATTAATTCAAAATATTCAAAATCAAATATTCAAATTTAAATTATTAGACTATTTAAATTCAATTGTAATTCAAATTAATCATAAATTTGAAATATATACACTTTGTCCTTTAAAATTAGTCAAGCGATCAGTTCTGCATTATAACTTCTAAGGGAATGATCATTTGAAATAAAATGGTAAATTATAATATGACGAGGGATCATAGTGATTAAAATTTTTTTTTACCAAACTATACTTTGACATAAGATGAGAGAAAAATAGGCTAAAAGCCCTTGCTAAATTTATAAAAATTAGCAAAGAAATTAAACCAATAAAAATTAATTAAAAAACTTGACAAAATTTTAGGATGGGATGAGTGAAAAATAAATAAATAAATAAATCTATTGACTTTCTAAGGGTATGTTTGGATACAACATTCAAACACACATTCTATATCTAACGTGTAAAATGTATGTATCGATTAGAATATATTTTTTATTTAAAAATAAAAAAATTTGATTCATCCCTAAGATAAGTATCAGATTTTTCGTTTCTAAATAAAAAAGCAAATTTCAGTCTAAACATGCATTTTACAAAATAAAATAAAATCATTCAAATGGATATTGTAAACAAAGATATCTTAATTATGGACAGTTTCCTCGAGAATCGAGACAGTTGAGGAAGTTGCAGTCAAACACTCTAACTAATTAACCCTTCTTTCTCGTTCAAACAATTCTGTTCGTACTTTTTTTTTTTTTTTGGCTTCCTCTTCTTCCAAAATTCCTCCTATGCACTGCTTCAAAACAATAGTTTCGACCATAACTCAACCCAACCTTATCCTGATCTCCCCTTCTGCATTGCATTACTTTGTGGGACTGAATCACATAATATGAGTTCTTGGATGTTAATTAGGAAACCCAGTACAAATATCCGATTTTTAGCAACTCAGTGCCTCAACCATCGTTTAATCTTTACAAAATCAAACAGCATATCATCGTCATCATCATGGGCTGGAGGAGGGTCGTCGTCTAGCAATTATGACGGTAAAAGGGACAGTTGGATTCTTGGGTTTATTTTGAGATTACTTTCTTCTGGGGCAGTGGTTGTTGGCTCAAGTTTAGGCCTCTGTTATTGGTCGTCTGCCCATTCTGATTGCAATTCACTCCTAATCTGTTATGCTGACTCTGGAAACGAAGCCACAGAGTCCGGAAAGAAGCCGAAGTTCCTCTTCCAAGGTAATAGTACTTTCCATTTTGGGTTACTGCAACATGCATCCTACCTTTTTTTTTTTTTCTTTTTTTCTTTTTTATGTACAATTGATTTTGCTTTCTGTTCTAATATAGAAGATTGGGGGTTTCCAAAATTTGAACTCTTAATGAATATGATCCCAAATTTTTTTTATTTCTAATGCCTCAAAAACTTTTTTAAATTGTGATTATATTTTCGATATAAATTCAGCCATCTTTGAATTAAAATAAAGTAAAAAAGTTGTGACTTTATTAGTTAAAATTTGATGGTTATGTTAAAAAAAAAAGAATCTTAATTACAATTTAAAAAGATTTTAGGGGATAAAAAAAAATTGGATCATATTTACTAAGACTTCAAATTTTGAAGATGAAAAGTCCCAATCTTCTTTGTAATATAAATATTTCATAGAGGAAATTAAACAAGTTCCAGTAAATTTAAGTTTCATCAGTAGTATTTCACAAAAAGAGATAGAGAGGGGAAAAAAAGGACCTTTGAAGGCTTTGCTTGGTTAACAGAATTAATGCAATTCGTCTAACTAGGAGATCGAGCACTAACACTAACATGGATGGAAGATGAGGCCCGGGGAACCCTCAACGTGTATATAATATAATATTATCGATATTTACTTTCCCTCTTTGTTGAAACCATAAAACAACTTTTTGTCTCTTTGGTTTTTCATCTTTATGTAAATTTATATTTTGATTTTAAAATTTTTTTATCGGCTGCTATGGTCCTTCATAATCAATCGATTTGATTCAATTCGTCATTCTCTAGCAAATCACAGGATATAACTGATCATATGACAAATACGTAACTACTTAAAAGGGTAAAAATATCAATTTTAACTTTTTTTTTCTAAAATCTAACCTTAATATTAAAAAAAGAAAAGAGAAATCTAGTTATCTTATGAATAACGGATAAATCTAATTAATATAAAATATCTAAATCCAAATTATTAGAGAATTTAAATTCAATCTCAATTCAAATTCACTCTAAATTTAAAAGTGATAATTGATATTTTATCCTTTGAAATTGATCATGTGATCAATTGGTCCACACAGTTGATCATAACATGAGAGACTATAGTAGCTAAAAGAAAACATTTGAAATCAAATTATAGTTTAGAGTAAACATGAGGAATAAAATAGGCTAAAAGCACATTTTCCCTCTTTGCCTCACTGGAAAAGGTACATATGCATGGCTTTTAAATAAGGGTATATAGTAATATAAATATTCTATTTTTATTTTGATTTATCTAAAATTGAATATCTCATTTTTTTAAGTAAATAAATCTTTAGTGCAAAGTATTTAATTACCTCTTAATTTAAATGTTTATATCTACTAATTCAAATGTCACGTGACTAATAACATTATTTAAATAAAAGGATAATTTATAAAAATCAAATAATTTTTAATGAAAGTTTAAATAAGATATTCAATTCTATATACAAGAGAGAGTGAGCGTGCCATATGCCTTTGAAATGGGGATTTTATGATTGTTTGATGCAGATCTCGTATGGTCCAAAACTTGCATGTTAGTAACCTGATGGATTTTGACCCATTGCGATATCATTTCTTTGGTGGATGGAGGGAACGCCTTGGAAAGGTTGAATTAAATTTCCAAATTAGGAAGAAATTGATTTCTGTTGGAAATGATATATATTTGCAAAATAGAATTAGAATGTATTGAAGGGTACAAGCTATGAAGCTCTCTCTCAGATGTATAGATTCGTTGATATGTAGAATAGCGATGGAGTTTGTGGTTCTAACGTCTTACCTGTTGCCTGAGTTATGGTAGTATGCCAGCCAACGTACCGGAATTTCTCTTCCAGTATTCTCATTAAGAAATTATTACCGTTAAAGTCCTAAGGAAGGAAACCATCATCCAGATCCCACTAGACTTCACCATGCAGACATTATTACAACTGAGTACCTTGTTCCATAATGTAGGCCACTAAACCTGTACTTTGATTGACCATACTGCCTTTGTAACTCTGTTTATGAATGAGTTGGTTCCGACGATGTTAACCTTCATTGATCTTTCAGATACATACAGAAGAAAGGTTTTCTTTAAGTACGAGAAACGTCTAAGGGCACAAAGTCCTCCTGAAAAGGTATGGATTTCTACAACAAAAATCCGTTTAAATACCTGTTTGATTGCTTTGTAGTGCCATAAAGTTGAACTGTCAAGCTATGCTTTTCTTGAATGAGTATTCCTCTCACAACATATGTCAATTATGTTGAAGGTATTCGAATACTTTGCATCTTTTCATTCCCCTTCTGGAGAAATTTTCATGACACCTGCAGACTTGATGCGAGCAGTTGTTCCGGTATTCCCTCCTTCGGAAGCGACTGGTATTCGAACAGGATATCTGAAAGGAGAACCAATTCATGGCGATTTAAATTGTGCTCCTTCACAGTTTTTTATGCTCTTTGACACCAACAATGACGGACTTATATCATATCCTGAGTCAGTTCCTCTCTTTTCTCCACTCAAGCTCCTGCACAAATCTTTTTAACAATCTCCTAAAAGCCCTCTTTCCCTCTTTTCTGGTAACAGGTACATCTTTTTTGTTACGTTACTCAGTATTCCGGAAACAAGTTTTTCTGTGGCATTCAAAATGTTTGATCTCGATAACGATGGGTAGGTCTGATTATCAAATGTTAATGCATCTGCTTTGCCTTGCTCTGATTCTGGGACTCTTCCCTGGCTAAACAGAGGAATAGATAAGCAGGAATTCAAGAAAGTGATGGGGCTTATGCGGACACACACTAGACAGGGTACACGCCACAGAGACGGGTTAAGAATCGGTATGAAAGTTTCGACTTCGAGTTCAATAAGGAACGGGGGAATCTTAGAGTACTTCTTTGGGAAGGATGGCCAGGGTCGTCTGGAACATGCAAGATTTGTTCAGTTCTTAAGAGACTTGCACAATGAAGTATGTTCTTTTTCCCTTCTTGTTACGTTTTTTTATGCCCACTCTGAAACTCTCTCATTCTTTTACAGATACTGTGGTTAGAATTTGCTCACTACGACTGCAAGTCTCAAGGAACCATTTCTGCTAAAGATTTTGCACTATCCATGGTTGCATCTGCTGACATGAGCCACATTGACAAGTTTCTAGATCGAGTTGATGAACTAGGCAATGAACCACATTTCAGAGACATACGAATTACGTTTGAAGAATTCATGAATTTCGCTGAGCTACGTAAACAACTGCAGCCATTCTCTTTAGCGGTCTTCAGCTATGGGAAAGTGAATGGACTGCTAACCAAGCAAGATTTACAGAGAGCTGCCAGTCAGGTATATTAGTATTACTCACTACTTTTTCCTCTATCATTTGTTCTTCGAACACAACGGTAATATCATTCTAATACTAATGCAGGTTTGTGGAATCTCCCTTACGGATAATCTTGTGAATCTGATATTCTATATATTTGACACGAATGGTGATGGGCAGCTAAGCTCAGATGAGTTTCTAAGGGTTTTACACAGACGGGAGACACTCGTCTCACAGCCAACCGAGGCAGAAACAACAAATTTATTTTCTTGTTGGTTCGATTGTACAAAAGGTCGTTCTTCTTCTAAGATTAGTCTCTAGTTAAGTTTATTAGCTAACTGTTATAACAAATGAGTAGACTAATTGCACATGCCTGGTTTGGAGTAAAATCAGAAGTTGTATAGGAATGATTTTATTTACTTTTCCTCTAGGGAAACGAACTTGTCCTATTACAGCAAGGGGGAGTTATATAATATGCCAGTCGCTCCTCTTTTCTGTTTGAGCAAATGATCTTGGTGATTCATGGTCTAAGTTTTATCTATTCAAGGGGAAGAAGTAGGTTCATCCACCTGGGAAAAGATAGGGAAAGAAGTTTCTGTTTTGCAATGACCATATATCCTCAAAGGACATAATGGCAGCACGATATTGCAGAAAAGTAGAGTTGATATTGCAAGAGAAATAACTCTACTTTTCTTCAATATCCTTTTGGAAGATCAAAACAGAAACGTTATTGCATGAACCAACATTAACAGATTCAACTAATCAATTCTACGATTGAGGGTTTCAAAGCCCTGATTCTCAAAGAATGACTCCTGATTTCATCCCAACTTATAAGTGCATATCACTGCAAGTTACAGTAACTTGCAGAAAGCCAATTTCACCAGTTCATCAGGAATAACATTTGTAAAAGCAAACTTCTACGAGGGTGAGAACTTTTGCCAAATCAAATGTATTCAAGTACAGAACAGAAATAAGGAAGCAATATAAAGGTGCTCTTTCAGATGTTACACACCTAAATGATCCTTATATCATTTCGAACTTAATACAACATCAGTCCAGACATACAAGAGATCCTGAGTTCAAATGAAGCATTTCATTAGGGGAAAAAAATAAAGGCAGATCAAAAAAAGAGATTGACACCATCATTTTAACATCAATCTTTTGGAGTTTATCTTCTTGAATGGATGGGAATAACATACATAAAATTCACTGAAGAAACCGGTACGGTGAATATTCTGACCCCAACTCTAAGAAATATGAACTTCTGTTTCAAGCAGGAAAATTTTACAGTTCAATTATTTCAATTAATAACTCTAACAGTTTCTCAATGTTGAACAATAAAACGTAACCTTTTATATCCTTATGTTGACAACTCTTGTCCTGGATCTCAATACCAGCTTCAGAGGCTCACAAGCATTTAGATACACCTAAATGGCCCTGCAAATAATGAAGACATTAGCAACAAAAAATTGCACTTCCAGGGAAATTACAATTCACGCTTCCCAGCAGCAAGCATCAAAAAGGAGAGAGGAAAAGAAAACCAAAACAAACTCCCCCTTGGCTTAGGGCTTTAAGAGGGCCAGATTTGGATCTCATAAATTTATCATGCTGATTCCTTCAAAATTTACCATTCCCATGTTGCTCATCCAACAATGCCACATTCCATGCAACACCAATGGTGTGACAAATTTTATCTGTTACTTGATTATTAGTATCAGTTCACGATAATTCACACACATAATATTTGAGATCAAGCACTTCCTAGGCACCATCTTTATCCTGTTAAATGAAAAAATGAATAATATTTTAACACTAAAAACTTAGTCTCACTAAAACTGTAGCGATTTGGTTACCAAAAGGTGCTAATGTTCCTTGCACCAAACAGGTTAATTTGGATCTTTTAAGACAAATGTTAGGAGCTAATTTCAAAAAAGAAAGGAATAAGGCAAACAAAGACAGTTTAAGTATAAATGCACAGATGCTTCTAAGATAATAAGCAGCAAGATATCCTTAACAATGCGAAGCAATTAAAAATTCCATCCACTATCTCCATTCATATATGTACAGATAACAACAAATGCCTATAAAGGGAAGAAAGAGCCGCAAAAGAAAACGTCCCAGAAAGCAGTTTTATCTCCTCAGACTTGTCCGACTCAAATGTAATGCAAGAGCATCCCTAGTCTTCTTCCCACTTTCATCTTCCTCTCCATCAAAAATTGGAAACTCTTCATCCTTGGAAAGTTCCACATTTTCATCTGACATTGCCTCACTGCACTTGATAAGAAAATTGTGCAGCAAACAACATGTAACTAGAACATAAGGAAAAGCCTCAATACAGTTCTCCTTCCATTTCTTCGCTACAAGTTTCCACCTTTTTCGAACTCTCCCAAAAGCCAGCTTCACTATCTCTGATCCTCCTTTATGCACCGAATTAAAAGCAATTTCTGGAGACTTAGACTCATTGCTTTCATCAATTCTTTTGTATGGAGTCAAAAGCCACGGAAAAAGCGGAAAACAAGAGTCACCTAAAATGTACTGAGGGATTGAGTTTCCATCACTTAGCTCAAAGGACGGGCCCTGCAAGTACTCTTTGGATTCCTCAACACAGGAGAAAAACTTGGATTGTCTAAGAATATTTGCTGGGGACATAGTGCTAGGCCATCCAGCTGAAACATCCAAGAATCTACCCTCGGAGTCCACTAAAGCTTGAACTATGAAGGACTCATTTTCACCCAATAAATCGCCTTCCAATTGGAACTTTTCTAGACCCAAAACCCCACAACAATTAGGCAGAGAAATCCACCCAAAACCCACTATGACTCTGTTGATGTCTGACTTAAATTCAAACAAATGGGAGAGCTTATCATTGATGCCCTTGCAGACGGTGTAGAAGGCACGGCAAGCAGTGGTTGCATCCAAGTTGAAACGGCGGGCTACGGCAGAAAAGGAGGCAGAATGCGCTAGTCGAAAAAGGGCAGCAGCCAGAGCGTAGTTAGGGGGAACCGGAGCCAGCGAAGAGAGAGAAGGGGTAAGGAGGCGAAGGAGGAGAGTGAAGGAAGGTCTAGAAAGGTTGAAGCAATGGGTCCACCTGGCATCGTAGTCAGCTGAGGCAGAAGAAAGGAAGCGGTGGAACCAGCATTGAGCTGGGGGCGGTGCTGGGGGTGGAGCCGGTGGAAGTGAACGAGGGGAGATTGAGAGGAGAGAGAGGAGTTTGGAGAGCGAGAGAGAGGTGGACGAAAGAAGGGACTCCAGAGAAAGAGTCTGTGAAGGAAGGAGGTGGAGATCGTGGTTCAGTAGGAAGGAGTAGGAAGCAGAGGTGGCGGCGATGAGATGAGGAATGACGCCAGCGAGGTCTTTGTGACGAGAGGAGCGATGGTCCTGGAGGGGAGTGCTTGTAGGTTTGAATTTGGGTTTGGCTTTTGATCTCTTTCTCTTCTTTCTCTCGGTGGTGGCATTGTTTGCTCCGCCGGCCGCCATGTTAAACTGCAAGCTGCCCGTGTTCCTAGCAGAACGAGATCTCTTCAAAAGACGGGTTAAAATGAAAAGAGGCGTATTTCTCGGGGTGTGAGATATCAGTGAGTCCGCGTAATGCGTTTAAATGAGAGGAGAACTAGTCTTAACCAATTTCAAAAATTGCTAAATCAAATTAAATTCCAAATTAATTGTCACTTCTAGTCCACAACCTTTTTTGTTTTCACATGTTTGGTCCATAATACTTTTTTCATATGTTTTGATCCTCCAACAATTTTATTATGGTGACTTTTGTCCATATTATTTTATTTTATCTTTTTTGTCATCTACTTTTTTTTTTAGACAATTGGTCCTAAATGTTTTGGTTTTTTACTCCTATGGTCCTTTTTGCCAGAACTAGTTTCTCATGTTTTTTTGGTCAATCAAATGGTGGTATTTTCTGAATTTCATTAAAAAGATCCTTATTTGTAGTTTCCTACCATTTTACTTTTTTCATGTTTGGTCCTGAATTTGTAGGGTCTAAATTCACCCATTTTTCCTTTGTAAATGAAATATGCATATTTTCACTCTATATTTTAAAATTTATTTAATAATTTGTGCAATATTGTCATTGGGTGTTTTAACGTTACATAATTTTTATTAAATACATTTTTAAAATTTATTAACAAATAACTTGTCTATTAAATAAATATAAGGAAAATCAGTGAAAAATGTACATTAATTATTTATAATTCTTTCAAAATACCTACATATTTTATTTTTATCTTTTTTATATACACAATAGATTTTTGAGTATCTACTCATACCCTGCCACATCATCTCATGGCAAAATCGATAACTTTTTAGGTTTGCTATGCATGTCATATATTTTAAAGGTAAAAATGTCATTTTAATTTTATTATATTAAAAAAAAAAATAACTATGTGTCTTCTTCCTCTTCCTCTTCCAAAAGGGTTCTCCATCATCTCCACTATCCCATCTCTATGTTACCTCAGTCCTCAGCCTTAACGTTTTGTCGTGCCAATCTACATTGCTAATTTGTTGGGGATTTTTTTAAAAAAAAATTCTTAAAAAAAAAAAAAGAAAAAAAAAAAAGAAGCTGCTGCTCCAGGGTTCTCCAATTCAAAAGAAATTAAAAAGAAAAGGAGAGTGATTTGATTTCACTTCCAGGGGGACAAATCGAGTACAGATCCATCTGCAACCCAAGCCTACTTTGACAATATTACTTCCATTAATAATAATCCCAGCAGCCCGGCCATATTTCGCTTCCCTGCTCACTGAGTTGACATCTAATTACTTATGAGTTGTAGGATGTTTAAATATATAGAAAAGTTTTTTGTGATAATCTAAAGCATCTTTAAATTAAAAAATTTATCAAGATTTTTAATATTGAGTATTTTAATTTATATAAATTGTTGGTATTGAGAATTTTAATTTATAAAAAATTTAATAGTCTTATGAATAAATATCTAAGGTACTGTGAGTTACTTTTTATATTCATATTTATTAACTAATTTCTTTGATATGAAAATTTTGTTTTACTTAAAAAAGGAAAAATTGAGGGATTAACGATTGAGTTTGTGTTTTTCCCCCCTTCTCCTCGTTTAATGTCATATTAGGATGTGTATGTAATGTGTACATTAAACATATTTATCCATAAATAATGTTTGATTTGTAAATATTATGATAGTGAGTATATAATCTTAACTATTATTGAATATTTTTATTTTGTTGCAAATTTAAATTTTTTTTTTTTATGCACGACTAGTTTACCTAGTTTTTTGAATATTATAAACCTGGGTTCTATGTAGTCTTATTTGTTTTCTTTCAAAAATATTTTGTTTTGTTTCTATGAAACTAGCATGAGCCCTCATGCTATCCACTACAATTTAAAAAAAAAAAAAAAACTGTTAGAATGATTAGTTTAAGTTTTATCCATTTTTTATGCATACTAATTCAGAATTAAATTATTTGATTTTTATACTATATTACTTTTATCATAAATTAAATTCTATCCTAGGAGAAAACATTAATCAATTATAATTCATTTAGGTTTTTTTCCACATATATTTTAAAAATAAATTTGTAATATATAAAAATAATTAGAAAAACAGAGTGTTTTTTTTTTTTTGCTATTATACAAATTTTGAAAATAAATTACTAAAACCTTTCTTGGAAATAAGTTGAATAATAATAAATCTTTTAAAATGTTCTTTTTTTTTCTTAATAATCTTCTTGCTATTTCCATATTTTATGAGAGAATTGTATTAGGGAAATTAATGACTTTTATATAATTAAAATTGATCATAAAAGTGTTTTATAAAATTAAGTGAAGATACGTATGAAAAGGATGAAGTTAAATTAATATACCATTCAAAAAAAGGGGGGGGGGGCATCAAAAAACAATAATTTATTATGTAAACATTATACAATTGAATTATTAATATTCATTAAATTCCTTCCTCTTCAATTTTTTTATTTGAATTTACAAATTTGAAACATTTAATCATTTTGAGATTACTTAATTAGTGTTTCATTGTCCTTTTGAAGTATACAAATTTAATCAATCCAATAATTATACATTAAACTTTTGAAACAATGGAATTTAGAATTAATAAAAAGTCCTAGAAAGCTAACAATACTACACCTATTTCTAAATACTCTTATTTTTTAAAAAAAATATATATACAAATATTTTGAACCTAAATCAGAAAATTTTTAGTAAAAAATTGTTTAACTATCATTAGAATCTTTTCATTAGGTAACTCAACAACTGTTTGATACAATTATTTGAATTTCCAACAACTATACATAAGTTACTAATGATAAGTCATTTGAACTCACTTTTCTGATTTCTAATATAAGCCATTGTTATTAGTTTATTAGATATTTTACTAATTTTTTTTATTATATTATCATGTTTCTATCTCTTTTCCCTAATCACTTTTATTAGTTTAATTAAAATCATTAAGTAGGAATATTTTAAGAAAAAAGATATTACCTTTATTTTGACAAAATGATTGTAAGTGACTAATAGATAATGGAGAAGGAAATATTTAAATTTCTGGAAAATTACTATATATATATATTTTTTGTTTTACAAGTTATGTTTGGGTCAGACTCACTCACTACCTCAACTCTATCATTAGTAGCTGTAAATTCACCGAAAATAAAATCTACATAATGAAATATTTACTACAATTTAAAATTATCTTAATATAACATGATATAGATCCATCGTCTATTTTTTTAAAGTTATTTTATAAACCATCGAAATTCATTCTTTTATATAATAATTTTTTTCTTTCTTTCCAATTTTCTTTATATAATCCCACTTGCTCAAATTTGGGTTGAAAAATGTTACAAATATATCGGAATTAAATTCGTAAGTCTTTCTATATGTTTTAATTAATAATTTATTTGTAAACCATGTGTATTTTACAAATAATAATAATTTATCTTACAAAGTGTCTTTTTTTTTCTTGTAAGAATTGTGCTGGAACCTTAATGATAGCTTTTTTAGAAAATTTTTTATTATTTTCTATTTAAAATCTTTTGTAATTAACTTTTTTAAAAAAACAACAACGGTTGCTTATATTAACAACGGTATACGTCCAGGCTTTCACCCCTCCTATTCAAAGAAAATTTCTGCATATCACTATATTTTGGAATAAAAATTGTATACTTTTTAATTTAATTTTATAATTATCTTTGTATTAATTAATACTTTCATACAAAACTTAATTTAATTATTAATTCCTTTATTAAATTAAATTCTTAATATGTTAGAAATTGTATCATATAAGAAAACGCCGATCATAAGTTTATAATAATATTAAATTGAATATTATATAAATATATAATAATTTTAATGTTATTATAATTTCTTATATAATCCAACTTGACCAAACAGATATGGTCTGATTTTTTTTAAAATTTTAATCTTATACAACGAACTTTTACTAAAATCATAATAATTAAATAAATATTTTATCAATGAATACACAAGACTTTAAATGAAAATGTTTTGTCATAATAATTCAATTAGTGAAACTTTCTTTTCATACAAATTATATATGTATATATATATATATTTAACTTTGTATGCTAATTTTTATACACAACCTTTGAAATTAAATGCATGGATTTTTCATATAGATATTTATGCTTTTTTCTTCTAAAGAAAACCTTGGAATTAATTTTTAAAATATATCTGAAAATCAGATTATTTTTTATAAAAATAATTATTAAATTAGCTAAGGTTTGATCGTGAAAAAAAATTAAACTACCCTATTGTAGATAATAATTTAACACTGGTTTTCAATAGAGATATTTTTAGGCTAAATTACTCCTTTTTGAATCAAAATCTTTTGGCAAAATTCTTTTTGATAGGTTCAAAATTAGACTGAGTAGATAACAATCGTCTCAATATCGAAATAGCTTGAAGCAAAGATTACAGCTATGGTATCTTCTTATTACCCTAAGAAGAATCAAAACCAATGTAGTTCGAAATGAATGAATGGAATCTATTTTATTGGAATCCTTGATTCTCAATCCCTTTTGACAGTTATAACTACTATTATCCAAATATTGTGTTTCTACTATGACATAGTAGATCTTAACTAAAGTAATAAATGTCACATTGTTGTTAGCTAACCATTTAATTGGTTAGAATATGAATTTCTGGATTTTGATAGGAAATTGACCTTCTGGTCAACATCTTGGAATCCTGTTGACCAGAAATCCTAAAGGGATACCTTCGGGTTTCCTGTGGACCTCATAACCTGAAATTGATATGCTAAATGATTATCCATCACATCCTCTCCTAAAAGAGTTTTAATAATTTTTATATTAACACTTCAATCAAGTGTTGTACCTATCAGAGTTTAAATAACCATAACCGTTCATTTAAAATTCAAAAGGTTAACATTATTTTATGGCGATTGAAATTTTATCTCTTTATGTCTTTTCCCACCAAAAGTCTTGACCTTTCAAATATCAGAGAAATATATTTATAAAATCCCTTGTATCGAGTTCTTCCACCTTCTTCTTCTTTGCATTTTCTGAAATATCCGACAACCTCCTTACCAAAAGAAATTCTCTTTTTGTTTAATGACAGCATTTCAAATGGCTTTCAAACAAGTTTCAAGAACTCTTACCAAGAAACTTCTCAAAATTACAATATGTCGCTCCTAGAGAAGTGCTTGAAAATCAATATGTCGGATTTGTTGACTTCCACAAGGATGGCTTTTATGTCACTTTCAATAAATCTATTTTTTTTACTATAAAACTTGAAGAATGCATGAGCACATATGATATTCCAAGAGGATATTCTCTTTCAGTCCCTCCAAGCTCAATTTTCTTAGTTTCAAACCCTGAGGAATCTGAAATATTTATCTTAGAAATCGCCTTAATAGTAGGTATTAGGTTTCCGCTTCATTTATTAATTTTGGACAGTTTGAAATTCTAGTCACTTCTAGTATGGCAGCTGAGTCCGAACGCTGTTAGAATGATCATCATTTTCATCTTGATTTACGAGAGTACTAGAGTTCCCTACTATTTGGAACTTTTTAGGTACTTCTTTTCTATTTCATTTACCACTTGTCAAGAAGGAAGTGGTTTTTTTACTCTTAAACAAGGAGTAAAGTTTTTTAAGAGGTATCCCAATTCCTACAAGGAGCGGAAGGACAAATTCATCAAGGTATATTTAAGTGCGGGGGCTCCTGAATTATCTACTTGCTTTCCTTTTCAGACTCTCATTCACCCACTGAATGAAAAACCTGATGAAAGGTTCATTCCCGAAAGTCATTTGTTAAAGCCGAAACCTCATCTGGGGGTAGTAGTGCTTCGGGAGAAACCTTGGAATGAAAACATTCTTGGTTGGGCTGGTCAAAGTCCAATCACTGAGCACAATCTAGATTTGCTCTAAGTATGTATTTTTTGCATTTTCTTTACTACAATTGAATTGAATTTCTTTGTTGCAACTGAATCAACTGAATTGATACCCTTACATTGAATCCTTTGCAGACATAAATATGGTAGAACTGTATAAGAAAAACAGTTCAATTGTGAATGCTGAAAGTGGGGCTATTCCCAATTTTCCCAAGCACAAAGAAGAAGAATGAGGAGTCCAAGTCCAGAAGCAAATCTTGAAGTAGAAAACTCTCTCTTTAGATGTTCCTTTGGTTCAAAGAAGGAAAAGAGGAAGAGTAGTAGAATCTTCTGCATCACCACCATCATCTGCCTCTCCTGGTGTTCAAAGCTATGCACCGGCATTAGATGTGGAGCCTCTGATGATTAGGTCACTTGATGTGATCCAAGATTGTTGAAGTTCAAATTTTCAAGAACACACCATGAAAATTTCAGGAATTCATCAAAAGGTTTAATGACTAGTTAGATTGACCTATGAAGTAAATCCTCATCAACTAATAAACTATTTGGTAGACTATTCAATACCATAACCCAAGAAATTGAAAGCCCCTTGTGTATCCCCTCAAGAACCCTAAGATGAGTCTCTCAAGAACTCACCAAAAGAACAAGTTTGATCTTCTCAAACTTAAGAAAACTGAAACATAAGTGTTTGTAAAAATTCTGCCATCCCAACACTAATAAAAGAGTATTTATAGTCTAACTTTGAAAGAAAACCTAACGGTTTAAGTTAGGGGCATTAAGACATAAAAGACCCCTTAAAAATGTCAAATTTCTTAACTAAAACCAAGTTGGCCAAAATTATGATACATTGCTGGACAGGTGCACCAAACAACCATGTTCCTTCATCATTTCCTCTCCATTTTGCTTGTATTTAATGATGCCATCTTAATGTCTTCTTTCTACACTCCCTTGGCATCTTCATGCTTGATTTTAGGCTCAATTCACGTGATATTCCATAGCTTTAAAGTTTCAACATCTTCATCAAGATTAGTCCTTTCAAATATGGCTTCAAAATCAAGTTG
>JAWZTD010000082.1:5803731-5902471 GCA_035221335.1 Echites panduratus
GTTAGAGTTATTCCATAATTCTTGGTCAATCTATTCCAAACTTGAATCGTTGACGAATTCGTAGGAATTCTATTCCGTATTGAGACATTCCTTAGGGTTGGGCCTAGATTTGAGAAACTTCAACCTTGAGGATCGCATCACAATCTCCTCAAAAAAATTCATCCTCGAATCTTCTCCATCTACATCAAAGAAAGAAAGGTCAGTAACGTTGAATGTTTGACTAACATTATACTTACCTTGTAAATCAACTTTGTAAGCATTATCATTGATCTTTTCAATGATTTGAAATGGACCATCTCTTCTTGGATCAAGTTTGGTCTTTCTAGATTGTTCAAATCTTTCCTTCCTTGGGTGAATCCAACCACCCCAATCTCCAACTTCAAAGGTCACCTTCTTTCTACCTTTGTTGTGATATTGAGCATATCTTTGATTTTGCACCGGAATATTCTCCTTTGCCTTATCATGTAATTACTTCACCAAACCAGTCTTTTTCTTTCCGTATAAGCTTTGCACTTCATTGAAAAGTAGAGGAGTTAAAGGATTAAAACCATATACCAGTTCAAAATTGGAAAAGTGAGTAGAAGAATACACACAACTATTATAAGCAAATTCAATAAATGACAAACAATCTTCCCAAGACTTTAAGTTCCTTTTGATTATGGCTCTCAACATAGTTCCTAATGTATTATTAATTACCTTAGTTTGTCCATCCGTTTGAGGATGACAAGTAGAAAATAACAATTTTGTTCCCTATTTTCCCCATATAACTTTAAAAAAGAAGCTTAGAAATTTTGTTTCCCTATCTCTCACAATAGTCCTAGGAATTCCATGTAGTCTAACTACTTCTTTAAAGAACAAATTTGCAACATTAATGGCATCATCAACTTTAGAACATGCAATGAAATGTGCCATCTTTGAAAATCTGTCAACAACCACAAGAATAGAATCCTTAAATCTCATAGTCCTAGGTAATCCCAATACAAAATCCATGGAAACATCTTCTCAAGGGGCATTGGGAATAAGTAATGGCATGTACAACCCATGTGGTTTAAGAGTAGATTTAGCTTTCTTACACACAAGGCAACAGTCACACACATTTATCACATCTTTCTTCATATGTGGCCAATAAAAATGTTTTTTCAAAACATCTAAAGTCTTGGAGATGCCAAAGTGACCCATCAAACCACCTCCATGACTCTTGACAACAAGTAACTTTCTCAACGAACATCTAGGAACTCACAACTTATCTTCTCTAAACAAGTAACCATCATGGAAGTAAAATTTATCACATGGACTCTTTTCACAAGCAAGAAACATGTCTTTGAAGTCTTCGTCATCATTATACAACTCTTTCATAAATTAAAACCAAGTAGTCGAGCACCAAGAGTAGAAAGCAAAGTGTACCTCTTTGAGAGTGCATCTGCCACTACATTTTCCTTACCTTGCTTGTACTTAATAACTTAGGGGAACATCTCAATGAACTCCACCCATTTGGCATGCCTCCTACTTAGCCTTGTTTGTCCCTTCAATTGCTTCAAGGATTCATGATCCATATGGATGACTCCTTTGGCCATAAATAGTGTTACCGATGCTCCAATGACCTAACCAAAGTAAACAATTCTTTGTCATAAGTAGAATAATTCAAAGAAGCTCCATTTAATTTTTGACTAAAATAAGCAAATGGTTTTCTATCTTGCATAAGAATGGCACCTATGCCTAGACCGAAAGCATCACATTCAATTTCAAAAACTTTGGAAAAATCGGGTAGAGAGAGGATAGGGGCACTTGAAATTTTAGATTTCAACAATTGAAAAGCCTTTTCTTGTTCTTTTTTCCATCTAAGTTTAACCTTTACCTTTATGATTTTCGTGAGGTGGGCTGCAATAGTGCTAAAATTAGGAACAAATCTTCAATAAAATGACGCTAACCCATGGAAACTTCTTACCTCACTTGAGTTATTAGGCGTAGGCAATTATTTGATTGCTTTGATCTTCTCCTCATGCACATGTATACCATTAGAAGTAACAATATAGCCAAGAAAAGTGACTTTTGGCAAGACGTTTGGCAAACTAACAGAACACTTTTTCAAATTAGCAAATAATTGTTCTCTCTTAAGTATTTCAAACACAATCTTCAAATGTACAACATGTGCATCAACGTTCTTGCTATAAATCAAGATGTCATCAAAGTAGACTACAACAAATTTACCAATACATTGTCTAATTACATGAGTCATTAACCTCATAAAAGTGCTTGGTGCATTTGTGAGTCCAAATGGCATTACCAACCATTCATACAAACCGTGTTTAGTTTTGAAAGCGGTTTTCCATTCATTTAATTCTTTCATTCTTATTTGATGATATCCACTTTCAAATCTAGTTTGGAAAAGCATGCACTTCCACTTAGCTCATCTAACATATCATCATGTCTAGGAATATGGAAGAGATACTTAACCGTTATTTTGTTGATAGAACTGTAATCAACACACATGCTTCATGTTCCATCTTTCTTTGGCACTAGGAGCACCAGGACTGCACATGGGCTCAAGCTTTGTCACACGTAGCCCTTCTCTAAGAGTTCCTCCACTTGCCTTTGAAGTTCTTTGGCTTCCTCCGGATTTGTCCTATAGGGGGCTTTGTTGGGGAGTGGAGCACCCATAATGAAGTCGATTTGATGCTCAATCCCACGATTTGGAGGTAACTCCTTTGGAAGTTCCTCCGGGAATACGTCCTCAAATTCCTTCAAAAGTGAACAAACAACATTAGGACAATAATCATTAGTATCAATAGAAATAGAAGTCAAGGAATACTTAAACATTAACAATGAGTTCTCACAAGCACTCCTCACTTCCCTTTCTTTTGCATAAAAACTCATTTTCTTTGCACTCTTGTCTTCTCTCTCTTTCTTTTATTCCTCTTGCTCACTTCTCTCTCTCTCTCAATTTTCCTTTTCTTTTCTTTCTCTTTTTCTTTTCTTTTTTCTTCATTCTCCTCTTTTTTCCTTCACTTTCTTTTCTCTCTTTTTCTTCATAGTATTCTCTTATTTTCTCAAGAAGTGTCTTTTGATCAACATAAGCATCATGTAGTTTCAATGAATTCAAGAGAATCTTTTTGCCTCCAAACTCTAGAGAATATTTGTTCTTGTAGCCATCAAAAGTGACTCTCCTATTATATTTCCAAGGTCTCCCAAGTAGCAAATGCATTGCTTACATGGGCACCACATCATATAGTACCTCATCACTATACTTCCCCATTGAAAAAGTAATCCTCACTTGTTTTCTCACTTTCACCTCTCCACAATCTTTCAACTGTTGCAATCTATAAGGCTTCGGGTGGTCTATACAAGGTAATTTCAATTGATCCTCCATGTATTTGCTAGCTACGTTCACACAACTACCATTATCAACTATGAGACTACATAGATTTCCCTTGATCATGCATCTAGAGTGAAACAAATTCTCCCTCTGTACATCGTCCTCTTCCCTAGCTTGAGCACTTAGGACTCTCCTAATTACCATTTGTAATTGTCCTCCCATAATTCTTTCACTAGGATCACTACCCTCTCTTTCACTAGGATCACTACCCCATAATTACAAGGTTTATCAACAACATCTTCTCAGTCATTCTCACTACATGACTCCACAACTCCTTTGTCAATGATAATGGTCCTTTTGTTTGGGCAATCATTAGCATAATGTCCAAAACCATGACATTTAAAGCATTTAACATTCCTAGCTCTACGATGATGAAGTGGTGACTTACCTTTGTCCCCTAAATTACCCTTGGTGTCCATAACCTTAGGCTTGGTTGCTTCTTCCTTGGTGGGTGTTTTTGCCATTCCATGTTCCTTCTTTGGCCACAAATTTGCAGCTTTAGAAGTGAGTTAATATAGCTTGATGTACCAGAAGGTGTCCCATAAGATGACCTCTTGTTCTTGATTTGTCTTTCAATCTTGATGGCCTTTTGTACCATTTCTTCAATATCTTCATATTGTTGAAACTCAAGCATGTCTCCAATCTCTTTGTTCAAGCTATGTAGGAATCTAATCATAGTAGCTTGCAGACTCCTCTCCTTATCATCGCCATCTCCATTTCTTTGTAGTAGGCATCAACACTTTTTGTTCCTTAGGTGAGAGTTTGTAATTTGTGATGAAGATCTCTTTGGTAGTGTTTTGGAACAAATCACTTTCTCAATTGCCTCTTCATTTCTTCCCAAGTCTCAATTGGAGGTGCATCTTGTCGCCTTCTTTCTATTACCAAATGATCCCACAATTGCAAGCTTTAGTTTCTTCTCTTCCGAAAAATGATGATTTTCGTAAATGGAATCCACCCTTCTTTCCTAATCAAGGTAAGCATTAGGGTCATCTCCACCATAGGAAGGTGGCACCATTAGTTTGATGCTTCCTATGTTCTTATCAATGTCATCCCTCCTTCTTTGCCTTCTTGGTCTTCCCTCTTCAAATTCATCATCATCATAATCTCCATCATGGCTTTCAACATCATCAACATATTGACTTTGAATGTTCCTTCTTCTTGGCTGTCCACTTTGTTGAATTCCTCTTCCCCTCCCTCATTGAGGTTGATAATTCCTCCCTTGAGGTTGAGTAGGTGTCTCAACATTATCTATTCTTCTTTCCACTTGATCTAGTCTTGTGTTAAGGTCCATTAACATTATTTCCATTTTCTCCATGGTTGTTGCAAGACCCACTTGATCAACTCCCATATTTGAAGCTTGAGATGAAGGAGATGCTTCTTTGTTCATGATGTACCTACAATGTAAATCTCAAAAGAAAACAGTAGCAATATGTATAAATCTCACTTCACTTGTGTATCACTCTCTCTTAATGGCTTTTACACACTCTAAGAATCTCACCACTCTTGCCTTTTACTCCTCTAACTCTTCTTTCAAGTTCTTAGTTGACTCACTAGAGCAATGCAAACCACTTAGAACAAGATACCAAGTAATCAACACAAATCATTTAATTAGTCAATAAAGATCAACCATCATGAACCAAGAAGTTAAGAGAAAGGTCAATCAACACAAATCAACTGATAGAACAATTCAAATTCAAAGAATTAGATGATTGGCATTTAATCAAACACCTAGAGGTCAAAGGAACTTCTGATCAAAATTTTCTGCAATACCAATTCAACATATCCAAGTCAATTGATCTCAATTTTGCATCAAACAACGGCAAATCAACTTCAATTTCAATCACAAATCTTCTTCAAACATGCAATTGCTCAAATCATATAAGATCATAATTCAAATCACAATTTTCGTCACTTTTTTTCATTTGTTTTTCTTGTTGTCCATTTTTTTTCTTTTTCTCACTGTTTTGCTGTCCAAAATGTTCTTGGGTAGATTTGATCTCTTTTTTTTTTTTTTGTACTTTTCCTTTATGAAGCTAAAAGAAGAAGAATAAACACTTATCACCTTGAATCAGCCCTTGTTTTTGGCCTTAGGCTAGAACCACACAACATAGATCATAAGAAGAAGAGTAGGAGAGATGAAGAAGAACAAATCACAAAAACAATCACAAGACCATGAGAATTCAAAGAAGAAAACATGATCTTAGCACACAAGCAAGCAATTAAATATAGTCAAACCTTATAATGAAGAACCTTAGCTCTGATACCAAATTATATGATGTGATCCAAGATTGTTGAAGTTTAAATTTTCAAGAACACACCATGAAAATTTCTGGAATTCATCAAAAGGTTTAATGACTAGTTAGATTGACCTATGAAGTAAATCCTCATCAACCAATCTTTTGATTTGGTAGACTATTCAATACCCTAACCCAAGTAATTGAAAGCCCCTTGTGCAGCCCCTCAAGAACCCTATGAAGAGTCTCTCAAGAACTCACCAAAAGAACAAGTTTGATTTTCTCAAACTTAAGAAAACTAAAACATAAGTGTTTGTATTCTCCAAAATTCTACCATCCCAACACTAATAAAAGAGTATTTACAATCTAACTTTGAAAGAAAACCTAATGGTTTAAGTTATTGGTGTTAAGAGATAAAAGACAGCTTAAAAATGTCAAATTTCCTAACTAAAACCAAGCTGGCTGAAATTATGATACACTACTGGACAGGTGCACCAAACAACCATGTTCCTTCATCATTTCCTCTCCATTTTGCTTGTATTTCATGATTCCATCTTAATGTCTTCTTTCTACACTAGCTTGGCATCTTCATGTTTGATTTTAGGCTCAATTGAAGTGATATTCCATAGCTTTAAAGTTTCAACATCTTCATCAAGATTGGTCCTTTCAAATTTGGCTTCAAAATCAAGTTGATCTTATTTCCTTTGTAGAAATGTGATTAATGCCTGCTTCATCTTTGAAGCCCTTGCTCTTGTAATAGGTCCATGAGGCATTGAAGGAGCTTGATCTCTATCATCACTTGAACGAGAGTTTACTCTTTCAGAATGGCAAAGGAATGTGATCATTAGGGATGTTAGGGACACTGAGGTTGAAACCGTTAGACCACATAGTCCAAGCATCTTTAGTCTTGAGCATCCAGATGCTGCTAGAGATCTTCCTGAATTGGAGGGAAGAAGCGGCGGCAAAGAATAGAAGGAAGAAAGAGAGAAGAAAAAGAAGAGAACAATGAAAGAGGAAAAGAAAACACCTAGGTTGAAAGATAAATTTACCCCTGTCATTAGTGACTTAACTGCATTAGTTGACAGTAGTATATCCTTGGGTCATTTTAAGAGATTAAGGTTATGATAGGGTCGAAAATTAATTTAGAGTTATTTTTGAGTATTGTGAATAAGTTCAAGGTTATGGTGGGTAATTTACCCTATATTTAATCTATAAAATTTCTTTGTCATTAAAAGATTATGTTATAGGGCAAATTACACACCATAACCCTGAACTTATCCAAAATACTCAAAAATAACCCTAAATTAATTTTTAACCCAGGCATAACTTTCATCTCTCAAAATGACCCAGCCATACACTTCCATCAACTGCATCCGTTTAAGTCACTAATGGATGAGGGTATTTTTGTTTTTTTCCAACCTAGGTTTTTCTTTTTTTGTCTTTTCTCTCTTTCTTTCTTCTCTTCTTCTTCACTACCTTTTTTCTTCCCCAAATGGCCAGATTTACCATGTTTTCTTCTTCTCTTTGTCGTTAGTTTGGTTCTTTGTTGGACAAGTGCATCTGAGAGGAAAATTAATCCTTGCTCCAATTACCAAGTCATTAGAACTGAGATTACTATTTTGGATTTGAAGAATTTGACAAGTAGTCAAGCCTTCCAAAACATTATTTGCGATTGTTGTGTATGTATTAAGCCTTCCTGAAGAGTTTGAGCATCTTGAAACTAAGCTATTCCATGGGAAGGTAGATGTGTCTCTTAAAGATGTGTCTACTGCCCTGTATAGTTATGAATTCAAGAAGAAAAATAAAAAAGGTAGTACAAGTGGAGAAATAGAAGTTTTGACAGGAAAGAAAGGGAGATCCAAGTCAAGATCTAGACCAGCAAAAGAAGAATATGCCTTTTGTCATAAGAAAGAACACTGGAGGAAAGATTGTCGAAAACTAAGAAAGAAACCTAAGAAAGGAAAATCTGTCTCAAATGTTACTAAGTATGAAGATGAAAACTCTAAACTCTTGTTGTGTTACCATCAAATAGCTCTTCTAGTATTTGACAACTTGATTCAAGATGTAGTCATCATATGTGTCCCAATCGGGATTGGTTTTCTTAGAGAACTAAAAGATGGATTTCTCTACACAACAAAGGATATCCCATTATCACACATGGGATTATTTCAATTCATTTGAGGAATAAAGATGGAACAATCAGAACTTTGACTGATGTTTGATATGTGGCAGGTTTGAAGAAGAATCTCATTTCCGTTAGAACTCTAGAACCAAAAGGTTTTAAAGTAATAGTTGAAAATGGAGTCATGAAGGTCATTTCTGATGCATTTGCCGTAATCAAGGGAATTCGGAAAAATAACAATTTGTACAGCTTTCAAGGTTGTATAATTATTGGGACAACAACAACAACTTCTACAGATAATCAAGAATCAGAAGCAACCAGATTATGGCATATGCGCTTGGGACATTTTGGTGAAAATTCCTTGAAACTTTTAATTAATCAAGGATGATTGAAAAGGAAACATTTGCAAATTAGACTTTTGTGAATACTGTGTCAAAGGGAAGCAGACAAGGGTAAAATTTGGTACTGCAATCCACGATACCAAGGGTATTTTAGATTATGTTCATTCTAATGTGTGGGAGCCTTCCAAGACAACTTCATTGAGAGGAAAACACTATTATGTTACCTTTGTTGATGATTATTCCCGCTGAGTTTTGGTGTATACTATGAAAACCAAGGATGAAGTGTTGGGAATTTTCCTTAAATGGAAAAATATAGAGACCTTAATCAAATGTCTTCGGACTAAATAGTGGAGAATATAGGAGTGATCCATTTATGAAACTATGAGAAGAAGAAGGCATAGTGTGACATTTCACAGTGACGAATACACCACATCAAAATAGAGTGGCAGAACTTATGAATCAGACTTTACTGGAAAAAGTCAAGTGTATGTTGTCCAATGTTGAGTTGGGAAGAGGATTTTTTGATGAGGTAGTGACATACGCATGTCATCTTGTCAACAGTCTATCATCTGCCATTGGCAGTAAAACATCATTGGAGAAATGGTTTGGAATATCTGCTAAAAATTATGATTCTTTGCTTTGTTCCACAACATGTTATCATGTCCAGGAATCAAAATTAGATTCGAGGACTAAGGAAACAATATTCATGGGAATTACTTCCGATGTGAAGGGATATATATGGCCTTCTGTGTCCAGAAACAAAGAAAATAATCTTCACTAGGGACATTATCTTCAATGAATTTGCTTTGTTGAAAAATGTGACACTTGAGCAAACATATGGAGTTTTGAAACAGGTGGAGTTTGACAGTATAATTACTCTCCCAGCAAAAAAGCAGATAAATTCTGATCCTCCTATGGTAGAAGAATTATTGGATGTAGAAGAGGTTTCTATGCAAGAAACTCCACAGCAAATGCATTACATAAGGTAAAGAGACGACTTTGAAAACCTATTGGAAGCTGGATAATCTTCCAAATGGAAAATAAGCCAATTGGATGTATGTAAAGCAAGATGGATTTCTTGACAAGCCCGATGTTCGCTACAAAGCAAGGTTGGCGGCTAAAGGCTATGCTCAGAAAGAGGAAATTAATTATAATGAGGTAATTTCTCCAATTGTGAAACATTCCACTATTAGAATTTTGTTGGCTTTGGTAGTGCAATTTAATATGGAACTAGTTCAATTGGATGTAAAAACTGTATGTTTACATGGAAATTTAGAAGAGGAAATCTATATGGCTCAACCAGAAGGGTTCAAAGTTGTTGGTAAAGAAGATATGGTGTGCAGGCTTGAAAAATAATTGTATGGATTGAAATAATCTCCAAGATAATGGTATCAACGATTTGACAAGTTCTTGACGAGCTTGAAATACACAAGAAGTAATTATAATCACTGTGTATATTTTCACAAGCTATAAGATAGGTCCTTCATATATATCTTTTTCTTTATGTTGATGATATATTGATAGCTTCCAAGAGATAGATAGAAATTGAAAACCTGAAAGCTTAGTTGAACAAGGAGTTTGAGATGAAGGATTTAGATGAAGCCAAAAGATTCTTGGTATAGAGATAAGCAGAAACAAGAAATTGGGGAGACTTTGCTGAACACAAAAGCAATATTTAAAAAGTCCTAAAACATTTTGGCATAGTTGAAAAGTCAGAACGAGTTAGTACTCCACTTATTCCTCATTTCAAGTTTAGTGCTGCTATATCACAGAAGAATGATACAGAAAGGGAATACACGAAAAGGGTACCATATCCAAGTGCTGTTGGTAGCTTAATGAATGCCTTGATGTGTACAAGGCTTGATATTGCACAGGTTGTTGGGGTTGTGTGCATGTATATGCATGATCCTAGGAAAGGTCATTGGCATGTTGTGAATTGGATTCTAAGGTACATTTTGAACACTGTATATATTGGAATCATATTGGAGCAAGATAAGAATCATAATGATTATGCAGTTGGATACTATGATTCTGATTATGCAGGTGATTTGGACAAGCGTTGATCAACTACTGGCTATGTATTCACTCTTGCAAAGGCACCAGTTAGTTGGAGGTTTATTTTGTAGTCAACAGTTGCTTTGTCTACTTCGGAGATAGAGTATATGACAGTTATTGAGGCATTTGGCTTCAAGGATGGCTTAATGAACTAGAGGTTAGTCAAAAGCACATAAAACTGCATTGTGATAGTTAAAGTGCTATCCACTTAGCAAAAAACCAAGTTTATCATGCAAAGATGAAGCATATCGATGTCTGATATCATTTTATATTAGAAATTTTAAAAGAAGATAGAGTGGTAATCCAGAAGATTCTCACCACTGAAAATCTTGTTGATATGTTAGCAAAAGTTGTGACTGTGGTCAAGTTTAAACATTGGACTTGATCAATATTGTTGAAAATTGAAGTTTATGCTTTAATGTTCATTTGGGGCCACCACATATGTTTTGAGGAAAAGTAAGAATTGAGATTTCTTCAAGGTGGAGATTTGTGGTTGGTGGCTCAATACTTTATCCCACGTAGGAAGAGCAAGCACCTTGGAGGTCTCTTTGAAGCTACATATAGATACCTCCTCCTTTGTTTATAATTACACCAAAAACAACAAATATCAAAAATAGTTGTCTACTTCTCCCTTAGATAATTTTATATTCTTCTTCTCTTTGTAATATTTCACATGTATTATTTTTTATAGTGAAATATTAATTTGGTGGTATCCGAGGACGTAGGCATAATTTATCGAATTTTATTAAATTCTTGCTTCTTTTATTTGGTCTATTCAATAGCTATTATTTTGTTTTATTTGTCGGGTATAGTTGTTGAGATTTATTGTACTATTAAATTACTAGTGATCATTCTGTGTAAGGAAAGAATTGATACTTACACGATTTAGTTGTGACCAACATCTCTTACTTGAAAATTGTCTAATGTGATTTTTTAGTACAATAACTCTATTTGAAAATTACCTAAACTTCCGCAACATGTACTTCATCATTTTCTCTTTGCATGATTTTATTAGGTTGCCAGTGTTTTGAACATATTGGACAACAAGCTAGTTGAAAATTGGGGAAGTTACATTTCAAGGTTGATCTTAAGCAGCAAAAGCTTCTAATATTTTATCCTTTCGCTAAGTTTATCATTAGTTTCTTGGTTTCTTATTTGATGTCATTAGATGTTAATAGATTCATGAATAGGGCTCTACACTAACTGTGCCAGTTTTCTGAATCAAAACAAAGAGTTTAAAGTTTTTGGTGAAGATTTTTGAAACCATCTTATTCATATCAGCCATTATCGTATGTATTGATGTTTGTATTTTTTCTCTTTAGGTCTCAAGATTGATCATGTATAATTTTTTTTCTAGCATTTGCATCTTGAACCTCAACTGTATTTCCTGTTCCTAACTGAATCAGTGGCTAAATTAATGGCAGCTTTGAAAAGTAGAATTAACAGTCTAGAAGTTTGAGCTACAATAGATTGAAAGGGTTGATATGCAACCTAGCCTTTATGAATTTCTTTGAATATTTTGATTTTTAACTATAAAATTATGGTAGGCTTGGCTATTTATGTTTCTGCCCTTTTCAGTGTGAAACTGATGGTATACAAGGTAAGAATTAAAGTAAAGTGGTTTGGTATTAGTTGTACTATTGTTACTGCTACAAAATTGTCTTCTTCCCACAAGATTTGTACCTACTTGTTACTTCTTCCCACAATTCTTTTTTCTCTTTTCATAGTGCACCTACTTGTTACTTTGTCTAAAAGTTTTCTTGGTTTCAGCTTTCATGTCCTATTTTAAGGTTATTGCTATAGAAATTATAGTTCAGATACATAATTAATCCATCTTTCTTTCTTCTTTTCACAAAGGGAATAAAGGAATAATAAGACCAAAATTAATGAACGGACTACAAACATAAGTTTCTTCTTTCAACTTTTCCAAATTATATAAAATCATGTCAACTAGTTTTCAAGTTACCCACTTACTAGTAGTCTAATTGGATATATTGATATTATTCCCCATGAGAGGTCAAGGGCCGACTAGTTGTACACTGGATAAACTGAAAAAAAGGAACTAGCTTCCAAGTTGACATCACTCTAGTAATCAAATTTTTTTTATGACTATTTTACTTTGGTTATTCCTTTTCTTGTCTTTGTGAGTTATAACATTTTCTTGTCTTTCTAAGTTTCGGTACTAGTTAGTTTGATAATTTTTTATCTTTGTGAAACAATTTGTACGAGTTACGAGAATTTTTTGGCCTTTGCCTTCTTATTTATAAGAGTTAGGAGCAATATATTTATCTCTAATCTTACACTCATTTTGATCCCTATACATAATTGGTTTGATAGAGACATTTTGATGAATTGGACAAACTGTTATGTTAAACTTGTTACATTTTTATATTTGTTATATTAACTTTACATTCAATTTCATGCTAAATTTGGCTATATAACTTTGTTTGAGTTTGTTCTATCATTTTGAAAGGCCAGAATACATTTGTTAAGTATATGTCAGTAGTATTTATTGGGTCCATTAAGAAAAAAATCTAAATCCAAGAATTGAAAAAAAAAAAAAACTTTTTTAGTTCGGCTTATGAGCCAGAGTAAAAAGAATGAAACCATATGCTAGGCCTAGAGAGAAATGGTGTAAAATAATATATATGATGACAGAAGATCATAGTAAAAGAGTAAATCCATTCCTAGCATCTTAATACCCAATGTATAAAGAAGATTTTATATGGCGGTTTGTAAGACATTGTTTCAAAGACCTATATACAACACATTCAGCTATTGTAAATAGAGAAGTATATATGGCAACCCAATAGTCGTCGTGTACAGGAACTGTATATGACGATTAGTATATATGGCAGCCTTGTGGTCGTTGTATATTAGAGAACAAAATGGTGTCATTCGTCTCTTACTTTATACTACTGTCAATGACTTTAACAAAGTAGCAAAAAGTTTTTTTACTCTGATTTCTAATATAAGATTTTTCTCAATGTCCATTTTGGACTATAATTTAGACCGATATATATACTATATACAACGGTCTTCTTTTGGTTGAATTTTTTTGTCATGCCTCCATTTGCAACTGCCTAAAAGCTGTCGTTTATGCTATATGTATGGCGGCCTTTTGAGTTTCTACAAAGCTAATATAAAAATATTTGCATCAATTATAAAAGAATAATAAAAATATATATGACAAATTAACAAATAAATTATATTAATAGAAAGAATAAAAGATTGAATAATGTGAACAATGAAAAAATTAGAGACAATAAAAAAAAATCTTACCGAAAGATATGATTTGCAAAGTGAAGAGATGAATAAATAGGAGCATGATAAGGGACATAGTTCCTAAGGGCCCAAGAACCAAGAAATCGCCTGGTTAGCTAAAGCCCACTGATTCACTATTGGAAACTTTCCATTCTAGCCGTCAAGAATCAAAATGGGAAGTTTCAATCACCTTTTTTGTCCCCACTAACATGCGAGATGAAGGATGTCCCCTTCTTTTCCATGGTTTAGATTTCATTTTGTCTAAATTGTGGAGAACCAGTTATTCCAGCACGTCACGAGATTAGAAAGGGTTTAATATTCTTCCAAATATAATCCCAATGACCACTTATTCAAACATGTGAAATGTGTCACGATATTATTCCTTATCACTCATTAAATATGAATAAAGAACGATTCGGTGGTTGACAAAATAAAACAACCACCCGATTTCTTTAAAATAATAAGATATTTTGGCTACAGTGCTCTTTAACAATTACCACCCGGATTACATCCAAAATAAAGGAAACCCCGACCTCTCTCCTATAAATAGGGAAACCAAGCATATCTCTATAAGTAATCGACAACTCCTTTTTCCCTATAATTTAAGTTGTTCTAATCTTTTTTTTTCAGAGAGATATTGACTTAACTGTCAGACTGTTTTCATGAGATATTCTCCTCACTCTTTTGTTTTGTAGGAAAGTCCATTTTCATTCCTCCTCATCTCAGAAGCACCCAAGATTATCTCTAGGTTATTGTGCATCATCAGATTAGTTCTGTTACTGGGAAAGGATATTTGCAAGTATTTTCAAAACATTTTTCTTTTTGAAAAGAACTAAGTTCTACTCTCTTCTCTAAAAAACTCATATCCATGGCTCCAACACCTCCTACTCTAACAGAGAAGTCAGGCAAAGGAAAAAAGACAGCAAGAGTAATCAAGATGCTCCACTCCAACTCTCTACGACGACCCGCAAGTTAGGGGTCCCAGAGGTAAACTCATTACGCCTGCTACCGTGCAGAGAAAATAAACAAATGATCTCACCAGAGTCCCTGCCAAACAGAGGCTATAACCATCAGAAGCCATCCCATCTGGAGTTAGGGATCTAAGGAGAACCCTCAACTTTAACAAGGTGCTCACCAAGGAAGGACTTCCCTCTAACGGATCTTCAAAGATACAGAGGCTAGAAGAAGAGCTACAAATGGCCAATGAAAAAAACCAGATGATGTTGGAATGGGCCAAATTCAACTAGAGGATGGCCATTATAGGCCATACACTACCTCCCCTGGTGCCTATACCGTCACTTTCCATACATCCGTTGAGAGACATTCTCTCTGGAGCAATGACTCAACATGAAAGTCTCAAAAGGAAAGAGACACTTGGACCCAGGGGTAGCAAGATAAAACCAAGGACTTCCAAAGTCAAGTTGGGGAATCAAGAAACCCTGTTCGAAGTGGTAGCCAGAAGAAAAGAGACCATGAAAAATCCTGCATCTCGCAGAGTAAAAGAACGAGAACCCCCAAAAGAAGAAAGTCCGGAGTAGATCCGAATCTCCCAAAATTCACCCATCACCAAGTCCCATTTTGCCAAATGGATGAGGGATACACATCCGAATCTAGACTTTAAATTGCCCACCCTACTGCTCTACATGGGAAAGGGAAGGGCACAAGACCACCTTTTCAGGTATGAGCACTGGTTGTCATCACAAGTGACCGGGTAGTGAAGAGAAAAGCCTTCACCAGTACCCTCGGGGATGAGGCCACTACTTAGTTTACCAACTTGAAGCCAGAATCCATCAACAATTGGTCCTCCATGGAGAGGGAGTTTTTGGCCAGATTCAGGATCAAGGGAACCTTGGCCAAAAATCAAGTGGACCTCTTCAATGTCAAGCAACACCAAGGTTAGAGCCTGGAGATATACATCAAAAAATTCAAAAAATTATATGATGACATTGATGGAGTGAGCATGTATAGCCTTACACTCATTCATACATGGAACATCATCGACCTATCTGAAAATAGAATTCCATATAAGGCCACCCAAATCAATAGCTGAAATGTTTGAGGTGGCAAGGAAGTTGGTGGCTTCATAGTATGGAGTATCTCGCCACCCCACCTACAGAAAGGCAAGTTCACCCAGGCGAGATAGTCGGGAAGGGAAACATAAGATAAAAAAGACCGAGACCTTCACTCCTTTGAACACCCGCAGGACTGAGTTAATCTCGATACTAAAAGAAAGATTCAGAATAGATGATTGCAAACCTCTTAATCCCGAGAATCGAGATTAGACTGACCAAGGAAGATATTGTGCATTCCATAAAGACCATGGGCATTCAACTGAATAATGTCTACAGCTAAAAAGGCCATTGAAAGGTTGCTAAAAAGAGGACATCTACAAGAATATGAAGTTGACACCCCACAACTTCATGTCACCAAAGAAATGAGAGAGTGATCATATAGCTAGTCTTATCCAGCACCCAACTCCAAAAACAAATTCATTCGTTAAATCAAATTTTCTTGGTATCCGAAACAACAAAAAAGAAAAATATTATTTCATTTAGAAGAGTGAACTTGCACTCACATTGGCTATCAGGTGCCATCCACTGAGCATAGACATGTCTTTTGAGATAGAGGGAGTAGATCCTTGGAGGATTAAAAAGATCTTTGTGCATACAAGTGCAAGTAGAGATATTATCTACTACTCCTGCTTCAAGGAGATGGGAATCCTGGACTCCCGTCTTGCCTAATATGAAGGGATCTTGGAGGGGTTCACAAACCATAGGGTCCAAGTCAAGGGAAGCATTCGTATTAAAATCAAACGGGGGGCTGAAAATAATAGCAAGGCCTAGATAGTAAATTTTCTTGTGTTCGATTTAAATTGCTCATATAATGTTATCTTTGGTATAACCTTGCAGGTCACCTTTGAGATGGTGTCATCCATCCCTTATCAAAAGGTTAAGTTGCCATCTCTCAGGCATGTTCTCATAATAGAGAGCAACCCCAGAGACATGCTACAATACCAAATGGCCAACAAAAAAAGGAAAAGATATGGCATTACTGGAAAAGATCCCATGGCGATATACTCTATTGTAGAAGTTCCTAAAAGCTTCTCCCGGGAGAAGATAGGTGGGTTTAGGAAGTGGAAGTTAACCCAGTTTACCCTAAGCAAAAACTGAAAATTAGATCTTTCACTCTACAAGGGAGAGAAGCAAGCACTGGTCAAACTCTTCAAAGAATACATTGACACTTTCACATGACAGGTTAGCCAAATGCCTAGAATAGATGAGAAGCTGATGGTCCTTCATCTCAACATTAATAACACCTTCAAACCCATCCAGCAAAAGCTTGGGCCAAAGAAGGAAGCTGCCATGAAAGAGGAAACAGCTAAACTCCTCCAAGCGGGTTTCATCCAAGATGTTGAATACCCGACATGGTTGGCCAATGTAGTGATGATAATAATGGCCTCCGAGAAGTGGAGAATGTGTATGGATTTCACGGATTTGAACAAGGCTTGCCCGAAAGATTGCTACCCACTACGAAGGATAGATTCCACTATCGCGTAGAAGATGTTTAGCTTCCTAGATGAGTTTTCCGGATATCACCATATAAAACTGAAAGCAAAGATCAAGTCCACACCTCATTCTGGGCAGGAGGCGAAATCTACTGTTATAAAGTCATGTCGTTCGGGCTAAAGAACTCGAGAACCACTTACTGAAGAATGGTAAACTTAGTGTTTAAAACCCAAATTGGAAGGAACATGGAAGCTTACGTCAATGATATGATCATCAAGACTAGGAAAAAAAGGAATCATTTGGAAGACTTATGAGAAACCTTTGAGAACTTAAACATGCACAACATGAAACTGACTCCCATATAGACCCAAAGAGGGATCGAGGCCAATCCTGAGAAAATTTTGACAATTATCAATATGAAGGAACCCAGATCCTTGAAAGACTTCCAAAAACTAATAGGATGCATCTTTACACTGGGAAGGTTCATGTCTCGATCTGCTTAAAAGTGTCTCCTATTTTTTAAGGAACTCAAAGGAGTCTAAAAGGATTTTTCTTGGACGGAGGAATGTTCACAAACATTTGAGGGTTTGAAAAGTTATCAAGCACAACTCCCACTCCTTACGAGTCCTATGACAGGCGAGATTCTATATCTCTACATTACAGCTTTTGATTTAACGGTAGTCGCGGTTTTGCTTAATGAAAAAGGTGGTAAGCAATCATCAATCTACTATGCAAGTAAAGCCCTCCATTAGGCCAAATTTCAATATTCTAATACAGAAAAATTAGCTTATGCCTTGGTTATATTTTTGAAAGCTAAAGGCTTATTTCGATTGCCACATGATAAACGTGTACACAAATGCACTACTAAAGATAATATTTCATAAACTAGACACATCTGGAAGAATGTTGAAGTGGTCCATAGAACTTGGTGCATACAACATTAATTTCATCCCAAGAAAAGCAATCAAGGGACAATCATAAAGATTTTATCGTGGAAACTCCGACATCAGAATAGAAAGAGGCGATCCCTGCTGAAAGAGAAAAATCCCCTAAAGATTTGAAGGGAGTGATAGGAAACCGATGGATATTATCTGTAGATGGGGCCACCAACCAAGAAAGTAAGAGGGCTAGAATCATTATAAGCTCTCTTGATGTAGAAATCAGGCCAGAGAAAGGGGTCAAATTCCTTTTTCAAGGAACTAATAACAATATAGAATATGAAGCCTTGCTGGCTAATGAAATCGACTACCAAGTTGGGAATTAGAAAGGTAAAAATAGTAAGTAATTCTCAAATGGTGGTAAACCAAGTCAATGGAGAATTCCAAACAGATGATGAAACCTTGGAGAAATACCGTTACAAGGTGAAGGAAGAAATAAAGAAGTTCGAATGCTTCAAACTTTCCAAGATAGCTACGGGTGATAACCAGTGAGTGGATTACATTTCTAAACTAGTAGCAACATCACCTCATGAAGTAATAGAAAGAGTCGAGATTGAAGAAAAATGCACGCCTAGTATCTCGCGCAACAACAAGGACCTCATAGAGCAAATTCAAACAATCAAAGAAGCAGATTGGGTACAGGACATGGAAAATTTCCTAAAGGAAGGAAGCCTACCAGAAAAGCCGGAAGAGGCCCTAGCACTCAAAAAAAAGGGCAGAGATATACACAATTGTGGATGACATACTATATTGACATTCTTTTTCCAAGCCACTACTGAGATGAGTTCCACCACACTTGGTAACCCCGCTTGAGGAATAAG
Organism: Echites panduratus; assembly: GCA_035221335.1. NCBI lineage: Eukaryota > Viridiplantae > Streptophyta > Magnoliopsida > Gentianales > Apocynaceae > Echites > Echites panduratus. The sequence continues at coordinate 5,822,386 of JAWZTD010000082.1, forward strand.
TGCATGAAGGGGTATGTGGAATCCATCCTTGGGCTAGATCAATGGCGGATAGAATAATCAACTTGTGTTATTATTGATCATCATTAAGATGAGATGCAAAGGAATACGTCAACAAATGAGTAAAGTGTCAAGAACATGGCAACATCCAATGCAACAGTTCATTCTCCAAACCCGGATAATCTCGAGATGGGCATTTGACATGTGGGGAATGGATCTAATCAGAATCTTTCCCAAGCAAGCGGTGGAAGAATATACTAGGTCGTAGCAGTAGATTATTTCTCAAAATGAGCTTTTGTACACCCAATTGAGGAAAACGTGTTAAACTTCTTCCACGACCAAGTGTTGTGTAGGTACGGAGTCCCAAGAGCAGTCGTTACGGATCATGGCACACAATTCTCCTCAAAATTCACTTCCGGCATATGGAACTGCTAAATTTAGAGAAATTGAAAACATATAAGCAAGGCTAAGTGACTTAGTCTTATTAGAGGAGAGAAAAATAAATGCACAAGTACAAAAGGAACAATACAAGTAGAAAACAAAGAAATATTATGATCAAAAGGTAAATCCTAGAAAGTTCCAAGTTGGCAATTAGGTTCCAAGAAAAATGGAAGTTACTGGCCAAAAAACTGAGGTAAACTTGCCCGAAATTGGGAAGGACCATAGCTTTCTTTCTAGAAAAGCCAGATGGAAAAAGGTTACCCAACCCTTGGCACTCCGATCACCTGAAAATTGTCAATTTGGCCATTAAACTTTTTCTTTTTTCAATTTAGCCATTAAACTTCTAAATGCGTCAATTTAACCATTTTACTTTGTTTGAATTATCAATTTAACCATCACACCAGAGTTCAGTTAATTAAGATGGATGAGTTCAATTTCTTTATGGTTAAAAGCTGACATATATTGTCCACATCAAAATTTTATTCATGAAATATATAAAATATCCACCTCACCAAATCCAATATGGAAATTGAAATTTAAAACATCAAAAAATAAAAAAAAGAACCAATATGCACAGTTATTCTTTAGCCATTATTGTTCAAACCAAATCCTTGTACACTTTTTTTTTTTACTTTTTATTTTATTCTATTTATTCTTATTCTTGAATTAATATTCTTAAAAAAAAAAAAAGAAAGCTGAGAGGTAAAGATATATAAAAATCATATCAATAAAATAATATTTCACATACTTTATAAAAATAGAGAAAGATTAAGATAAGTATTTTTTCAAACTTTTTTTATTCTATAGAATAATTGCTAAATCATTTTATTCATTCGATTGATTAGGATCTTTATTTGATATTTTTTCTCATTAAAATCAACATCAATAGAATTCGTTACATCATAGAACTAGCAGTAAATTTTAAAAATAAATAAATAAATAAAGAATCCAACCTCATTCACATAGACATCTTAATAAATGAAATTTAATTCCTCATTTCCAAGTACTAAATACACATAAAAATCAGAGTTGACTGAACGTTGAAATCTTTCTAAGTTTTTAGACATTATTTTAATTTATTTGCTTCTTTTCTTTTCTTTTTCCCATGTCATTTATTATTATTTTTTTTGTCTTTTTGGATGTTAAATTGTAATTTAAGTACGAAATAAACATATTTTACCTTCAAGAGTGGTGTGTGAAAGCCAATCTTGGCCAGACTGTCATTTAATCATTTTCATAAAGTAAATGGTTAAATTGAAAGCATTTAGAAATTTAATGGCTAAATTGGAAAAAGAATACAAGTTCAATGGCCAAATTGATACTGTTCATAAGTAAAATGGTTAAATTGATACATTTAGAAATTTAATGGTTAAATTGAAAAAAAAAATGTAAGTTTAATGGCTAAATTGGTACTTGTGCCAAATTATCATTACCAAAGGCAAGCAAGCATTGGGGTATGGCTAAATTGGTACTTGTGCCAAATTATCATTACCAAAGGCAGGCAAGCATTGGGGTAGCAATCTCACATAAGAGAAATATGTAGCTTCTTGGGAAACTGGGCATAGCCCAGCGGTACCATAAGGGGATTATTATTCCGCAGTAACGGGAGGTCTCCGGGTCGAACCCCGGCGAGATATATATTATCGGGGTTTGGCTTTTAGAAAGAAAAAAAAAAAAAAGAAATATGTAGCTTCTTACCAATTATTGATCAGATTAGTCATGAGACAATTAAAGAGATGAATAAATAGGAGTATAAGATGGGACTTAGTTCCTAAAGGCCCAAGAACCAAGAAATTGCTTGAGTAGCCAAAGCCCAATGATTCACTATTGGAAACTTTCCATTCTGGCCAACAAGCCCAATGATTCACTACACTGCTCAGAGGTACCATCCAGATTACATCCAAATTTAATTATACACCCCGACCAGCCTCCTACAAATAGGGAAACCAAGCACATCTCTGTATGTAATCAATAACTCCTTTTTTTCCTATAATTTACGTTGATATGATATTTTCTTCTAAGAGATACTGACTTGATCGTTGGAGTATTTTTGAGAGATATTCTTCCCACTCTTTTGTTTTACAGGCAAATTCATTTTCATTCCTCCTTATCTATGAAGCACCCAAGATTGTCTTTGAGTTCCCTTACATCACCACAGAGAGAAGTAAGAGAGAAATCTTTCTTCAAGAGATTTATAAGGTTAGGGGAAGAAGAGGATAATAAAGAGATATAGAGACAACAATTCTAATCCAATTAAACGTTTTCATATGCATATCTTTTATGGTTTACTTGTTAAATTTGTTTTTCTTAAACATAACTTTTATAATTAATGTTACAATTACTTTATCTATTGAATTTGTTAACACAAATCTAAGATAAGTTAAAATGTATTTTTAGATTTTTTTTGTTATATCTTTTAATATATTAACGTGGGAGAGAGAACCTTTTGAATTAAATTTATAAACTTCTTATATAAATATATATATATATATATATATTTATATTTATATATAAACTTCTTCTTTTAGTTTAACTAATTTATATTTGAAAAATATTTACGTGAAAAAAACTAAGTTATGTTTAAAGCATTTGTGTAAAAAAAAAATTACAAGACAATTTATACTTAATAAAAAACACACACACTCTCATATATACAAAGAAACGTTGTAGTGGGTAATTGAATTCAAATTATGGAGTGTTCCTATTAAGTGTCTAATGGTCAATTGATGATCAACCATAATTTTTTAAAGAAAAAATAAATTCTTTTATAAAAATTCTTTTTTGTTTATAAACTAAATCATAAAAATAAATAAATAAACCTTAGGTACTTGGAAAAAAAAAAGATGATTGAACTTTAGGTAACCATTAGAAACTTAACAAGATTACTCCTTAATTTGAGTTCTGTTACTCACTATAGCATATATATATATATATATATATTTATATATATATATATATATATTTGAGATTGTGTATGTTTTGGATTAAGTATAAATTTTCTCGTATTTTTTTTGTACAAATATTTTAAAAATTTGTGGGGATGTTCACACATCACAAACATATGAACACACAACCAATATAAAACACACCTAAATTTTGTTTCAACACAACCCCAAAAAGTCAAAAATCTGCCCAAACCAATTTTGAATTAAACACAACCTAATTTTTAATTTATTTACACACAACTCTTTATCAAACCAAAAAAAATCTGATTTCTTTTCTCCTTCACAGCCGGCTGCTTCACTCCCTCCCTCACAGTTGAAAATTTCTTTTGGTACACCCTCCTTCTGTCGTTGATAAGAACAACCCCAGAATTGCCGACAACATCCTCCAACTTCATTGTTTGATTTTTGCATAAAAACAGTCATTAATCACTAGTGAGTGTCAAAGGTTATCACTAGTGAGTGTCAAAGGTTAGTAGCAAGCTTTCTAACCTTGTCCCTGGCAGCACCCCCTTGCAGTTGAACCAAATTGTTGTGTCCGCATATTGAAATCATTAAGTCTATGAATTTAGGTATACTTTCACATTCTTTATTATGTTTCAATCAATTTGTACGAAGGTATTTAGTTTTTGAGAGATTTTATCTTAACAAGACATGCCGTTTTACTGTAACTAACTTATCACCTAATTGTTTTTTATCTTGTTTATATATGATCAAATTGTATGCTATATTATAACTGTATAATTAGTTAATTAAATTATTAGAAAGAAAATAATCTTCAAAGAAATTAAAAAGGTCAAATTTTCGTATATGAGATTTAAAAAAAAAGAAAAAAATCCTATTAAAGTTAAATAATGGGTTAAAAGTCAATGTAAATCTAACTTTTTGTAGAAGACCTTAATAAATTAAATACTTTCTTTTATCATAATATTATAAGAAAAAATGTTAGTATATATCTTGCAAAAATAAATTATTAATTCCTTTTTAATATAATGGAAGGAACGTACTATATATATATATAGAGAGAGAGAGAAACAAATAATAGAATTATATTTTTTGGAATAATAGATAAATAAAGAGTTTAGATAATGATAGATAAATGAAGAGTTTTAGAAAATTCAACATTTAATAAATGGAGTAAATTCAAAAGTCAATAAATCAACGCTAAACCCCCCAACGTCTCAATTCTCAATGTAGCTTTTCTAAATATCTAATAATTTTTAATTAACTTTATTTTGAGTTAAAATTTTATATAAAACAATGATAAAAATTAATTTTTAAAAATATTAAACTCAAACTATTATTTTAAAGTTTAAGTTTAAAAATTTAAAATATAAATTACACTTAACCTTTACAACTTATTTTGAGTTATACTTAATAGAATTTAAAAATATAAGATAAACTCTTGAAGATTGATGCGTTTCATCCCAAAATTTGATGTCTTGGTGAATATAGTCTCAAATTTTTTTTGACCTTTAAAGTCTCCAAAACTTTTTTAATTGTGATTATGATTCTTTTTCGCATTTTCTACATAAATTGGGCCACCTTTTGATATAAATCAAGTGAAAAAATTTGTGAGTTTAGTCCTCAAAATTTTAAGATCTTATGGTTATATTTTTTGAAAAATGCATGAGTTACGTCGAAACTGTAAAAAGGATCATAATTGAAATTTAAAAAAGTTTTAAAAACCTTAAAGATTAAAAAAAAAAGAAATTATAAATACCAAGACTACTTATGTCAAGGACTAAGCGCATCAATCTTAAATAAACTCTCAAAGCCACAAACTATTATTCTATAAGTAAAACTCCAAAACTTTAAAATATATGTTCAACTTAAATTTTTAAAATTATTTTGATTTATAATGGTGTATTATAACTTTATCTTAAAAATTGATCAAACCAATCTCGGCTCAGGCCCTATTATTGAACCCTTGCTTTGTGCTTCCCAATTCAGCCCTCCCACAAGATCAGAACGTCGTAGATGTGTGACCTCGGGATAAGATTATTTACTTTTATATTTACCATCCTTCCATAATATAAAAGTAATTAATCCATATAAAATAATGACTAACAATTTAAATTGTGAAATATAAATAAGAACTAATAAAAAGTTGTGAAATGTAGGTAGCAGCTAACAAAAAGTTAACATTAGAGAAAATAGAATGCTAACAAAAAACTTTTAACTGATAATCGACACTTAAAACTATTCAATATGTCTCAAAATATAAAGTATTTAAGCCTTTTTTATTTATCTTATAATATAAATCACTTTACAAATATCAGTATATATTTATTTTGTTTTTTTCATTATTACCTTCAATTTGATACCTTCTTATATTTATTATAAAAATATATAATTATAAATAAAAGAGATAAATGATATTTTAAACATATAATATATATATATATATATATATATATATTCATTCTTAATTTATGCTAAACAATGACTAAAGTTGGAGGAAGGTAGTAGTAATAGTTCACATTATCCTCCTAATAGGTCCCTATCCCCTATACTCCAAATTCCTAAATGCTTCCTTAGTAATCCTCACGCAAACAAGGGCAAAGGCAATGTAGTCCGGTCCAAGCAGCTTCAAGAACCGAAGGGGCTCAAACCAGATCATTTTCATTCTGTCTTTACATAAAGAATTGTGGATGTTGGGTTTGAACCGCCTCATACCCAGCTTTGATGAACTTTTTGAAGACATGAAACCAATATGTCAATTTATATTTATATTTTTAATAATATATTTATATTTTTTAAAAAATTTTATATATTATTTCTTATTTATTTTAAAATAAATATAAAAAATCAAATCTTTCAACTTCTACATCAATTTGTTTGAAGCCGATTTGATTTTAAAACATTAAACCAAACAAAGCCTTGAACCCCAAGCTACCGCTGTATATATTAGCGACAAAAATTGAAACAATTGCTTTCGTCCCGTCTTCGTCTTCGTCTGCGCAGTGGACTCTCTCTTTACCTGCGTCCCTTGCTCGCGAGTCATCATTTAGTGTAATAGATGACTATGGTGAAATTGAAGGTAGGAGGGGCATGGAGTGGGATTCTGGAGGTGGAATTAGAGGACTGGACTGTGGCCATGTTGAGAGAGGAGGTGGCCAAGCAATCGGGCGTTGATGGACCTCAATTCATCAATTTAATTTGCGGTGGTAAAGTGTTGAAAGATGGTGATGGAACTGAGAAGCTTAGTCAATTGGGTATCAAAAATAATGCCAAAATTTTGGCCTCGAAGGCCTCTTCTGATCCAGGCAAACTCAAAGACGAATTCTTGGCTGAAGAAGAACGGTCGAAGAGACTCGCAAGGCTCAAGTTTGTGACTTTTCTCTTCTCTCTATAATCTGTCTGTCTTCTATTGCTGTCTCTCTTAGGGTTTTTTCGCCCTTCATTATTGTTTTGGATTGTGCTGGGTTGGCTGTTTGGATTAAATTTCATGATCATTCATGGAACTTACAGAAAGGCGGTCTTTATTTATGTTTCCCTAGCTCAAATGATTACTTCGGTTGAAGAAGGATAGGTTTTATCAATTATTATTGTTATCATTTTTAAATTTTAATTTTTTATTCTAGAGATCTTTACGTTCATCGAAACCCCTTTATTCTGTAATTAATATGACCTAAGCGAATAATGGTCTTTTCTCATGATGCTTTCTGCTCAAGTGAATGATGGGGTCTACAATTCTCTTTGCAATCCTTTTTGTTTGCTCCTATCTACATAATCCTTATTGATTGGTGCATGACCGTAGCTTGCACTAAGTCCCAATAAGGAGTTCATAATAACTTGCATACTTTGTCTTGGGTTCTTGTCTCCAGTTATGCCCCTTTCTTCTCGTGCCTTCACTCCTTGGGAAAGAAACTGTAATAGAGCAGTGAGTAATCGTGCAGAAGGAAGCTTTATCCCATTGAAGTCCTGCAGTCCAAAATGATCACAGATTAACTGCAACTTTCTACTAGCTTATATCCACAAACAAGTTAATTTTTATTGACCATGGAAAGATTACAACAGCAGCTAAAATTGAGATACACATTTGTCAATTTTGGAATTGAAAGCATTTGCAACATAGATGTAATCGCCCATGGTAAATGTTCATTCTTGATGTATTCTAAATCTGAAATCTCTCCCCCCTCCCCCTCCTTGTTGAATTTACCTCTTCAAACCTATTCTCACAGTCCAAACCTTCATGTCATTCTGTTGTTTTTCTTTTCATGGACACCTGGTGCTATTTGAATTGTAATTGATTCATCTTGATTCAAAGAGTCAATATGTTGCTTTTAAGTTGTCTTTAGTAAAATGAATTTAATATGATTACAGAATCATGACACTGATGAGTAAGTGTATCCACATTTCTCTAGCTAAATTTTGTTGATTAATGTATTGTGGAATGGTGAGATTTGTGACTGTTCTCTTCTTGTTATAAGTCTGCAACCCTGAAAGGTATGGGTTGCATTAAAGAAAACAAACCAAAGTTCAACCGATCACATATTACTTTCCATTATGCTTATTATGTGCCATAAAGTATGGGAGATACTATTGACTTTTTGGCATTCTTCATACCGTTGCAAATTCTTAGTTTTCGCATGCCACTCTTGATACAAATATTGTAGTCATTTTGGCAATAAATGGTGCAGACTCTTTAGTTTGTGTCCTATTCTAGACCTTCTTGTGACACATTTATGTGACAGGGGTGCAGCTACTTCACTGGCTCAGAGACATGCTGATGGGTCTTTACCTGTGGAAGACTTCAACCTGGAGCTGGAAAATCAGAGCGGAGAGAAAGTGGAGCTTGGATCTGAGACTGATCAGAGGTATGATAAAAGAGGGACATTACAGGTCAACTACATTTATGGATCTGAATAAGTTCTTTTGTTTTTGACAGGGCAATAATGATGGGTCTCATGTTACATGCAAATGCAAAACAGTTGATTAATACACAAAAGTATAAAGATGCTTTGGAAGTCCTTATTATGGGAGAGGTTAGTCTGTAAATATGCTTTAATGTGGGAATCCTTTAGGAATAATTTGACCTATGTGGTTATATGAGTCAGATAAACATGAGTTCTTGTATGCAAATAGTATGATAACAACATTATTATTATTTCTCCTCTGTGTTGAAGTTCCAATGGTTTTTTGGAAAAAGAAAAACCGTTCTTCCTACTGGTGGAAGCTTTAGTATATCCAGCCATTTTCCAGTTAAAATAGTTGGCATTTATGCATCGACTTTACTTTCTTTGCTTATGCTGGACCTTTATGTCTCCCTGACTTTGAGTTAAAACCTGGTATAGAAATCTCGTAGCTCTTCTCATATATAACAAAGTCAATTCCTATTTCATTCTAGATTTATGAGATCATGGTCTGCAGTATTCATATCCAATAGATTTGCTGACTGCTGCCATGAAACATGATGATTTAAGTTGTTACTTTATGTTTAGCAGGAGGCTTTCTCTCTCTGCGACCCCAAGGCCATTGAAGTAAGCAAACCTCTCTCTGCCCTATAGCATTTGTTGTGTTTTCCTGTTCTCTTCAGATTTATATGGGGATTAGTGATTTTATTGATTGTCAGTATTATTCCCAAAAGCTACGAAGATTAAGTGTTTTGAGAAATAATTTTCTAAGCTTAAAATTGACTAATGTATGGGAGTTTTTTTTGTTTTATTTACTTTCCAATTGCAAGGAAAAACAACATTTATTCTATTCTTCTTTCTTACTACTTTCCTCATCATCTTCCCTTCCTTTTCTTTTTGAATCCATCTTACTATACGAAGTTTTGCATACTTTTCTCACAACTTCCTAAGCAAAAAAGTTTTGTGGTCTCTGCAATACACCCTGTTCTAGCTTTATGATGTATAAATTATATCGTTTTAGGGTTTTTAGTGAAAAGGCATCAAACTGAAATGCCATGTTATAGATTATGCATAGTAGATATACCATATTCTCTGAGCATTCCAACTTCATGCTGTATACTTCCTGGTTTTTGTCTTTCAGATGGTTGACAATGTATCAATACTGCAAATAGACATGGTATGGTGCTACTTTATGCTTCGTGATATAAGCTGGCTGACTGTAGCTGGAGTTCGCCTTGCAAAAGCTAGAGACGGGCTTGAACGTGCTCATGGTAAGGAATCTGCTCGTATGAGAGTCCTTCAAGGAGGACGATATCCTGAACTTGCATTGTAAGTGATTTCCTTTATTTGTGGATTGTCATATTTTTTTCTTCAATATAATCTTTTTTTCTTTTTGTCACCTTTTTTGAGTTTTTTTGGTCTGTAATTAGTACCTTATTACATTTCAGTTTCTTGTTTTATCTTTTTTGACTCTGTATTTCTCTATCATCCTTCTGAATGATCACATAAATTTGTTCTCATGTCCAGAAAGGATTAATTGAGTATTCTCCCCTCTAAACTGCATAGATTGCAGAAGGTTCTTAATGCCAAGAACCAAAGTTGGCAAGTGAAAAGGAGAGTTAAAAAGGAAGAGTTAGTTTAAGATTTATCCCTTAGGCAGTTATTTGATATAATTGTTTGTTTTGTAGGCACCTGAGGCTGGAGTTATTAGAAGGAGTTGTAGCATATCACAGTGGCCAGTTTGAAAAAGCTAGAGAGGCTTTGACTGCTGCACAAATCAAATATTTCCAGGTTGGTTGATTTTTACATGTTACTGATGTTTAGGTTAGTGATATCGCAGGATAAAAAAATCTGACACGGATAACAGGATTTTCCACGTATAAAGTTTTAATCGTCCTTTAATCACATGCTTTTAGCTTCTGAAGGCCTTTAGAATGTATGTCTAAGGAATATATTGTAATTTCGTAATGTAGTTTATTTTCTTCTTTATTTATTTTATATACAGCTTCAAGTGCCAGAAGAAGCCCTGTCATTACTCATCAGCATGGGCTATAAAGTACATGATGCAAAAAGGGCCCTTCGCATGAGCAATCAGGATGTTCATAGTGCTGTTGAGTTTCTTCTTGAGGAGAAGACAAAGAAAGAAAATAAACGGCAAGAAAACATTCAGCGGCAAAAGGAAATCATGTTGGTTTTGTTTGTCTTATGATTGAAAAACCTCTGTTATTTTTATTGCCACTTCTCTCATTTATTGACAGCAATGAATTTTAGGGAGCAAAAACAATATGGAATGACACCACTTAGGAAGGCTGTGGATCTCCAGAAAATGAATGAATTAGTCTCCATAGGGTAAGAGGCTCCACATTGGGATTTCCAAATTGGTGCCTTGAGTCAATGAGTTTGCTGTCTTCTACTCTTTTTTTTATGATAAAGAGCTTAGTTCAAGTCTGGTTAATATATGACTCGTATACCCCTGAGTATGGTTAACCCCATAGTTATGTATTTGCAGATTTGTAAAAGAACTTGCAGCAGAAGCCTTGAGAAGAAATGAGAATGATAATCAGAAAGCTCTGGATGACTTAACAAATCCTGAAACTAATGCAGCTATGCAGGCAAGTGTTCTCGCACTCCTTTTCTTTCAAGCTTACATTTTATCTAATTATTGTTTATCTTCTTCAATTTGCAGAATGATATTGAACTGAAAAAAAGAAAAAGATTACGTCGAACAGCAGATGCTGCTATCCAAGAGTTCACTTCCATGGGTTTCCCTAGAGAAGCAGGTATGTAGTGTATAAGTGAAATTGTTCTCCTACCATTTTGAATTTGTTTCTTCCTCTGCCCCATCATTTATTGTCCAGGGTGTCACATGCTATCATGAACACACATGTGAATTATTGTGCACATGTTTCTCTCTATATTATTACATGCATTTTCTAAAGATATACTCTATATTTGTTGGCAATGTTTTTCCTTGAACCCAAATTATTTGTAATATACTTATGTTTTGAAAATCCATAGTTATTTAGGCCATGCTGGGTTAGGAAAATGTCTCAGATCGGTAGTTGTCAGTTGATTCAAGACTCTGTTTTAGATATGGTTACTGTAGTGAAGCTCAGATCCTATCATGCAGTCAAATTTCTTTCATTCTCTGAATAATGGGATTGGGGGCCTATCATGTAGCATTCATTCTTGTTGTCTTTGCAGTGAGCGAAGCTGTTCGTCGGTTTGGCAGCAAGGAGGAAATTCTTAACTTCTTAATTGGACAACCAAATGAGATTGAAAATATAACAAATGCTGCAAATGTGAACGTTAGCAGCCAAGATGGAAATGCAAGCAGTGCGGGAGATGGAAATGCTAGCACCTTGGAAAACTCAGCTGCTATTGATTCGGGGTTTGCTGCTGAAGATAGTACTGAAGGTCCATCACATCAGAAGGAAGTCGAGCGGGATAAGGAAATGGAGCATGCTCTCACCTTAGGATTAGAAAATGCTGATGCATTGTCTGACTATGATATTGATGTTGCTAAAGAAGGTGAAGCTATCACAGAGTATTTGGCTTTGGTTAATTCTGTAGACAGTGCTTGCTAAGAAACTTTCCACCAAGAAAACTTGCACATTATGTACAGGGCAGGGGTATTTGACATCTTTAGAGTATTTAAACTTCTCTAATAACTGGAGCTTTTAGACGAGTTCATGATTTAGATGATGTAACGACAGATGGCTTTTGCCAGCATTTAGGCTTCCTTCCTGGTTACTGATGTTTATGTGTTTACTTTCAAATGGCTGGCAATTTCACATACATCACCCAGTACTTGATAGGTTGTTGGTTGAATTAAAAGTAGAATAAACGATCCTTTGACTATATGCATAGCAAATTAGGTCATCTGCAATCTTTTAAATGCCTATGGCGTTAAGACCATGAAGTCTGCCGGCAGTTGTTTGCAAGGTGATTTGCACCATCGCCTGATTCTTTGATGCTAATCCGTAAGAAGGGGAAAGTGTACACAACAAAGGAAGAAAGTGACTGGACTCTCTCAAATAGTAAAATAATTAAGAGGTGTTTAAAGCTACACGTATTTGTACGGATATTGGGTTGTGTTACATGCTATTTCTCCGTAGCACAAGGGTTGAAGGTGTGCACACCCTGAAAAAAAAAAATGTATATATATTTAGCAACTTATTACCTGTTTATCCTTTTTGGAAATATTATAAAAGACGTCTCTTAAAAAGTAAAATCTTGAAAAAAAATAGAAACTTTCTTTAACCATTTGATTTCTAAATTTTTATCAAAACTATTCTATTTATGTATGTGAGTAAGTGGATTCATCACACTACTTAAAAAAGTTATAGTTGGAAACATTTTTTTCATCATTCTCAAGAATCACATATTATTTGGTAAGAAAAAAAAATATATATTTTTAATGAGAAACGTTACTTTGTAGGATCTCGCACATAATAACTGAGTGTTACTGTGAGATTTAGTACCTGTTTGGCCCAGCTTTTAAGCTATTTTAAAGCTATTATAAGCTAAAAGCTAGGCCAAACACCTAATTGAATAAGCTATTAAATTCTAAAATAGCTTTTTTTTAACAAAGAATTGGGATTTTTTTGAGAAGCTGCACAAAGGCAGCTTTTCATTCTCTTAAACCAAAATAATAATAATAATAATAATTTATAATTATTTAAATTGTTGTAAATATATTTATCACGGTGCCCAAAAAACCATTAATATACAAAAAAAAAACAATCATTTTATTTTGTCCAAGTCAAATGACCTTTAAAGTAATTTTAATAAAAATAATACCTTATATAACTTGTAATGCTAAACAGCTTCCCTAAAAAAACAACTTTTACAATAAATTTACCAAACAGTTTTCAACTTTTTATTATAAGCTATTTTTTTTAAGAGAAGCTAAAAGCCAGCTTTTAAGAACAAAAAAAGTTAGGCCAAACATAATGGTAGCAAGATTTTAAATTTTCTTCGTCACCCAGGACAATGTCATTTTCCTCTATGAAGAAAACCCCAAAATTGTTGCGACTGTTTGCATCTGATAAGCATTTGCACTATCTCTCTCTCTTTTGCACACAGTTGGCTGTCGAGAACTCAAGCGAGCCATCTTTTGAACCCACGTCACTGCCACCGCGAACAAATCGGGTTTCCATTACATGATAACAACATCTCACTATAGGGTTTCCATTTCGAAACCGGCCCTCTCTCTCTCATTGCACCTTCTACCGCCAGCAAGAAACAAAGAATCTAAAACCAGAGAAGCCATTGTGGCTGCCACCAATGGTGAGAACCTTGAAAGTAATTCCAATGTGCCTTTTTCGCCTGCTTCTTTGTTGCTTCCTAGTTAGGGCTTTCTGCTTTGAAGGTTGGTTTCCCCTTTGTTTTTTTGCAATTTAATGTTTGGATATTTTGAAAGTGCTACCTCCACCAGGAAGGCAAGATAGAGATATTTTTTATACACAAATATTATAATGTTGAATTGAATGAATGAGAAATCAAAATGCTTTGGTCCGATGATATTTCATTATTCTTCTCTAGATGGATTAGCTTTCTACTTTTTGCTTTTCAGGTCATATTCTTAGTGTTGTTGGTAAGTGACATCAAGAAGAAGAAGAACAGATCAGGAATTGTTTGTTGCTGCTAAAGGTTACCTTCATAACAACCCTTGATGTTGTTGCTTAATCTATATGTTCCTTCTTGTCTTGTTTAGTTTTTTCTTGTGTCTTATAAGTTTCTAGACTAGCTAGAATTCTACTTTTCTTAGTATTAACCCCCTGGTGAATAACCTTTCTTTCTTTAGGAATAGGCCTTTAGGTACATTGAACTTGTCTTGAGAATAAACTGGACTTGGTTTCTCTCCTCAAATAAGAAAGGAAAAAAAATTGTATTGGGTAAATTGTGCATACGTCAAAGGTTATCTGGATTGCATGATCTTCATAATCAACCTTGGTCATTAGACAATAGTATATCAAAATGGTTGTTGGGTGAATTTTACATATTAGACCTCAAACAAGAAAGGGAAAAAAATGTATTGGGTAAACTATGCATATGTCAGAGGTTATCTGGATTGCATGATCTTCATAATCTGCCTTGGTCATTAGACGATAGTATATCAAAATGGTTGTTGGGTGAATTTTACATATTAGACCTCAAACAAGAAAGGAAAAAAAATGTATTGGGTAAACTATGCATTTGTCAGAGGTTATCTGGATTGCATGATCTTCATAATCTGCCTTGGTCATTAGATGATAGTATATCAAAATAATTGTTGGTGAATTTTACATATCAGAACTATGTTAAAAAACGTGACCCGATATTTTAATTTTTAACTACTAAAACTAAAACCAAATCAACATAAAACGTTTATCACTCAAAAAGGCTGTAGTGTTTCTTCAAGTTGGTCACATCACATAAATAATGCTAATGCTTATACAAAAGAATCTTATCTTCAATCAACAATAAAAAAAATAAGATAAAATAAATGGAGAAGTTAGTTCCATATTTGTGAATGAAAAGCAACCAACAGTATAATGGATAATGAATTCAAGGTTCCAATTTTTGAACTATTGATATTTTGTGCCTTTTCCCAAGTTTTGAGTTCAGTAATGAAATTGAAGAGACCAAACATCACAAAACAATGTTAAATTCATAAAAAAAAGAAAGAAAGAAACACATAAAATTATTCCATACATGTGTCATGCATATGTAGTATGAGTAGAATTCATGCAAAATGATTGCTTGAACAACATGGACATAAAAAAGTTTCAATTTCTTTCACTTTATACAATAAGCTTAATTGTATACTATTCGAGGAAATTGTAGACAGAAAAAATGTATTAAATGCAGATTAAGCATGTAGCTAGTCTAGTTGTATCAAGAAGCTATATTATTTATTATGCAAGGAAACTGAAATTTTGATGTTGAACTCCATGGACAAGGACCTAAAAAATTGAGAGCAAAAACATTAGATAATTACTGTATCTCGTATAATTATTGCTTTTTGCATTAGTTAGCCACTTAGTGGCCTATACATTGACCTATTGAGTATTCATAGAAACTTATGTAGTCACATGTAGATGATTTTGACTTCGTGTTTAGTTTTAAATTAAGAATAAAAACTCATCAGCTTTGCTCATAATGAAAAACTATACATTTGTCTATCTTACAAATATATATATATATATATATATATATGAACATGGAAAAAAAATGCATCATCATCTCAATCCTACACTTGTGCAGTTGCAAATGAACATATGCTAAAGATTTCGTAGAAGTTTAGGACAATTGAAGAAGCTTTTGATTTGTACAATGCATATGCATAGGACTGTGGATTCAGTACAAGATAAAGTAATAGCAAGTATAAATCCAGTTCAAGAGAAATTATATGGAAGAAGCTTGTTTGCTCAATAGAAAGTTAGACAAATGAATGCAATTCCAAAGGGTTAAAGGACAATCAAGAGAGATCGTATGGAAGGAATCGATCCATTATGCGTGTAGGTTGTTAAGCAAAGCTAACAATAATGAAAAGACAGACAGGTCCTAAGTGGGTTGTTAGCTCATTTGTTGAAGAACATAATCATCCTCTTGCGACTCCCTCGAATGTACATCTTCTTAGGTTTCACATAACAGTGTCAGCTGCCAAGAAAGCTTTAAATTTATAACTTTTAGAGGCATATGTACCAACATGCCAACATATTCTGATTATGGAGATTGAATTCGATGGCCCTGAATATATGGGTTGTATTGAAAGGGATTTCCGTAACTACAAAACACAAGTGATATAAGTTGACAAAGAATTGGATGCATAAAATTTGTCAGAAATTTTTAAGGAGTTAAACTAAAAAGATGATTCTTTTTTCTTTGACTATGAAGTTGATGAAGCTAATAGGTTGGTTCGATATTTTTAGGCTGATCCACTAGTTAAAAGATCTTATGACACTTTTGGAGATGTTGTTTTTTATACAATATATAACACGAACAAGTATGGTATGATATTTACTCCTATTGTGGGAGTGCTTGTACCGTCCTAAGTGATGAGAAGATAGAATCTTTCATTTGGTTATTCAACAAATTGCTAGAGGCTATGTCAAAAGATGCACCTATAACCATCATTACTGATCATGATCCTGCAATAACCATGGCTATAGAACAAGTCTTTCTCTCCAGTGTTCATTAGTACCATATATGGCAAATTTTGAACAAGATTTCTAAAAAACTTGACTCAATACTATACTGTGATGACTACCATCAATTTAAGAGCATTATATTTGACAGCAAGACTGCCGAAGAATTTGAAAGAAGGTGGGCTGTTTTGATGATGAAGATTGGTTTGGAACACAATTGGTTGACTGACATATATGGGATCCATCAGAAGTGGGTTCCTACTGATGTGAAAAAGTTTTTTAATGTTGGAATGAGTAGTAGTCAACGAGCTGAGAGAGAGGAATTCTTTAGAGAGTTTTCTCTCTCGCTTTAATAGAGCTCTTAGACATCGGAGGCACAAGGGTGTAGTTGCAAATCACGTTGATTTAAATGAGCAATAAAAGTTGAAATCCTCCTTTTCAATGGAGAATCAAATGGTGGAAATTTACACAAAGCACAATTTCATACGATTTCAAATGGAGATATTTGAGATTGGGAGCATACACCATAAATTGCACATTTGATTATGAGGACATTTCCATTTATATTGTACAAAGGGTTGGGGATGATTCTTCAAAATGTGGTAGAGTAATTCACTACAACATGAAGAAAGACATTTTTTTCTTGCAGCTGTAAGATGTTCGAGTTTGAAGGGTTGTCTTGTAGGCATATGTTGACTTATTTCTGTCAAAAGCAAATAATTTATTTGCCTAGTTGCTACATTCTAGAAAGATGGACAAAAAGTGCAAGACTTGAGCTACAGGACAAGCAAGTTGAAGGATCTCAAGATCCACATAGATTGTCTTTTATGTCAGGACGTGCAAGTGTCTTCTACATTACATCGGTTGTAATTGATGCCATATCTATGACTAGTGAAACTTCATCCTTTTATCATCGTGAGCTATAGTTGATACATAAAAAAAATAAAAGAGGTGTGTGTCCAACTCTCAAGATCGGTTAGCAAGTTATTGAAATAAACAATGAATGTCAACAATCCTACACAAGTAAGAGCTAAGGGATGTGGGAAAAGGCTCAAATCATAAAAAGAGAAAGTCGTTTCAAAGTTGAGACAATGTAAAGTATGAGGATTTCAAGGGTAATCACATGACAAAAGAAACTGTCCTAAATTACTTGAAATACCTCTTTCTTCTTTTTCAATGTTAGTCTAAATTAAAAAGTCCCAATGCTATGGTTTTTTTTTTCTAGATCTATTGTGGATGACAAGAGTCTCATTTCGGAGTCATCTGATAAAGAAGAACAACTAGAATCTCAAATAAGTATTATGTTGGCATGAGCACGGTTTTACACTGCATATTGTGTTTTTCTTTTGTTCCCACTTACTTCTTGGGTATTTACATCTATCTACCTCAACTAGGATCAAGTGTATTTGGGCTAGCCAACAAAGTGTATCCCAAATACTCATTTGAAATGGAACATGCTTCATTTTAGGTTTCTATATTTGAGGCATAGAGCAACATGGTTTCATTTTGGATTTCTATGTTTAATGTGGATAAGGTCAATCTATAGAAAATGTGTTTATTTTCAATTGATATTTGCTTTATTTGATTCGTTGATATGGAATGCAAATGTTAGTGCATTGGTCACAAGGCATTGGAGGGGAATGCTAGTTCAGTTCTACTAGCACAACAAGAAGGGATTTCTTCTCTTTTATTTGTTTATATTATGTATTTGGAATGGTACAATTTGTTTCTTAGTTTGATGAACAAATCACTCTTGTGAGCTTGTGAAAACTTCAAAAACTTGTGATAACACTTTTTAATCTTTGTTCAAAAGTAATAGATTTTTGGTTCAAGAGTAGGCACCATACATGTTGCGATCTTTGTTCAAAAGTAGTAAAACTCAGTTTTCACTCCAATTTTTCAATCTGTCTGGAAAGATTTCATGGATTGGTTTATTCAATTCAATGCTCTTTGGTTCAAATTCCAATCACTTCGCATAGTACAAACAAAAGACAAGACAATTTACACGAACGTCTCATTTGTGCTGAATGTCTCATATGCAATTGTAGACATATTTAATGTCATACATGAAGGATCCCATTCACAAAATCTTAATTTAAAGTTTCTAATTTTTACCTTTTAACTTTTCATACATAATATATTCTACTAACAGTGCAGTCAAAGCACAAAGGAAATAAATTATATTCTCTTGTTGTGCCTGTTGATTGGTCATTAAAATCTGGTATAACTTTTCAAACTTAGCATCCATCCCTTACATATTGCAAGTTGCTTTCCAACTTGGTTCCATAGCTTGTATTTCGTCGTCCTAGTAAAAATTTCCACCATAGATGGTATTTCAAGAGTTTTGCCACCACCTTGCTCCATGGCTTCAATTTCTTCTTGCTCTAGAAGGTGCTCTAGTAATTAATTGAGAGATTCATGGCGCCAAATGCCATCCCTACCACAAAAATATTTGGTAATGCACATGGTAATCCACTACTATAATTTTGTCATTTTTTGACAAACAAAATAGATCAAAAAAAATGCCAGAGTCCTTCAAAATAGTATGGTTTTGATGGAATTTTTTACCTAAGTCATCGTCACGTTAGTCCCTGTAACAAATAAGTGTTTTACACTAAAGTTTCTATCAAGAAAAGATTTTTGACCCTTTTTCTGAAGAAATATTATGAAACAAGAGTTCATTATTTTATTATTTTATTTGTTACGGACATAAGACATTTGTAAATAATTTTTGTCAAATTATAATATGTCGGTACTTATTTTTGTGACTAATAATATTATAAATTATATTTTTATAAAATGATTTTTTAAAAAAATTTAAATTTAATTAATATTTTTATTGATGAAATTAATCTAGTTTTTAGGACAAGAAAGAAAGTTTATATTTGTGAAACTCAATCTCATTTTGAAATTCGTACCTTATCTCTTCTTATCTCTATCTTTCTGATACTCAATCTTATTTAGAAATTCCTATCATATTTCTATCTTTCAGGAACTGAAGAGGAATTGGTATGGAAAAAGTAGTTTAGAATCAAATTTATGCTAATAGTAATTCAACTAATTAACACACATACACCTAGTTTTTATATAAAAAAAAAAAGAAGAAAGAAATTTAAAAATAAACAAAAGCATATATACTTTAATTTCTGTAATTAATTAGGCCTTGTAACATAACACAACTAAACTAAGCCGAAAGTAGAAGCTAACACTAGCAACGACATTGTCATAACAAGATTAGCTCCATAGTCTTGGGATGCAAGAGAAAAGCTAGTTCTTGACCCTTGGAAGTTAGAACTGTCCTTTTGTTTTCATCCACGTCAGCCTGAATCGTTACCCCTGATCTTGTTGACATTGTTTGAAGCATGTTGTTCAATTTCAATTATGATGATGTTAAAAGTTGATTCATCCATCACATAGCATCACAAGCAAAATACCCATCCATGGCTCTACAGTAATAAGCAATTTTGATTGTTCAGAAATGCTCTTGTCCAGTAATATTTCTGACTTGCAGTTTAATCCTTTCACCATCCGCTTTATACCCTGTATCTTAAAATCAATCCCAACGATGTCACCAATCAAAAGTAGTTTTATGAAGATTTGATTGAATCTCTCAAACCTAATAGAAATATTTAAAATATTAAAATACAATTAAATAACCTAATGGAGTAAATAAAATAATTTTTATATCTTGTAGATTTAAACTATGATTCTATAATCCTCCTAATTTATGTTGTGTCTCAAAGAGTATATATAGGTAATTTCTCTTTTATGGAAATAAAGACAGTCGAAAATTTTATTATATTATTAATTTAATAATTTTTAAATTAATATTTTTTGATAAATTAGTTATTAATAACTTTTGATGGATATTAAAATACTGTCAAATTTATTGACAAAAAACTTATTGGCAGTAAAAAAAAATTTATTCAGCTGGCCAAATTTATTGAAGACTAAATTATCTCAAGTCAAATTTTTTTTACAAAAGTTATCGACCGTAAAAATTTTATTATATTATTAATAATAATTGTTAAATATAAAATTTTTGACAAATTAATTGTCAAGAACTTTTGACAGACTTTAGGATGTCGTCAAAATTATTAACGGAAAATTTTATGTTCGTCAAAATATACTTGATGTAGTACGATATTTGTCAAAATAAATATAAAATATATTAAAATAATATTTAATTATCATTTTTTTATGGAATAATTTGTTCAGTAAAAAAATTTGACAATTATTTAAAGCATTCGTCAATAAATTTGTCAAATTAATTTTGCTAGATTTTCGTAATATATTATTGACAGATTATTTGTTTTTATCAATACATTTTGACAGTGATATGCATCAGTCAAAAAAATCCATCAGAAAATGGGTTTTTTTTAGTAGTGATCGAAGTGATAGTGGCCTTGTGTTTGATACTTGTAAATTCATCAAGAGGAATATCAAAGTTTTCGAGGAGAGAAGATATAAACAGTGAATAACAAAAAGCCTTTTAACTTTTGGAGGATGTTGAGCAACCTCATACATGTTGCAAATTATAATAGCAAGTAAAGAAATGTCAGGAATAGATCCTAAGCCATTGAACAAGTGACTAAGGAGATAAACATCAACAAAATGCAATTCATTAAGCGAGGAGGCTTTGGGGAAAACATTATGGTTTAACAAGTACACCAAAACACTTTTTCTTCCATCCAACTGTTTTACTATAAAAGCATCATGTTTTCTATCATTTCCAACTAAAGTGTAGCCAAGGCTAAGATCATGCCATGCTTCAGTGTAAATAAATTCATCATTCGATTCAATTTTTTCATGCTTATGTGAAGGAAAATGGCCCATATTAGGGATATCAAGTATTTGAGCTAAAGTGTCCCCATTAAGATGAATATGAAGGCTTCTAACATTAGTGTCTATAGTGCCTCGCTCATTAGTGGATATATTAGACATGTTTTCATAGAATTCTTCCACTAAGTTTGGATAGTAAAGGTTAGGGGGGTGAAGAATACAGGTCCAACCAAGGACGCCAAAATTAGGATTGATTTGAAGTTCTTCATCAAGTGTTGGATCAATGTTATGCTCAAATATCCAAGAATGATTGGCTCAATCCTCGAGCCATTTTTTATTTTCCATGGCAACGGCTACAAATTTGAACGTGTGTGTCGCAATAGATGCCAATTAACCCTATCTTCTCGCATATGATAAATTTTACTTATCCTTGTCCTTCGTTTGTAACCAATTCCAAAACTTAACGTTACAAGCCAAAAGTCCTATTTGATTCGAGTAGACTTGTTTCTATCATTAGTGAAGAGTGTGTGTATTGACAAGCTCGTGGTTCTGATTCTTTTCTTTTTAAGGCTTCCGTGTTATTTTGGATTGAGAAAACTTAATTGTTTTGATCTTATCTTTAGTCATCTTTAAAATGTTAAAACTAGAAGATTAAAGGATTTTAGGTTATGTTGGATAATGAATTGAATATTTCATGCCTAAATTATGTAGAGTTGTCACAAGCTTAATGCACATTTTCTTTAATAATGGGATTTGTGGTTTGGTGAGGAAGGGATAATGATTGCTTACATATTTGGTTCCATGTCATATGTTTTGGTTTGGAGATTTCATTATGAGCCTTTGTGTTTGTTGTTTTTAGTGTTTGGGGTTGAAGTAAATTTGCTTGATTACAAGCATAAGTCTAGTGTGGGGAATGATTTGTGCACATTTAAGCTTAAGTTTATGCCATTTTTTATGTTATTATCTTAAGTAGCTTACCTTAATTATGTTAATGTAAGATATATTTTACTTCCCTATACTTCATCTTTTGCTGTAGGAGGTTTATTGGAAAAATGCTCTAGAAGAAGATAGCTAGGTCGACATAAAAACGACATTGACGAGCAAGAAACGGCACTCAAATGGCACCATCCAGAGCACTGAACATCACTCATTCGGCACTGGACATCATGCAGGACTGGCAAAAAAAGGTCACTGGAAAAAGATTAATTTTGAAGATTCATTCGGTGCCGGGTACCGGTTGGTGATGGACCCCAACAAAGTCCGTTTAGAATTTGATTTTTAAATTTATTGGTTAAAAACACTTCTCTTTGTAACAGGTTTTTAATTAGTTTTTAGACTTCTTTCAGGTAATTACTTCTTGTAATGAGTTCTATAACTCCTATAAATATGGCTCTTAGTTAAGTTAAAATGTACACAATTCAAGATTGATTTCCGAAAAGTTCCAAAAACAACAAGCTTTATTTTCCTCAAGGTAAATTTCTCTATTTCTTTTCTTTAGTTTTATTAATCATGTCTTGTGAGTAATTCTCTTTTGTTAACAAGAACATGAAGTAGATTATTTTGATATGGGTTATGAGATTTGTTTTGTTTTCTTATTAAAGTTTTGATCTTTATTCTTGAGTATTCATGCAATTCTTGTTTTCATCTTATTAATTGTATTTATTTATTTAGTTTGATAGCCTAGATTAATTTGCATAATTATATTGTTAGGATTTAAATATTATCACAAAGATTGATAAATCCACCAGGTAGCAACTATTGTTTAAATTAGATTTCAGCTACCAACTTGATTTAACAATAGAGAATTGCATGAGATTGAAGTAACTTTGTTTTATGTAATTTGACTCTGATGATGCCTTCATGTTTTATGCAATTTAATTGATTAAATTTATTTTTTGCTACGGCTTAGGTTTAATTAATTAAGTTAGGGATTTTATTTCTTGTGACGAGAAATTGACCTAATTTAAGGATAAAAATTTGAGCACTAAGACAAATTATAAAATCAACTACTCAATTGTCTTATTTGATCTATGATTAACAATTTAAATTTACCTATGGATTGTTTCTTGTTGATTGTTTTCTAATCTATATTCTTCTTTTTACTTAAATTTTAATTCTTTTGTTCCCAAAACTTTTTCAAAAATCTCCCTTTATTACTTGTTGATTGATTTTCATTAAATTTGAATATAATTCTCTATGAGTTCGACCGTAAATGTCCTATTGCATAAGTTTGGTTGATAGAATTAATTTGCGTGTATTGCAACCCACAAGTTCAATATTGTTTAATTACAACTTAGACATCCTAAATCAAATTGTGTGCAACTATTGAATTTCACTCAAATGTATTAGAATTAAAAAGCCTCCAATCGAGAGATCACTTCTTGCACCAAAGGAAAAAATATGCACACATTTGGTCCTTCTAGAAAAAAATGGCACATGGAACATACATGATAGGCATCTCCATATGAACAAACACTATTAAAATCAGTTAAATCAAACTTAAAATGTATGTAAATCAAAATGAGATAATTAATTTCAGATAGGGGGAATAATATGCAGATGTGGGTGGATGACATATTAAAAAAATTTTCCCCTAAATTATTTTTTTGTTTTATTATTTTGTAGTTTACTACCACCAATAATAATGTCGATTTTTTTGCACAAGATCAGCTTGAGTTTTATTCTAACTAGGATAAAAACTCATGCAATACTCTGAAAGTCATTAATAATGGTATAAAGTATAAAGTAATAAAAATTTATATAATTAGAAAAGTAATTTAACTTGTCAATCATAATCCATTCAAATTTCTTTTCTAAAATTAAAACTTCAAAATATAAGAAATACTTATGTGTAATTTTCAATTTTTTTAGAAAATTTTAATTAATTAAAATTATTAGTTAATATAATTCTTTTTAAAATTCATGTGACGGTTTATTATTATATTTTCAAACTATATTATACGGTAAGTCTACTTTTTGTGTTATTTTATTTTAATATGTTGTTTAATCAATGTTATCACTATTCTATTTGTTTATATAAGTTGAATGAAGTCTCTTTATTAAAAAATTTTAAAATAAATATTTTTTGCAATAAAAAATATTATTATCACTTCAAATTATATTTTATTGTATTCTCATCGTACTTTATGAAAGTAAGACAGCTCACTTGGTTCCCAAGTGTCCTACCTAGCCTTTAAATATTTGGAGATAATGTTCAAATTTTAATATAATTTAATTTGACAATCAATGAAAGAGCTTTCATACTTTGAACCCTATAAATGTCAAAAATCATTTGAATAACATTGAGACTTTCTCCAACTTCTCTTTGATTTTGTGACCATCCAAATTATATAATATACTTCTTTTAGAAGGCAAATCTCAATCAAAATTATGGAAACGACTAAACATAATCTATAATTACGTACAAAGAAATAAAATGAATGAGATTTAAAAAAAAAATCTTTTAAGTATAATTAAGTACGAAGAAATAAAATGAATGATCAAAGAAAATTGAATATGTGTGAGTTTGAAATAAGGACACTTATTATCATTTCAAACTCACATCACTTATTTTATATATTAATATAGATTTAAAGTAAAACAAAGTAAAAAAAGAAATCCTCATGACTGGCGTGGAGATAAGGGTGGGTTTGGAGAGGGATAGGGGAAAAAGAATAAAATAATAATAAAAAAGAACAACATGAAACATCAAATCCCCTTTGAAATTATTTCTTCATCTACTAATTGAGAAGAAAGAAAGCATGGATTCCATCTTGATACTAACACTAGCCATTCTTTATTTGACTATTTCCCTGCTGTTCTGGATTCGAAATCAGGGCTATGATAGCAAGAATGTTCCACCCGGATCAACTGGGTGGCCAATGCTAGGAGAAAGCAAGCATACAATTTGCTGCAGGCCCTTAAAAGTTGTCAGGGATAGAATGGAGAAATACTCCTCAAAAGTGTTCAGAAGCCCTTTTTCAGAGAAAAGATAATCATATGTTGCAGTATGCAGAGAAACAAATTTCTCTTCACTGATGAAAGCGAACTTGTAACTTCATGGTGTTGTTCATGAGCGTAGTGTATCCTAAAGAAATCAAGAAACTGGTTGATCCTTTAAATTTGTAGCAAATATAATGTTCTTTGTTCCAATTGATCGCTGCTTATGATAGTACAATCAAAGGATGCAAATTGGGCCTCCAAGAACCTGAGAATAGTAAGAGAGTCAAAGAGGAGAAAGGAGATGGATAGGATGGGGAAAGGAGAAGCTGTAGGAGGCCAAGACCTTCTGTCAAGAATGCTTCTTGTGAAGTATGAAAATGGAGAATTCTTGAGTGAAATGGAGATTTCTAATAATATCAGTGGCCTGCTGGTGGTTAGCTATAACTTCACTAGCTAGTACGGCAGTTACTTTTGTCTTGAAGCACCTTGCTGAAGTTCCCCAAATTTATACTCAAGCTTTTAAAGCTATGTAATTTCATGTTTAATTGCAAACTAGAAATTAAAACTGTTGATTAATATGTACAAAAAGACATGATAATTTAATTTTATATATGGAATTCTGCATGAATTTCACAGAGCATATGGCCATTGCCAAGACAAAAGGACCTAATGACTTGCAAACCAGGCAAGACATTCAAAGATGAAGTACTCTTTGAATTTGGCATGCGAATCTTCAAGGGTAACTCCATCGGTCCCGAGACCTTCAGAGAATGTATAACTGACTTCACCTATGCTATATTCACCTTTCCAAAGGGTTGGAAGGTAATTTTTTCCTGACTAAAAATAGACCTCAAAATACAAAAATAAAAAAAAGGAAAAGAAAATTCTTGTTGCAAGTATTGAAGAAACTTCTCAAACATGTAATGCTTTGATATTCTGCATAGTGCATTCAACACACAAGAATCCCAAGTACTTTCTCGATCCTGAGAAATTTGACCCTTCAAGATTTGAGGGAAATGGATCTCAGCCCCATACCTTCGTGTTGTTTGGCGCTGGACCTAGAATGTGTCCTGGGGAAGGGTATGACCCCTGTTAGTTCTAGTTTTCATGTGCATCATAGTGCGAAGATTTCAACTGGAAAAAACAATTCCAAATGAGTAAATTGTTTTCAATGCCTCGCCTGTGCCAATAAAACTCCTCTAGTTCGCGTCCATCCTCATGAAAAATAATCTTTCAATCGTTTCCTTTATAATTTGACCATGTCTTGCGTGTACAATCATGATTTTCTTGACCACATCTATTTTAGTAACTTAAGAAAAATAAAGGGTTTTGGCTAAGGTCATCCCTCTTGCTTTTTATTGTTTCTTTCCTTTTCTAGTTATCTTTTGGATGTAATTTTCTTATACTCTTTATAAATGAGCATTTATAATTCTAAATATGGAGACTATTGTCATGGGATAAAATTTATGTATAATATTATTTTCATGTAACTATACTATCTTTTGAATGGTCTCATGTTTTTACGATAAACGTATGAGTAAGAATTTATAACTATAACGATCAAAGGATATCTCACTTGTCTTCCCAATTTAATTTGCCCCTTGGTCTATACTCGAGAGCTTATATTGATATTTAGGTATCAATTTCTTAGAAAGCTTGCAATTTGACGTTGGTCTTTAAATGAGTTGAATATTTGAATATTTTAGAGAACTATTGTTCTTTTTTTTTTTTCACTCTCTTAGCTAGATTTTTCCACTACTTCATTGTTCTCAACCATATTTTTCTTTTCCTTGGGAAATGATCCACACTCAACTAGGAATTTTCCTTATATGATACAAGATTTTTAAAATTCCCAAAACTCAAGCTCCTTGCTCGTTCTCCATTATTTACAATATTCAGCATAATACCACAATTTTTGCATAATGTCCAATATCCTCATCCACTATAATTGCAATGATAAGGGAGGGGAGAACGGTGGTGGGTGGGTTTTTTTATTTTTTTTTTACCTTTAAAAGGCCAAATCCGGATATACGAACTTAACGCGCCACGATTCGACCCAGGGACCTCCCGCAACTGCAGAATAATAACCCCCTTATGGTACCGTTGGGTTATGCCTAGTTTCCTGACGGTGGTGGGTGGGTTAGTGTGTATCCAAGAATTAATTTTAGAGGTGTCATGCTAAATGTAATACAAATTAATATTCAAACTTAAAATTAAATGATTATGTACAATTACTAACTTATACATTAACTAGTTTTGATGATTTATAAATAATTCATTATTTAAATTAATATTAATTAAATGAGTAATCATTTCAATGTTTAACCATAAATTGTTAAATACTTATTAAATT
Organism: Echites panduratus; assembly: GCA_035221335.1. NCBI lineage: Eukaryota > Viridiplantae > Streptophyta > Magnoliopsida > Gentianales > Apocynaceae > Echites > Echites panduratus. Next base: position 5,849,837 of record JAWZTD010000082.1, read on the forward strand.
GAAACTCATTCTGCTACCCCTACATTAAGCACTCCATTGGGCACCTTTTAATTGGAGATGCCTAAATGGGTGTATAAAGATATCTTTTATTTCTTTTTACTTTCATCCCTATCTCTTCATTTTTTTTTCATAATACCATGTTTTTCTTCAAGAAGTTTTTTTACAGTCGTTTTTTGCTTCAGCGGCTAGTTTAGCAGTTTAGCCGTATTCACATAAAATCAGGATCAGAAAGGGTACAAGAAAATCACTCATTGTGTCCACCAAGACACCCTAGTTCTATATACATCAAACCTTCCATTCCATGGTATAATGACTGCCAATAATATGTTAAAAAGTTCCAAAATAAGGACAAAATGATTCTGCAATGTTACGGCAACTGTGAATACAATCGGCTGGGCTGTTCTGATTAGTGAGGTACTCGGAGGCACAATTTCCAATTTGCTATATTCTGGCTGCAGAATTTTTCACACTTGTCTGAACCGTATCATGTTGCATATTCTTCTGAATCGAAACTGGAAGGATGCTGAAGGTCAGTAATCATGGAAATTTTATCGTCGTGAAGATTGACTTCCTTCGGATTTGCATCCTTGTATTCCTTTGGTAGGGCATTACAGTCAATCGTTTGCCAAACTGGTTTTTCTTCCTGAAACAATCTGTAAAGAAGAAGAAGCCATAATGATCAATCATGTAATATTTAATGATTGGTTGTTGTTCTAAACATCTGCAGCTATATCTAGGCTTATAGTGCAGCAAGCCATAGATCCTCATGTGTACAAAATCAATATTTGTTTCAATGTACAAATTACAATTACTGTAGTTGCTGCTACATTGCCAAAAGAATTCAAAGAGAAAGATCACTAATGCTGTTCCACTGTATCAGAAGATGTCAAAGCATGTGGATTCTAGAGAAAGTCATCAATGAATTGAGTCACAAAGAAAAGTTCCGGTAGATTAATGTTCTTTAGATAGAGAGATGGTGGATGAGAGAGCCTTACGGGTGTTTGCAAAGTGTTGGGCATTGGATTGTGAGAGCATACTTGCAAGTTGACAACTCTGTGATAGAACTAATCATAGCTCTGGACTCAGAGCATACGAACCTCACCTGAAGTAAGAATTGGATTTAGCATTCATAGTTGCTCAAGTAACAGAAAAAATAAATAATGAATTCCATTTCTACCTCTGTTTCTCGAGGTTGATTTGTTAAGTCACAGATGGTTCCATTCATATATTGATGAGCATGATACCTGCATAAATTGGTGAAGAAGCATATATCACAGTTGGAAGTCAAGTGAACCTTTTTATAGAAAAACACTATCCTGCAGATAAAACCAGAGTATTATTAGCCATGTCACCATGACCTTCAAACCTTGTATCTCTGGTGTTCATACCTCTGTGCTGCATCTTTAGAGCGAGGATCTTTCAGTGTTGAGATGTCAGACAGGTTCTGGTGGTAAGCAGCAGTAACCTCAGAGTCGTACACTCCTAAAACAAACTCTTGAACTACCTACAGCACATCATGTAAATTAGAGGGATACTACAGCTATTCCAGTACATATTGCAACATAAAGATCCCATCTCTGCTGATTTGGACTAGCATTACATATCATTAGCCGTGATGCAATGTTTCAAAAAGCAAAAGCCAAAAAAAAGAGGAAATATAGTAACTTCCTTCAGAAACATAATGTAGAAATATTTTCAAGTTAAACCATTTTAAATATAAAATGAAACACGAAACCAAAATGGCCAACCAAGTACTGAAAAGCTACCTTTTCATCTTCCACATGTATTTGCCGCAGTTTCTTTTGATAACATAATTCATATGACCACCACCCCTCTTGCTGAATACAAGATCAACAGTAAGTATAAGATTACTGATATTCACGATATCATTAGGATGGGACGAAAAGTGGCTTAGAATTTTCTTTAGCTGTTTTAAAGCTTTTGTAATTCAGTCCTTCAGAAGGAGAGAAAGAGAATCAAGGAGAAAAAATTAACTAAGATAAGAAAACTAGGAATAATTTGTTCAAAACATTGATCCAGAAAGTTCTTGGTGGTTAACATTGGTACTGACCCTCAAAAAGCAACGGTCCTTCAATACTTCAAGTAGCTCATCAGGTGTCTTCAATTTGATGCGTCTCTCAGTCTCCAAAATTAAACTGCTTGTATTTTGCTGGTTGACAGGCTTCCCACTCTTTGATTTCTCCACTTTAGGTAAATAACAGAGAAACTTCTGTCCACTTTTATTTAGCATAACCATAGATTCCTGGTCATCGTCCTGCAAATTAGAAGTTAAAATTTGTTTAAGATGATATATACGTAACCTATCAACTCAATACCAAGACTTAACCCATCAAATATTGATCAAACCAAAAAATACAAATATTGTCAAGGAGCAGAAGTTGATTGAAAAAAGATTTTCAACCACTTTTAAGTATCAGATATACAGTTTCTGTTTTGATTTTTTACTTTTATGTAAAGTAAAACTAAAAGAAATTCATAAAGTAGACTAGTCATTACCAACATACCATCGTACTTTTAATCTTTGTGATGGAAGGTGGAAGATTATATCCAAACATACTCCTAATTCAGAGAGGTTCCGGGAGGACGATACTGTCAAAATGAAACTGTGTGGGAGAATCTAGTAAAAATGTGCATTTTAAATTTAAACATTTATTTCTTCTCATTATCTTCTTACTAAATCCTTGATACATTACAGATTACCAGATGGAAATAGTACAAAAAGGGAAAGGCCTTTAAATATAAATCCAAAGGACACTCCTAAAATCTATGCATAAAACTTGTTGAAGACCAACCATATCAAAATCACTGCTCATGGCATTCAGTTACTCAGATAGGAATCTGTCAAATGGAAACATTGATGATCACAGTGAAACAGCCATAGGTAGCAAACGGAGCCTGACGTGGCACATATAATCCATGCTCTTGGCATTCTTTCACAAACAATGACTGAAAATAAGGAAACAGCACTTGGAGGGTATCAGATAGTTTGAAATATGGGATGTAACAAAGAGTAGTATGATCACTTACAGGTTGGAAAGGAGAATCTTCTGAATGGAATTCAATCTTGTATTTAGGTTCTCGTGAGCTTCGACCAAATGTCCCACCTAATGCCAAGAACAGAAGAAGCTCGAAATTAAACAGGAAAGTTAATATCAATCACTATCAACAACAAACCAAATTCCATCCATTAATGCAGTAGGAGAGTGCTACTATTCTGCAAGCCATAAGAAAAATGCATTGAACTGTAGGTAACGCAGTTGCTTCTCTTTCACGAAATAATTGACAAAGAGAAGATTACAGTTATTGTCTTAGCTGTGTCTTTGTCGACAGCTGCTCCATTCAAACTGAAACAAGGCTTAACAAGATCAATCACATAGACACATCATCCCAACATCGTAAATAGCCCCAAAACCAAAACTTACTCGTTCCTAAATCGGGAGCTACATTACTGATTGCAATACACCGACTAAAACTCTGATAACTGACACCAGCTAAAACTCTGATAAATGCACACACAGATTATATACTCCACAAAATCCGTCAACCATAAACAAGAACAATAAAATTAGTATTAATTCCCGTTAAGAGCCAACACCTAGCTAATTTTCAATGCAAAAATCGAACATAATACCAATCTTAGCAGCCGTTTGTTGCTTAACCTAGGAACCTAAAAGGGGCGAATTTTATAGTCCCTCCAGATCTAGGGCTTCAATAGCATATCAAATTAAATAGCAAAAATTTTGAGCCTTTACACAAGATTTATTGCAACAAGAAGGGGCCATTTTGTACCTGTGTGAGTTGGGAATATCTGATCGGATAATATAACATTGAAGAGATTAAAGGAAAGAAATAGGATCCACCAAAACGCTACTCTCATCTTCTGGGAAATCAGTTGATTTTTTCTCTGATTGTTCGACTTGAAGAACACCTTGGTTTATGAAGAGCGGCCCGTGCCGTGCAGACCAGGCAGTCGCTTAAGACCAGTAATCTATATTAATATGGTTTATAAAAGAAGATTGTTCTATTTAATATATATATATATTAATTATTTTTATAAATATATTTCAATAAATTAAATTTTAAAAAGATAAATGATATTTTATTGAAAAAATATGTTTTATATGACTTTATATCATTCATTTATATAAATATATATTTATTTATTTATTTTTATATATGATTTGGATAAGAATAGAAATTACTCATAAGGATTTAGTGATTTTATATATATTTATATATATCTGAATTTTAATCAACATTAATTCCTTTTGGAAGGATGAAGGATAACATGTTGTATAATTTTTTTAACTTGTAATTATATTTTTAGTTTTATCATAAATTAGAGGATAATGTAATAATAATTTTTTAGTTCAAAAAATGTTCATTTAAATAAGAAAAATATATATTGTGATAACATATTATGAAATGACATTTTAAAATATAAAGTAGGATTAACATACAATATAATTTGAAAATATTTATAATAAATCATAATGATTTTTTAAGAAAAAACTACATTAATTCACATGGATTTAATTAATTTAATTTATAAACATATTGAAAGTTACAAGTATCTCTTTTTTTTTAGAAAATATTAATTTGAATGGGTATGGGTAACACATTATTTTTATTTATACTTCTTTATACTTTATATAACGATTTTTAATTATTTTTCACTTATTCAGCAGATTTTTTATCCTAATATAATATTAGAAATATTCTTAAGCAATATAATATTTCATTTTATATGGAGGGAAACTGAATTTGCTCATAGATTGTGAATTTAGGATATTCCCAAAAATAGTTATATTGTGAATAATATTAATTATTTAAATTTATTCTGAAAAAGTATCAAATATTATTAAAAAGAAAAGAATTAATACTTTTAAATGAATATAAATGTTAAATAAATAATAAAATAAATTCTTTATCAGATACATTGATTCCTTTTTTCTTTTCTTTTCTGGAAGATATGTGGATTATATCTATTGCTTAAGGCCTCAAAAAGCACCGAGGAAGAGCAATTATCTGGTGGTGACGCCTTACGAAGTGATTCCGCCACTTAAAATCTGACATGTCATTGAAGTTGGTCATATTAAAAAATGGCATGGACACGTCAGAAAAAAAATGAGAAGAAAGGACTTCGGAATTTATTAAGCCTTCAATCTCTAATGATCGTTTAATATAAATCATTATTGATGAAGGCTGTTTAGTGAATATTTTATTTATGTTTTTAATATTACTTTTTCCTTATTCTCTTTTCATAAATTTTTTTTTAATTTTTAATTTTTAATGTTCTTATCCGATGAGGATATTTTGAAGAAAAAAAACTTATAATTAGAAATGAAGAGAGTATAGGTGTTCAGAAGAACCAAGTAACAGATTTAACAGATAAATTCAAATCAAACTAAATCAAATACATAGTTTTAGTTTGGATTGATTTAGTTTTGGTTTTAAAAAATCTCTAGATTGAAAAATTGATCCAAATTTGAAAATTTTCATTTACAAATCAAATCAACCCAAAATCGATATATATATGTGAAAATTAATATTATAGAGTGCTGCGGTGCATATCTTCTGAAGTGTTTCTATAAAGTTTTTTAACGGTCAAAATTAACAGTTTTTTTAAAAAAATAATAAAATAATATTTGATTAATTGCCCTTAAGATTTAGATTATTCTTTTAGGATTTAGTTTATGAAATACATTTATAAAAAAATATTTTTTCATAAAGGAATTTTTTTTTCTTTTTTAACAAAAAAAAAATTGATCATTAACTTTAGAAACTTAACTAGAATACGTTATAAAGTGTGCTCCTTAACACCCTATAGTATTGCTATAAATATATTCATATATTCCATTTTTCATTTCACACTTTATCTTTTACAATGAAAACCATAACTTCTTCTTTTTTTTTTATTATATCATAAACCTTTGTATTCATTATTTATCTTCTATTAATTAGTATTGTAAATACTAAATGATTATTTCCTTATATTAATCATCACTCATCTAATAAGATTATTCTTTTATTTCCAAAACCTATTTATTGATGGTTAATAGAATCAATTTATTTAAGCGTATCTAATAAAAACTATTACTGTAGCATATACTATTTTGTTGCCCACTCTAGGTTTGTGATTTTTAAAATCTGAAATATAAAATTTATTAATTTTGAGAGTAATATGATACTAATAAATAAGTCATTGAAAAATAATATTTCTAATTCAAAGAATTAGGGGAGATTTTTTAACATTCCTTAACATTTTTAATTGTGTCTCCGGTTCCCCATCTTCGTTACATGCGAAAATCTTAAGATCTTTCCTATCGAGAAATCTGTATGCTGTGACGTACAATTGCCATGTGAAAAAATGGGGTAAAAATATTCCAATAGTAGACAAAGATTTGCCTTTAACTTTTTTTAGGAATAGTCATGGCAAAAGAAACTTTTAGGTTCAAAATTGGATTGAATATAAAATGATCTTAATATGAGAAATGAATGTTGAATGTTGTTAATGGGGCTTGAAGCAATCAAATTGTCTCCTACATATCTCCTTATTGTCTAAGAAGAATCAAAGCTAACGTTGTTCGATCTTGTCCAATAGAACCTCTTTTATTTTAATCTTTGATTGTTGGTCCTCTATGGTAGTTACAACCGCCCTAATCCAAATATCGTGTTTAAAAAATAAATTAATGGATCTTAACTGACATGATAAATGTCGCTTTACTTTTCGCTAACCATTTAATTGGTTAAAATGTGAATCTCAGAGAATTGACTGGAAATTGACTTTCTAGTCAATTCTTGACCTGGAATCCTGTGGACTCTGAATCTTGAAGTGTTTCTTTCGGTTTACTGTAGTGCTTGGGTTTCCTGATGTTCTAGAGTGTCCTGATGCTCTTGAGTTTCCCAATGATCCAATAACTTGAAATATAGATAATAAATAATTATCTATCATATCCATTCCTGAAAGAGTGTTAATATTATTTTATATTAACACTTAAATCAAACATTGCATCCATCAAAATTCTAAAAACCATAACCGTTTATTTAAGATTTAAACCGTTAGTATTATCTCATGGAAATTGAGATTTCCTTTTTTTATGAGTTTTCCCACCAAAACTCTCGACTGAGTTTAACTTTCTCCTTCTTTGTGCTTTTGAGTGTTCTGACGCATTCATACCCAAACCCTTCTGACAATCTCCGTTCATTAAGAAAAAATCCCTTCTTGTTCTTACTAACATTCAAATGGTTTCTCGAAGAATCGCAGGGACCTCCATTGTTGCTCAACCTCATGAAGTAATCGAAAGCTAATACCTAGACTTTGATGACTTTGACAAAGATGGGTTCTGAGTCGGTTTAGCATATCATCTTTCCCTAACGGTAAACTTGAAGAGAGTGTAAATCTATATCACATTTCGAGAGGATACTCGCTATCGGTCCCGAGTAATAATGTATTTCTGGTTCACAACACTGAAGAACCAGAAATGTTCATTCATGAAATTTTGTTGAAAGAAGGTCTTAGATTTCCTCTTCATCCACTAATCATGGACATTCTGAGGTTCTGGTCCATCCCTCTCTAGTAACTGGGAATGATCATAGGATTTATCCTTATTTCATGCAGAGTTGGAATTCGATGCTATCTAGAACTGTTCAGATACTTTTTCACCATTTCCTTTACCACTAGGATTGAAGGTAGTGGATTTTTCATTCTTAAACAGAGAGTGGAGTTTTTCAAGAAGTACCTAAAAGTCATCTTTTGAAGCTGAAATCTCATCTATGAGTATTGGAGCTTCGGGAGAAACCCTGGAATGAAAGCATTCTTAGAATTGCTTTATTGAGTCCACTTCCAGAACTAAGCCCTAATTTACTCTTGAGTAAGTATTAAAAACATTCTGATTTGTATATCTGATTCTCTCCTTTAATTTGATATTGAAAAACGTTTGCAGATATTAACCTTGTAGAATTCTACAAGAAAACTCTCTAGTTCCTACCCTAGTCAGGAATCCAGTGGCCACTCTTCCCTCTATTCAACAAAGAAGAAGGAGAAGAAGCCCAAGTCCTGAAGCAGAAGTAGCTTCTTCTTTTTTCTCTAACATTCCTCTTATCCAAAGGAGAAAATGAGGAAGAATTGTAGAGTATTTTGCATCGCCACCCTCTTCTCCTATCACCCGTAGCTCGGCTCCAGCATTATACTTGGAGGCATTAAAAATTAGATCACCTGAAGGAGAATTCATTCCTTCAGAATGACAGAGAAATGCAGTCCTCAAGGATGCGAAACCTGTAAAAAAATAGAAATACTGGAAGAGAAGAGGCTGCTAGACCACATAGTCCAAGCATCTATAGCCCTGAAGATTCGGACTCTTCATAGGACCTTCCCGAAGATGCTATAAACTTAGACCTTTCTCATCAGATGGAAATGTTGTTTGCTATGTTTGGAACTAAGAAGGAGGTTAAGAGTTATGAAATAGAGGGTAAATCAAGTGTTGAACATGCTGATGTCATTAATAGAGAAGGGGTGATAACATTGAGAATTGCAGGTGTGGATGATCATCCTGAACAAGTAACAGAAGTATTGCCTTAGGTTGGGACACATACAACTCCTGAAATTGAAGTGAATCCTGAACAAGAAGTTCCTGCTGAAGGGCAGGTTGATTAGGTTGAACTTCTTGCTGAAGCATCTTATATAATTGGAGTACCTGAGGGTGAAAAACCTGATGAAGGTATTTCTATTGAAGCCATTCCTCCTGTTCAAACTAAAGAACAGAAGGTCCCAGATGAAATTGATACAAATGAAGATGACCCTATTGAGATTACTGAGGGGAGCAAAGACACCTCTATTCTAGAAGGGGTGATTGATAAGACATCTGAAGAGCTTTTATCCTTCACTTCTCAGTTTGTGAACTTTAGGGGATCTCGGGCCATCATGAACAACAGGCTAGATGATGTTGCTGTGCTTGCCAGCCTAGGAGATGAAAGATTTGTTGGCATACTCCCTCCTATCAGTGCCATGGTAAGTTTATCTCCATAATATATTTTCTTCTGTTTGTTATAATAATAATAATAATAATAATAATAATAATATAGAGCTAATGGAACTCATTTTGATTGTTCGGGCTAGTGCTCTCTTTATAGGAATCTCCTTACATTACGAACAATTAGAAAAAACTAATCTTAATCTTAAATCAGAGTCAGAGATTGTTGCATTAAAGCTTGAAAATGAGGCTCTGAAAGCTGAGCAAGCAAAATCCATTGAGGAGAAAATTGATTTGATGAAATATATTGATAATCTTGAGTATGAGAAGCAAAACTTGGAGAATCAGGTTCTAAATCAGAGTTAGCAGATTTAGAATTTAGAGTAGCAAGTAGAATTCCTGACTGAGTCAAAGGATTTTGAGGAAACTAGAAGCAAAAACTTAGAAGTTTCTATAGATTCTTTCAGGATTTTGAAGACCAACCTGGAGAATTCAATAAAAGACTGGAGAAAGATAAAGAAATCCTTCAGGTTGAGAAAGTTGCTTTGGAGGAGAAAGTCAAATCCTAACCCGTTGTCAACCTGCCAATATTATCAAGGCATGACACTGTTGAGAAGTTAGAAGCTGATCTTAGAAACCTATACTCTTCATTTGCTGTCAAGGAGACTAACTATATCTCAATTACAGGAAAGCTAGTTGCTAATGCTCAAAAAGCTGAAGAGAAGATATCTACACTTGAGAATAAGCCAGCAAGATAGCTAAGCTCAAAAGCAAGATTAAATCAAAGAAGACAGAGATCAAAATTCTAAAGAAGGCTATAAATTCCATGAAGGAGAGTTTACAAAAGTCTAGCCATGACACTGATATTTCCAAAGCAGTAAGAAAGAAATATCTAAAAACCCCAATACTTTTTAATAATGCATAAATTACCATATTCATACCCTATTTTATTAAACCCTCCGGGCGAAAAGATAAATTAAACCCTTCGGGGGAAAGATTTATTAAATCTTCCGGGGGAAAAGATAAATTAAACCCTCCAGGGGTAAAAAGAATTAAACCCTTCGAAGGAAAAGATTTATTAAACCCTCCGGGGGAAAAAAGAATTAAACCCTTCGAAGGAAAAGATTTATAAAACCCTCCGGGGGGAAAAGATTTATTAAACCCTCCGGGGGAAAAAAGAATTAAACCCCATAGGGGGAAAAGATAAATTAAACCCTTCGGGGGGAAAAGATTTATTAAACCCCATAGTGGAAAAAGATAATCTAATTTTATGATTTGCCACCTCTCACTATAGGGAGAAAAAATATTATTTGACATTCCTTAAAATTTTTGGAAATTCTTGCGGGTAAATAACTATAGACCCCTTTGTACCACGAATAGGCTGCTTGTTTTATTGAATTTTTTTTCTGTCTGAAGGAGCACATGTATATGTGGTTCTCCATCTTGGTGTTTCTCTTGCGCTACTCTAATATATGTGGGGTTAAAATTTGCAAATAAGTTCCATATATAATCTAGGACGAATGGAATTATCAATGGACATTTTGGGTAGGTGAGGAAGAGGGATTTCCCACTAATTCTGAACGAAGTTGGTGGTCTGGCCATAAATGTTTTCTGGTGAAGTTGTTAACACGTGCACGTTAAATTGGTGTTGGCGTTAATAGGTTATATATAGAAGTGAGTGCACAGTACATTGACACTCCTCTCCAAAATCTACATCTACAAGGTTTTGCGGTGTCGATGTTAATCCACTGTACAAATGGGTCCGGGGGGCAAAACCTTATAATATTACGGTTTTGCCCCCTAGCCCTCACATGCCTCGGATGTCAGTGGAATACAGCTGGCACTTTTTGGACGGTTCAGATTTGCAGCTGTTGATTTGTTGGTTGAGGACTGTAATATTCTTGCCCCTAAGCCAAAAGTAGTGATTGTAAATGTAATAATGTAATACACGTGTCTCGATTGTAGTGGTGGAGTACATTTGAGCGGGAATATAGGGTTTGAATTCAAAATAAAGGTAATTAATGGTAGACCCCATGTGTACTGATTGCTTGGTGGTAAAGTAATTTTGGTGGTATTTAAAAAGGTATCTCGGGCTTTGTATCTGTTAGTCGAGATGCTTTTTGAACTCGAAAGTGTCTCCGCAAAGAATCGATTCTGGTATATTCTGGTTCCCTCGTTTCTCGTGATAATATACTTTCTGGTTTTATTTGCATACAATGTTGTACTGCTTAGAAGATTATCCCGAGAATTACGGACAATTCGTTCAAAAGTGTGTAGATCGTTTTTTGACTTGGCAACTACGAGAGTGGGACGAGAAGTGTCAGCTAGTACCGGAGAAGTTTGTTCGAGCTTGGAAAGAAGAGAGAGCACGGATCGCGAAATTAAGAAGTCTGTCCAGAAGGGTTAATAGAGGTAATAAGAGTCTTCGACCTGTTCGTATTAGAGCTATTGAATCATTTGTTAAGGATGGAAGTTGGGGCAAGCAGTCAGTTTCGAACACCGATGGCTTATCGAAGAAGAACCCCACAGGGATCGAGTGGGTTTAGACGTTCTTATCGTAATCGGGCCCCATATAGATTTCCTCAATCTTCATATGTGCGACGCAGATATGTTCAGAATATTCCTCGCTTTATTAAAAGAAAGAGGAAGGGGTCCAGGAAGTTGCAATTATTCGATGAACAGTTACGCGACGTGACTTTTAATAATAAGGGTTCGTCCCGGTTGCTTAACGCTGTCGTTTTGGGGAATAAGAGATGCAATCGTCAGTCCGATAAGATCGTGGTCAAAGGATTAAAGTTTATTGGTAATGTGCAGTTGGGCTCTGATGCTAAAGTGGATCCAATTGTTCACCACGTGCTATTTTATATCATAAGTGATAACGCCCCTTGTGATATCGTGCCCACTCCTGATAAGATATTTATAATGGTTGGTGAAGGAAATCCCGAGACTTGGATCGTTGATCCTGATCATAGTGTTCGTTTTCGTATTCTTAAAAAGTTGAGGTACAGATTGAATGGTGGTGTCGAGAAGGAACATGTTAGACATGGTATAGAAGTTGTTGAATATTTTAGGTAACCTTTCATTTTACAATAATTCATTTTACGTTTTATATTAGAATCCTCTAAACGATATTTAATGACCCAAGGAACTTGCTTTTCGTGAACGGAGCAATACCCGTTCCCATAATAAATCAACTCGCACTGACAAAAGTAGTGATTGTAAATGTAATAATGTAATACATGTGTCTCGATTGTAGTGGAGGAGTACATTTGAGCGGGAATACATATACAAAGCCCGAGACACCTTTTTAAATACCACCAAAATTACTTGACCACCAAGCAATCAGTACACATGGGGTCTTGTACTCTTTGAAATTTGTAATCAAAACAAAGAATGAAAACGTATATTTGTTCTATTTCCTAAACAGCTTGTTCTTATATAACTTACATGAACTTCCGTCCAGAATAGAAACTGATCAACTTTAGACTTGAGTAAACAAAAGATGATTTGTAATATAATTTTGATGAGCTTTAATAACTCCATAGTAACTTTCACAAAGAATATCCTGAAAGATAAATATTCTTTAGAATGAACATATCTTGAAGAAAAGTTAAATAATGATAATGATAGAATTCTAGACTTATCTATTGTACATAAAACTTCTTCAGGTTATAAGTATGCCGTGGTCTAAGAATTTTATGACCATTCATATATAAAAAAAAAAGGATAACTTTCATTCTCTATTACTTCCCGAACAATATATGGTCCTTCCTGTCTTTGGTCTAACTTGTCTAGATTTCCTTGCTTTACTCTACCTGCTTTCTTTAAAACAAGATCACCTTCCTAAACCCTTCTAGGCTTGACCTTCTTATTATATCGTGAAGGTATTATCTTCTTATAGGATTTATCTTTCTGATAGGCTGAAGTTCTAAATTCACCAATCAAGTCTAATTATGTCCTTCTGTTATCTTGATTTCCGTCAAATTCATTTTGCGAAATTGTGAAAGAAGGTTCTCTAATCTAAATAGGTTGGAGTGCTTCTACTCCAAACATAAGCTGAAAGGAGTTTCTCCAGTCCTAGTCCTCGGGGTTGTTCTATAAGCCCATAATACCTTCGGGATTTCTTCAACCCAATCTTTACTGTACTTTCCAAGGTTTTTCTTGATACCCTGAAGTGAAGTTTTGTTACTAACCTCTGCTAAACTATTTGTTTGGAGATATCGCACTGAAGGAAGTCTTTGCTCAATTCCAAGATTTTCACAGAAATCTTTGAAAGGACTTCCAACAAATTGTCTCCTATTATCAGAGATTATTACCTTGGAATTCCAAACCTGCATATTATGCATCTCCAAACAAAAGATTGAATTTTCTTTCTAGTTATATTGTCAACAGGTTCTACTTCAATCTTTCGGGTAAATTACTCTACCGCAACAATGAGGAACTATATCCCCCCCCCCCCACAGCTCTCGGGAATGGACCAAGAATATTCCAAACATGTCAAAAGGGATTGAAGCTGTAGTTGGATGATAAGTGACAGTTGGAGCTGAATCTAAACTTTATTTTTCTGGCAATCTTCACATTTCTTTACATATTCTTCTGCATCAGTTGTCATAGTTGGCTAATAATACCCTTGTCGAGTATTCTTTTGGCTAAAATTCTTGCAGAAGTATGACCACCACATATTCCTTCATGAACTTCAGATAGGACATAGGATATTTCATGAGGACCAAGACATTTTAGTAATGGCCAAGTACAAGATCTCATATATAATTGTCCATCTTTCGGAATATATTTTGGAACTCATCTCCTAATTTTCCTTGCAAAAACTTTGTCTTCTGGAAGCTTGCCATCAAGTAAATAGGAAGTTAAAGGTGTTCTCCAGTCATTTCCTAAATCTGTTACATAACACTCCTGCTGATAAATTGACTTTGTTGGAACATCTTCTAAAGCATAATGAAATCTTGGAGTGTCTTCATAATTACAAAACTTAGACAGCTCATTAGCATATGCATTATCTACTCTCGATATATGTTCAATCAGGAAATAATCAAAATGTGAAATTATTTGCTTCACTTTTTCTAAGTATTTTTTCATACCTTCATCCTTGGCTTTTGTTTAACTTGATACATGTCCTTATACAACCTGAGAATCAACTTTTGCCAAAAGATTTTTTATTCCCATTTGGTTGGCCAAACGAAGACCTGACCATAAAGTTTCATATTCAACTTCATTATTTAAAGGTTGAAAACCAAATTTGACTGCAAGTGGAATTTTTTCTCCCTTTGGGTTAGTTATTAGAACTCCAGCCCCTGCTTTGTCTTTCTTTGTGGACCCGTCAATATGCATAGTCCATGTTTCTGTGTCAAGTATTTACATATTTTCTACTTTTAAAGGTTCTGTCCTTGTACATTCTTCTACAAAGTCTGCTAAAGCTTGTGCTTTGTTAGCCTTTCTAGGCTCAAAGCTGATGTCATATCCTAACAATTCTAAAGCCCATTTCATTGTTGTTCCTAAAATTTCAGGTTTATGAAAGACTTTTCTAAGTGGTGCATTTGCCAGAACTGTAATTGAATGACTTTGAAAATATGGACTCAAGTCTTCGAGCAGTTAAGACCAAAGCATAATTCAACTTCTCTACTTCTGGATATTTTATTTCTACTCCATGCAATAACTTGATTACATAGAAGATAGGAAGTTGTTTTCCTTCACGTTCACAAAGAAAAACTTAACTCACAACTTTTTCACTTTGAGCCAAGTAAACCCGAAAGGATTCTTCTTTTTGATTAGTTACAAGAAGGGGTGACTTTGCTAAATAAGCTCTCAGCTTTTCAAAAGCTAATTGGCAATCAAGAGTCCATTTAAATTTGTTTGGCTTTTTGAGGAGATTGTAGAATATTTCTCCTTATCTACAAGTTTGGAAATGAACCTCCCGACAGATGTCATCTTTCCAGCAAGACCCTATACCTCTTTAACATTTCTTGGAGGATTCATGTTCATTAAAGCTTTGATCTTCTCTGGATTTGCCTCAATTCCTCTTTCAGATATCATGTATCTAAGGAATTTGCCTGACTTGACAGCGAATGTTCACTTCTCAGGATTTAGGCTTATTCCAGCCAGCTTTAAGGTGTGAAACACTCATTTGACATCATACATCAAAGTAGATGCTATTTTTTATTTAATTATCATATCATCAACATAAACCTCCATATTTCTCCTGATATGATCTTTAAAGACCTTGTCTACCATTTTTTGAAACTTTGCTCACACATTCTTGAGGCCAAAAGGCATCTTCTTGTAGTAAAAAGTTCCTTCTTCTGTAATAAAGGAAGTTTTGGATTTGTCTTCTTCGACCATCGAGATTTGATGATAACCTTCATAGGCATCAAGGAAACAGAGATACTCAAATCCTGAGGTTCAATCCACGAAATGATCAATCCTCCTGAGAGGATAAGAGTCTTTCGAGCAGACTTTATTTAGTTTTGTGAAGTTTATGCACATCCTCCATTGTCCATTTGGCTTTTTGACAACTACTGGATTTGCAAGCCAATCTGGATATTGAATCTTATCTATGATTTCTACATCAAGGGGAGCTTTGATTTCTTTTTTAATGATTTTAACTCTATCAGGGGCATATGCCCTTTTCTTTTGCTTGATTGGTTTGGTACCAGGAATCAAACCAACTTTATGCTCAACAACAGTAGGATGGACCCCTTTCAGGTCTGTAGGTGTCCAACCAAAAACATCCATATTTTAATTTAAAAATGTTTTAAGCTTGTTGTTGAGGTCGTCAGGAATTGACTTTCCAAACTTCATCCTTTTTCCTGTAGAATTATGATTAGGATAAAACATTTCAAAGCTGTCAGTTGTTTGGATTTTTTACTTGATCATCAAGACCTAGATTGAGGACAGGATCATCTTCAGGTTTGCCAACTTTTTTGAAAAGACTTCCTTTGCCAGTTAAAGATTTCGTCAGGTAATATTCTTTAATAGCTTGTTGATCACCATGAAGAATGAAAGTCGATATTACCCCTCTGACAATCAATGAATAGTTTGGGAGATCCACCAAAGTATTCAGAGCTACCAAAACCTGGTCTGCCAAGAATTGCATTTATATGAACTCTACATATTAACTACTGCGTATTCAAGATCAACCCTAAATGCATGATCATCCGCCCTGGCAATTGTTCTCAAATTTACAAGTCCTTGAATTTTCACTGAATCTCCAGTGAATCCAACCAAGTCTACTCTCGATGCTTCCAGAGATTCCTTCGGGAGTTTCATTTTGTCAAACGAGGATTTATATAAGACATTGATTGTGCTTCTCGAATCAATCAACACTTTTCTAACTATGAAATCTCCAATCTAAATTGATACAATTAGAGGATCATCTCATCTCTTTCTTTTCTTGTTATCATCGGGAAATCCTAAATGCTCAATTACATTTAGTTCAGCTACCGGAGGCCTATCATCCTGAACTTTCTGTTTCTATCTTGCATCAGCTTTCTCGGAAATAAACTCCTTGAAATACCCTTGCTGAATTGCCTTCTCAATTTGTCTTATCAAATCAAAACACCTTTCAGTGTTATGACCAATATCCGCTGAAAATGGCAGTACTTGTTTGAATCCCACTTCTGTTTAGGAGTCCTCAAATTCTTAGGGAGTGACAATATTCTAGTCTTTTCAACTTTCATCAACAGTTCAACTCTCGATATTTTCAAAGGAGTTGTTTTAAAATCAAGAAGGTCTTTTTATTTTTTATTATCACAAGGAAATGGTGTTCAGGAACTTGATTCCCAAGGCCACTTCTTGTCCTAAGATCCTGAAACAGCTCCTATTTTCTTCTCTTCTTTAACTTAAACAAAAATTGAACTTTAAGGAAGATGTTTGGCCTTATTATCCTCTTCCCCTCTGATGAGAACTTCCTGTATAACTTGCATTGAGGCAATTGTTTGCAGGTTAATTGTAGGTTTTCCTCTGCAATTCTGGAAGTGATATGTCCCTTCTTAAGGCGACTCCTGAAAGCTGAAATGTATAAAAGATCATTCTTTTCTTCTATTTCAACAGCTTCATTTTTGAAACGTTCAAAGTACTGTCTGGTAGATTCATCAGGTTTCTATTTAATCTCAAAGTGCCTTTGTAGATCTTTATTGCACTTCCCTCTTGCTTGAAAATTCTTAAGAAACAATTCCTGTAATTGCTTCCGTGAAGTTATAGATCTCTCGGGCAAAGACCTAAACCAAGACATGGTCTTTTTTGTAAGAGCCAAAGGGAACGTTCTGCAATACACATGATCCTCATACGTGTATACTTCCATATAGGCCACAAAGTCCATCATATGATGTCTTGGTTCAATTGTGTCATCATCTTCTTGTATAACTTGCATTGAGGCAATTGTTTACAGGTCAATTATAGGTTTTGCTCTGCAATTATGGAAGGGATATATCCCTTCTTAAGGCCACTCCTGAAAGCTGAAATGTATAAAAGATCATTCTTTTCTTCTATTTCAACAGCTTCATTGTTGAAATGTTCAAAGTACTGTCTGGTAGATTCATCAGGTTTCTATTTAATCTCAAAGTGCCTATGTAGATCTTTCTTGCACTTCACTCTTGCTTGAAAATCTTAAGAAACAATTTCTGTAATTGCTTTCGTGAAATTATAGATTTCTCAGGCAAAGACCTAAACCAAGACATGGCCTTTTTCGTAAAAGCCAAAGGGAATATTCTACAATACACATGATCCTCATATGTGTATACTTCCATATAGGCCACAAAGTCCATCATATGATGTCTTGGTTCAGTTGTGCCATCGTATTTAGTTAGATTAGTTGGCAATCTAAATCCTGAAGGAATTGTTATTTGCCTAATATTAATAGCTAAAGGAGAATTGACCAATGGAGCAGTAGATAATGATGGTTGAGTCTCTGCTAGGATAGGAGTTTTGTTTATCTGCACTGGATCTTGTTTAGTCTGTGTATGTACAAAGGGAATCCTATCACTAGAAGGAACAAGTGATGGTCTCGGGATTTCATCATAACGTTGAGAGTTGGCCCTTTGGGCTCCCTTAGTGCCATGAATTCCCTCTCGCATTCGTCCCTGTGTTTTACGTCGTCTCCTAGAGAGATGATCTCATAAGTCTACCAGTGGGGGTGGAGGTAGTGGAATACCGAAACCTTCTCTTTCATTTGTTGAAGGAAGTGAAAAAGCTTCTTCTTCAGGAAATTTACCCAGACAATGACGTAGATCACGGGAAGATCTATGAGTTCTTTGTGCTCTTGTTCTAGTATGTTGGGATCCTGAATTTGAACTTCGAGATAATGAAGTAGCTAACTGTTACAATGTTTGATTCATCTCATGAAACAATTCCCTATCCACCAAAATTTGAGCTCTTTCTGGACTGATTAGATCAATTGTTGGGACCATAGGAACAAAAGTATTATCTTGTTCTTGAGGTAGAATTGGTGCCTAGGCAAGACCAGGATGATTCTAAGTCATCTCAACATCAGTATTTGCATGTAGACGCCTTGATCTCTTGGGTGATCTCGCTCTGATCCTTGAGGGACCGGCTCCATTGTGATTAGTCGAAATTACTCACAAGGATTGTAAAAACGAAAAAAATAAGAAAAATCAAAAACTCAGCCCCACAGTGGGAGCCAAAGATGATAGGTTCAAAATTGGACTGAGTATAAAGAGATCTTCTGAGTAATCTGAGAAATGAATGTTGAATGTTGTTAATGGGCCTTGAAGTAATCGAATTGCCACCTACGTATCTAATTATTGCCCAAGAAGAATCAAAGCCAACGTAGTTCGATCTTGTCCAATAAAACCACTTTTATTTTAATCCTTGATTCTCGGTCCTATTTGCCAATTACAACCACCCTTATCCAAATATCGTGTTCCTATTATCACATAATGGATTTTAATTGACATAATAAATGTTGTCTTCCCTTTAAATTTCCAGAGCATTTGTTTGCTAGGTTAGTTTTATTATTTTTTTATTTCACAAGGTGTTTTGGAGTATTTTATTGTTGGGATAGTTTTATTTTCATTTATTTCACTTAGTGTTTTGCAGAATTTTATTGCTAGGTTAGTTTTATTTTCTTTTATTTCACTTGATGTTTTAGAGTATTTTATTATTGAGTTAATTTTATATTATTTTATTTTACTTGGTGTTTTAATTTTGTTGTGATCTATGATAATTGTTATTTGATTATAGTGAGTCATTAATTTCAAATTTTCATTCTTTTAATACATCAGATGTGGATAAATTTGTTAAGAGAACTAAACGGGTTCGCACAGAATTTCAACATAATCAAAATGAAGATTGTACTGGTGTTTTTATAAACGAAGTTAACCAATGTGGCCCAATTTAAAAAGATCCCAATCAAAGTTTCACAAAATAAATTGTTGTTGATCTTGGTCTAAGACCTTGTTTTTATAGTATTGCTAATAATGTTGAGGAATGGAGAATATTCGAAGAACATATTTAGTTAATATGTATTATAATTTTCTATCATGATCAACTGTGAATTTTTTATTTATAATTGTGCCCCCAATCCTAGATCCGCCACTGGCTTTCCACCACTTTTTGGTTCACTAACCAAAAAGAAGATGGACTAGACAGGAAGCCTAGATCGGGAACCAGCCATCGGTGCAGTTTGATTGAAGTCTAAAAATCGATGGTAATAAAAATTGTGTTATTTAAGGCAGTTTAGTTGAGACCAATCGATTCAACCCCTTTGGACCGACTGGTTGACTATTACACCAACCGATTTTGTTAAAAAAAAAATCTACAAGAAACTATAAAGATTGCATTGAAGACGAAGAAGGTCCTCGCTGTCGACACCCACCTCTTCTCTACAGCGATGGGCAATGACAGGCACCAAGTGAAAAGTTGCTGCTGCTCTCTTCTCTCTCTCTCTCTCTCTTTCTACTGGTGTTGTTGTTCGAATTTCTTTTGTTCTATTGCATGATGAACAGTGTGAGGAACAAAGGAGATCAAGAGGAGGCTGAGAAAGGTGAAAAAAATACAAAGAGAAATGATAAAGGGACCAGGCGGTGGAAGAAAGGAAAAAAGATAGAGAGAGAAATGATGAGGGTAGAGGAGATAGAAGAGATTAAAAGGAAAAAAGAAGAGAGAAATGATGAAGGAAATGACCATTGATTTGATGTTAAAAAACTCAAAGCTATCTATTCTCCCTTTTTAATTTTTTTTTTTTGAAAAATAAAATTATCAATTTATACTATAATTATTATTTGGAGAGTTGGGGATTATATTTTATATTGTTTTGGACTTTATTTAATATTGAATCATTAAGCCCATCACCAAATATGGGTAATTATATATTAGAGTAGGATTTGTATTGTTTGAACCTTTTGGTATATCATTTAGTATTGAGTCACTAAGCTCATTACCACATATGGATCAATAAATATATAAGCATATACGTTTGATTTTTTATCTTCTTTATTTAATTCTTGGTAATTTTTTATTGTTAGTAAGTATATTTTATAGTTTTTGAATTCTTTATATATTTATAGGTTTTATGTACATCATCTTATCTTCTTTTTATTTATTTTATGAATATATATTGTTAATTTGAGAATAAATTATATTATTTTGATATATTTTAATCTATAAAATAACTATTATTTAATTAATAAATTAATCGGTTCAATTACAATTTAATTACCGTTGAACCATTAAACCATAAAAGACTAAAATTTTCAATTCAGTGACCAATACGATTCTAAAAACATTGCTTAGCTCCATCTATATTTTCTAGGAGTTTGAAATTATTTTCCAAGGCCTTGGTCCACATTTCACCTTTCTCTAGATCTGTGGTTCCCTCAAAATTTGGTATATTTTTCTTGCATAGTAGCACATAAAAAGCATTTGGGCTTCTTTCGGACTCCCTAGAACGTCGTTTTTGCTCTCGTTGGCATCGTTGCTAAGCTACCTAAAACTATGTTGAGCCCCCATGGCTTGGACCATCATGTTGAATGTGGCAACCAAGTCAGCAGGCATGGATGGCATTGCTTTAGTTTGCTCTTTCACCCTCATGGTTCTTTTGATTAACTATCCTATGAGTGTATGCAAGGAAATTTCAGGTGAATTTCCTCTTGATTTTCATCCTCTTCCTTATCTGGGCAATTGTTCCCACCTTCTATCAAGAGTATTGTAGGTATTTACTTGATGAGGGTTAAGGATATAACATTCCAAGAATTTTGAATGAGCCAACCACACATTTTTTAGAGTAACAAAGAAATGAAGAACAATGGTGAATTACATTCAAGACAAGAATTAGAGTTGGACGTTGGTGCAATTGAACAAGGAAACTAAGATGAATGACTTAAATTACATGTGCTTCGTGTTTGGATATCTAAGTGGGATGCATATAGGTTGGAATTACATCAAAATACTCCTCGAACTCAAAAAAAGATTGATTGGCTCTCTCATCAACGCCAGTCAAGTCTGACATGCAAAGCTGGTTTACTAGGCCTCACTGGTGCCAGCAACAGCCATGGTTTTAGCGCATGCCGAAACCAATATTTGCTCTTAAATTGTTCTGTTTTTCAATAAATCTTTTGTAATCTTTTTAAGTAACATTATTATATTAGTATAAAGTATTCATATTTTCAATAGGAAAGGATTTTTAAAGGCTTTGGCCAAACATTGAAGAAGATACACAATATACAAGTTTTTATTAAATAATTGAGAGAGAGATTTCTATTCTTTTAAGTTGTTTGTAGTATCTTAATCAAATGTATTACAAAAGAGTGTTGGGACTTGCAATAAAGCATAAGATTGCGTTTGGTTCCTGTCCACTGTAGGAATGGACAATACATGACAAAAATTTTATAGACAGAATCAAATTTTTTTTTATCTCCAATAGAGTGTTTGGTTGCAGTTGGCAGAACAAAGAAAATGTTAATGTCCACTAAGCACAATGCATTTGGTAGTGTTGGACAAGACAAATAATTAATTATTCATTTACTAAATTATCTTTATAAGGAGAAAAACAAGAAAGAAAAAGTGGATCAGGTTTGTGGTTGGAGAGGGGGGCTGGGGTGGGATGGGCTGGTGAGTTGGGTTGAGATGGGATAGGGAGGGGGTTTAGGATGGGTACTAGGTATTGAGGGGGGATGTGGTAGGAAGGGGGGCCGGGGTAGGGTGTGGGTAGTAGGGGGCTGGGCTGGGGTGTTGTAGGGGTTGGGGTGCTAGTAAGGAGGGGATTAGGATGAGTTAGGGAGGGGCTGGAGTGCAGATGGGGTGTTGAGGGTGGCAGGGGGTTGTGGTGGGTGGGGAAGTGGGTTGGTTTTTTGGAATTATTGTAAAAATATGGGAATGATTTTGTCATCTTAAATTTTTGTTCCTAGGAACAAGAAAATCAGCTCCCACTTTTGGAGGCATTGGTTTTTGACCAAAAATTGTTCCTGGGGACGAAACAAAAATTTTCATCCTCCCCAACCAAACGCGTGAAGTGGATAATTTTTCTTATTTCGTTCCTTGTCCCCGTTATTAGGAACATCAACCAAATGCACCCTTAGGTTTGCATCAACACTTATGACTAGAGGAGAATTTTGGCTCAAAACATCCTGTTATACATTTGTGTGTCACTACCTTTTACAATACTAAAAACTTAACTCGTGTCTTTAAGATTATGTATCATTAGGGTTTAGTTTGTTTTTTAAGAGTTTATTATATAAAATATATTAAAAGATAATAGCTAAATATTATATGTAAGATTTTTATTAAAATTTATTAGTATAACAAGAATGTGACATACAAATATGTAATAAGATATCTAGAACTAAAAATTTATCATCAAAATTTAAAAATATACAAAGGATATCTTCATTGGTGCACTTGAAGTAAGGACTTTATAGTACTAAAGATAGGCTAAACTTCCGTCCACAACCAATACGAGATACAAGGCACACCTAACCTTTCTTCAACAACTAATATGGGATTAAAATTCTTCTTAAAACCATCTAGGATGCAAAGAATTTCTAACAAAAAAAGTTTCTCAAATATAATTTTTTAGGTAGTGCTATGAGTGTGTGTATATATATATATATATATATATATATTTGTATATCTAATTACATAGTTAAATAGAAGGATGAAATATTAGAAACTAAAATTGAAAAAAGAAATTTCCGTTTTTTGGTCAAGATTATATTTTAAAAAGGAAGACTTCTATTTATTTTAAAAAAGGTTACGTGAGGACTTAAGAACATTTTAGGATGGGGCAAAAGATATTAATAAAATTTTCCATATATACTCATTATATTAACTTCTTCTTTTTTTTTTCTTTTTTTTTGTTGTGCAATATAACATAGGTCCGCCGATGCCTGAAATTTGTGGGTTCTAAACGAAACCATAATTCTTCCCAAAAGTTATTCCATATGACTTCATACTCATCCTTTTTGATAGGTTTGACGCGGCAACAGGTACCATCATTTGTCTTCTCCGTGAAGCTGAAAGAATCCAATGACACTGTAAAAAATTTGGTTCACGTGATATAACCATTTTCTTGGGTTGTCACCCAAGAAGTTTTGACACTCAAGTTTTTCAAATTTGGATGAGGACTTTTGACCTCTTTTTGGATAAGCCATTTAAATTTATATTCTTCATTTTTCATCTGTTTAGTACATAAGATGTATGTATTAATTGGAATTCATTTTTCTGTCAAAAATAAGAAAAATTGATTCATCCCATTTAAAATGAGTGTTTTAATTTCAGACTTGGGTCAGATTTTTATTCTTTTTTTTTTTAAATAAACTCAAATCTAAAATTGTATTTTATAGAATTGAATGATATTATCAATTTGAATGGTGTATCCAAACAGTGCCTTCTATAGTTTCTCCATATTCCTTTTACCATTACAAAATTGAGTAAGGCTATGGATAGTTTGAGTATGGTCCTTTCCATATAATTTTACTTCATTTTTTAAAATTTTTGAGAGATGGAGATTAAAAAAAAAAAAAAATCAAACTAATTGTCTTTTTCCTTAATTTTCAATTTCTAAAAATTCTTCACACTTAACTGTTCGAGTATCGCCATAATAATCTGTACCTTATCTTAACAACAGAAGCAGGAATTCAAGGGTAAGAATTGTGAATCATAAAGAAATATTTTATTGGATTTTTATACCGTGTCTGTAGACGAAAGCACAAGCACAATGTCTCCAGATGGCATCGTTGCATAAAATTTAATTAAAGAAAGAAGGTAGTTTGGTGACAAATGCTTGAGTTGAATAAAGAAAGAAAAAAAAAATGATAAGGTTGTCGTACTGAGGTTAGGTTTCCACTTTTGTGCCGCAACCACGTAAATAGAGTAACAACAATTCAGATTTCAGACAAGAGGATAACAACAGTACTTCCGACTTTTATGACGCTAATCGACCAAGAATTTTGAATGACGTAAGAAATCACGAGGTCATACTCTTTTTCTCTATTTTATTCTTTATCAAAATATTATGAAGTATTATGGATGATATCTTATTTTGATTAATTTTCTAATAATCAATTTTTTTAAAATAAATAAATAAAATTTAATCAAATATTTCTAAGATTTTGTTTTTAAAATATATTTTAAAAAATTAATATTTCATAAAAGAATTTATTTTTTTCTTAACGATTGAAAGGGTTGATCGTTAGAGAATTAA
Organism: Echites panduratus; assembly: GCA_035221335.1. Taxonomy (NCBI): domain Eukaryota; kingdom Viridiplantae; phylum Streptophyta; class Magnoliopsida; order Gentianales; family Apocynaceae; genus Echites; species Echites panduratus. The sequence continues at coordinate 5,874,500 of JAWZTD010000082.1, forward strand.
TTGGAGAAAAATATAAAATATGCTGTGTAGCACTCCACATCATGTCCTTTATTCTTATTTTGTTAATTAATCATATACTAGTACATATCTTAATAATGTTTACTAATTATCTCAAATAACTAATTATCTTTGTAATTTTTTTTTGTTACATAGATAAGTTCTTGTGATATATTTATCTTAAAAAATGTCATATGGTGTATCGATGAACTTTATTAAATCTCTAATAATAAAAAAAGAAGCTCTAGCTGTCAATGATGATAGAGTATAAGTAACTAGTTTTTTTTTAAAGAAAAAAAATGATCGATTACCTTTTAGGTTTAATTTATAAAATATATTTATAAAAAATAATTCTGTTTATAGAAGTTTGTTTTTTTAAATAAAAATATAGTTGATTTAGCCGTTTAACTTTTAGAGACGTAATCATGTATTTCCTATAAAGTATACTATTACACTGCACGGCACTACTCTATTCATCCTATCTCCTTAATTTCATTTTTTTTTAAATTGTTTTTTATCTCCTATGATGTAGTATAGTCTCACATATGTAATAATCGTGATTCTATAAGTAATCCTGAAGATATTTTCATTCTGTAATGTCGTTCTATTTTTTAAATCTTGTTTTATCTCAAATTGAATGTTTATTTGTATATAAAAGTGTGATCGAATGGTTCAGAAATGAAAATCTAGATAACGCAAATTATGAGTTTGATTCAATTTTATTACAGATTCTAATCTTAATAAATTAACAGTCACTAGTGATATACTTAAAATTCGTGCATTAACATGATCCCAATATTTTTTGTATAAAAAAAATTGAATGTTTATTTTTTTTGTTTAATACAAATTTTATGAAAAAAAAAGTTAAATTTTTAATAAAATTATTACGCTATATATTATTGAAGTAATTAACAGTACAAAGTTAGTAAGAAATAGTAGTATTATTTTTTTAAATTAGTGAGATTATTATAGAACTTTAAATTTATAAAAGGTTTTAATTTTGGAATTCCGCCTAACATAGCCAAATAGCTGACAGGCCTAGGCTAGCCCATTTGGCTTCGCTAAGGCACTTTTCTAATTGGCAGGAACGAAGGCTGACTTGACCTGACCCGGCGGGGAATGCAATGCAAATTGGACCATCTTTATCGTTTGACAAAACGAAGTGTTTGCGGTTGTCTCTCCACTTATTTATTTTTTACAATCTGTATCCGACCCACGTTACATATGTGAATGATTATTCTATTTAGAATTGAACCCAAATACATAAATTCAAAGTCTGAAAAAATTGAAGTGGGGAAAAGGCTAAGGGATATTTTATTTTGTCCACTCTTTTGTTTGCCAGGAGGGGGTGGGGAATCGGGTGGGGCCCTTCACGTGTTCTTTCTTCGGCTTTAGGAATTTGGGTTTGGGGGATAACCTCTAACGTGGTGGTAATATATTTGTATGATTAAATATGAGTTTCAAATCTCTTCATTTATTATTATATTAATGAAATATAATTTTTAATTATTATTATTAATATATTTTATATATTAAATCTAATTAATATAAATTAAATTTTAAAAATTCTTAAATTTTCAAAGATAGATATAATAATATATCTAAAATCGTAAATATGGGATTTTAGTAACCACACAATTCCACTTAATTTATCATCTTATAAAGTAAAATATTAAATTAATAAATCAAAAAGGTGATAAGGTTTTTTTTTTGCATTATATCTCTGCACTGATATTTTTTCAATTATTGAATGCTAATTCATCATAATTCGGATTTATTTTTCATAAATAATTGTTAGTGTAGAAATGGATGAAGTCGTATGCCTTTTCCTATTTCATCATTGTTTTGTTATGATTTTATCATCCTACCAAATGATCTTTTTTTATTTTTTATTTAATAAGGTCATAAAATCTAAAATTTAAAAGTGATCTTTAAATTGTCAAGACTTTTAAATAACAATGAAGATAATATGAGAAAATAAATCCAAAATTCATACCGTCCTTATCTTAACTCAGCAATTCCCCAGTCTTTTACACTTTCGTTCGGGTAATAAAAATCATAGTGAAATTTCAAAGGGCAAAACGGTCAAATTAGTAAGACTTTTGCCTATCTATCCCCCCAAACGTCCCCCACAACCTTGGAGTACAGAAAAATGCGGGTCGCACCACATTTTTATACCCAAAATCTATCTGTCTTTAGAAATTTTCTGTTAATAACCCCTCAGAAATATATATAAATATATACTTTGCCGTTATTTATAAATTTTTGAGGTAATTTTTTTTAAAATAAGATTATGTTTGTTAATTTATTAGGTATTTTAAATTTTTTTTATTATATTATACATTTCTCTTTTTTTTCTAGTTAGTATTATTAGTTTGATTAAAATCATAAGATATTTTAAGTAGAAACAATTATCTTAATTTTGATAAAAAGATAACTAGCAATTTATAAATAGTGATAAATTGATCACTATATAATATGTTCTTATTTACTCCCATTTTATTTTCTTTACTACATTTTTTTTTTGAGAAAAACATAAATTTATTTTATTTGTCTTTTGAGAAATTATAGCTAAATTAATTTTAATCTATTTTTTCCTTTTTTTTATCAATATTATATTATACATTTTTTAAAAATACAAATCACTCCAAAAATAGACTATGCCAGAAATTAGAGAAAGGCAAAATAGCTTTAAATTTTTTTTTTATCTATACTTATTAGAGAAAAAATGTTAATTAACAAAAAAACTAGTTTTGCTCAATATTCATATGTATTTGATTGAATTAGAAAAATACTAGAAAGGATGGATGAGAGAGTACAAATGGTATCCAATTAAAATACCACAAATAATAAATTACTCTTTTACTTGAAAAAGCTAAGAAAAGAGACCGTTTTTTGTTTGTGGTTTTTGTTTTTGTGGCTTTGACGTTAAGATTTCAGAGAACTCTGTTTTTCCAGAAAGACATTGGTGGTGGTCAGCTTTTCTTCCATTTCCACGATTCATATTCCAAATTCTCTCCAGTTTTCTCCTTCTTTTCCCGGAAAAATACATGAAGCACTGTGAAGCTTCCCGAAGAAAGCCAACTCTTTCAGTTTCAGATAAGTTTTTCTCGTTATATTCCTTACTTGTATTGGACTCTTTCCGGAATAAACCAGGAATCTTGGGGTAGGGGAGAATTGTTTAATTTTGTAGCTGAATAAGCGTTGTTATCTAAAATTATATGCATCTGTCTGGATTAGAGTTTTTCATTTGTAATTTTGAGTTAGCTGCAACAAATCCTGGTTTAGAGGGAAGTTAATTCTTTGTATTCATTGTGGCTCATTTTCCTTTTTAGTATTGTGTATAATTGAAGACATCCCCGCTTGAGTTCTAAGGGTCAAAGTTGGGTTCTTTCGCTGATTCTTTTGCGATAGTTGAAGATTTTATTGGTGATAATTGTTTTCTGCATTAGGTCGGTTTTCTGTATATGATTTGGTGTAGGTCTGCGAATTCCCGTTTAGTTATATTCTATTATAATTGATTTGCCAATGCCATTTGGAGATTTGAAGGTTCCATACAACTCTCAATTTCATCTTCATAAGGTGGGACTTTAAATTTCTATTGAACAAGGTTTGTAAGGTTAATTTTTGGCCTAGTCTCTCTCGTTTAACAGGGTTGCTGGGATTATATTTTGTAAGGGAATATAGGTCCTAGGTTAGTTTGAACTTTAGGTTTTCATTATGGGAAAGCAAGGTCAGAGCAAGAAAAAATTTGGTGCGGGTAAATCTGGTAATTCGAATGCAAAGAAAGGCAAAGGTAGAGAACATAGCTCCAAGGCATATGATGAGGATACGGCAGTATTCATTTCTATGTCTCAGGAATTGAAGGATGAGGGGAATATGCTATTTCAGAGAAGAGACTACGAAGGAGCTATGTTAAAGTACGAGAAGGCAATAAAATTGCTTCCAAGAAATCATATAGATGTATCATATTTGCATAGTAATATGGCAGCCTGTTACATGCAGATGGGTCTGGGGGAGTACCCCAGGGCAATTCATGCTTGCAATTTGGCCCTTGAAGTCACCCCCAGGTACAGTAAGGCACTTTTGAAGAGAGCAAGGTGCTATGAGGCCTTGAATAGGCTGGATTTGGCTCTTAGAGATGTGAACTCCGTATTGATGATGGAACCTAATAACCTCATGGCAACTGAGATCTCAGAAAGGGTAAAGATGACAATGGACCAAAATGGTGCCGGGACAAGTGACATTCCAGTAGGTATCCATGTACCTGAATATATTGAACCACCCTTTGCATCAAACAAAGCCAAAGTACCAAAAGAGAAACCTCAAAAGAAGAAAACGAACAAAATAGAAGACAACAAGGATCAAACACAAGGTGCGGAAGAGAAGGTTGACCACAAAATTAAGGAAACAAAGGCTGAGCCCAAAATGGAGGAAGCTGAAGAGAAGGTGGGCCATGAAACTGAGGAAATAATGGCCAACAAAAAAATGGACAAGATAATTGAACAGAAGAATGTGGATGAAGATGATGTCAAGAATGACACACAAGTATGTGAAGAGAAGGTTGAGCGCAAAACTGAGAAAAGGAAGCCTGGGAACAAAATCAAGAAAGATGCACATAAGATTGAGGATAAAAAGGCTGAAGATAAATTAGTGGTGGAGGAGAAGATAAGCAACAATTCGGGCAAAGATCCTACAACAAAAGTAAAATTAGTATTTGGTGAGGACATAAGGTGGGCTCAGATCCCAATAAATTGCAGCATTTTGCAACTAAGAGAGGCCATAAGTGATCGGTTTCCAAGTTCGAAAGCTGTTCTCATAAAATATAGGGACCATGAAGGTGACTTGATTACAATCACAACTAATGAGGAACTGAGGTGGGCAGAAGCAGCTGCTGGTGATGGTTCTATCAGGCTATATATTGTAGGTGTTAATCCAGAGCAAGATCCATTCTACAAGAAGGTAAATGGGGAAGAAATGATTCATGAACTGGGAATGAAACAAAGCAAAATTGCTGAAAATGGGAACTTAAGAAAAAACAATGACTTCTTGGGTACATCAACTTGCATTAATGATTGGATCATCCAATTTGCACATCTGTTCAAAACCTATGCAGGGTTTGATGCCGATACTTATTTGGATATGCATGATATTGGAATGAAGCTCTGCTTAGAGGCATTGGAAGAAGCATTTACAAGTGAGGAGGCTCAAGATGTTTTTGGCATGGCTGCTGAAAAATTCCAGGAGATGGCTGCTTTGGCTTTGTTTAACTGGGGTAATGTTCACATGTCAAGGGCCAGGAAAAGAGTTCACTTCACAGAAGATGCTTCCAGAGAGGCTGTTTTGGCACAAGTTAGAACGGGATATGATTGGGCACAAAAAGAATACATAGAAGCAGGAAAAAGATATAAAGAAGCACTTGTCATTAAGCCAGATTTCTATGAAGCTATTCTAGCTTTGGGACAGCAACAGTATGAACAGGCAAAACTTTCATGGTATTATGCGATTGGTAGCAACGTTGATTTGGACACATGGAATTATGTAGAAGTTCTTGAGCTCTACAACAATGCTGAGGAGAATATGGAAAGGGGTATGCTGATTTGGGAAGCAGCAGAGGATGAGCGTTTAAGTAATCTGCTTATTCCAAGTAAAAGTAAAGCCCTGATGCAGAAAATGAAGTTGGACAGTATGTTTAAAGACATAACTGAAGAAGAAGCTTCAGATCAGGCTGCAAATATGAGGTCTCAGATAAATGTTTTGTGGGGTACAATGCTTTATGAAAGATCAATAATGGAATTCAAACTAGGACTTCCGGTTTGGCATGAATGTTTGGAAGTTTCTGTGGAAAAGTTTGAATTAGCTGGGGCTTCTGAAACAGATATTGCAGTTATGTTAAAGAACCATTGTTCAAATGATAATGCATTGGATGGTAATCTTAATTATACAGCTTCAATTCAATAATGTCAAAAAAAAAAAAAAAAATTCTACTCTCAAGTATTTCTCACTTTTTGAAGTGATTTCAGGTTTGGGATTCAACATTGATGAGATAATACAGGCTTGGAATGAGATGTATGAAGCAAAAAGGTGGCAGAATGGTGTTCCTTCTTTTCGATTAGAACCGCTGCTTAGGCGACGAGCTTCTAAAATTTACTATGCCCTGGAACATGCATGAGTGCTATTGCATTCCTAAGCCAGAAAAGACTTACTACACCGCGAACTTTGTAAGCATTTACTAGATAATATGCATTTTTCTCTGCTTGAATTGTCATCGTTAAATTAATTAGTATAAAATCCGTGGAACATTCCAAATATTATAACAGAATAAAATACATGTTATATAAATTTAAAAACAGAGTGTATTAGAGATGTTTTTCAAAATTTAATGAAATTAATATTTAATACTATTTATCCACTCAAATATTTGTTTAACATATTTAAATAAATATTTAATTGGTCTAAATTGATTGCATCTTTTCAGTTTTTATCAACTTATTGATTGATTAAAAGTATCAAAATATGAGGATCTACTTGAACATTTTTTTAAAAAAATTAAAAATAAAAATCTATCATATAATTTACATATTTAATCGTTTTCTTTAATATAATGAATAATATTTTTTTATAATTCTAATACATATTTAATGAATCTAATTAATATAGTCATCCGTTCAAGTTAATAAAATATATTATTTATAATTTTTTTTTTATTAAAGCTAATAAAATACCACATAATTATTCAAAAATAAATTTTGCAAAAAAAGGAAGAAGTAAATTTTATTTGTTTTAGATGAAAATGAATATAACATTTTTAATTCAATATTAAATTACTATTATCTTCAATGATTTCATATGAATTCCATATTATGTAGAAACTTATGTCCTATTATTGAATGTATCATGTTTTATCTTTGCTTTTTATTGGTATCTATCATCTTTTAAACATCTATCTGAAAAATTAACTCATTTATCACAAATATTATAGAACTCAATGACTCTACTATATGCTTATGGATTCTATATGCACTTGCTTTTTTCTCTGACGGCAGCAATGTCATTGACTGGTAGATGTCCACTAATGCCCTTTGTGAAAGTAAACTTCCTTTATATCTATAGAACAATTAGATCATTTTTTTCAGCTTTTAGAGTTTTTGTACCCACTTGTCTACTTGTGGTCAGATTTAGCAGTAGTTTCTTCAAGTTTATAACCTCACATGCTAATGTTAAGAACTCCAACTAATCTTATTGTCCTGGATATTATTGCTTTCCCCTCCCCAATCCTGGGACACAATAAAGAAAAAAGGTTCTTGCTTGGCTGCTATCAACCAGATTTCATCATAGGAGTAGCAAATTTATTTGAAATCTAATTTTCGAAATTAAGAGTTGTAATTTCTTTCTTTATACAATGTTGTATATTCTATAGAAAGCCTTTCAGTATTTAATTGATGTTAATGCTTTCAACAACAGAAGCTTTCCATTTCAAGTGTAGTGTTCAAAACTGGTTCGTATTCCTTAATAAGATGAGGAAACATTGATATTTCACCAGAAAATAATTTTGGCTAGCTAGTTTTGCCCACTGTCAAGGTTCACTCAGGAGAGGTCTTTCCCTATCCATCTCTTTTTTACATTCTTAAATATCACCAGATATGTGAACATAAAATTTAGACAGAGAAAATGAAGTGTAATGAATGGAATAAAATGAAAAATTGAGCTCAAATTCGATGCCTCGCTATTTACTTATTTATTTTTTAGTCTGCCAAAAGTTTTTTCTTCTTCGATTATATTGCTACTGTCCTTCATTAGTCACCAACAAACAACATGCCCAGAGTATGGTAAGTGTCATCTGTGAGCATCGGTTTCACTGTTTATGATCCTTGATTCTATTGGGAGTATTGAAGGGGTGTATGGTTACATTGCCTCAAGGCGCACAGTATAGAATTTTGAGGAAACCACCTAGGACTTTATGACTTAGTCTGAATATGCATGTCCCTGGAAGTTTCCAAACTTTTAACAACAGCTGCACTATTTTTGACAGGTTATATTGCATACTTCCTGTATTCCTTCTAATCTTGGTGTCTTCCACTTAGTGCTCTATTTTCCACATTTGGAGTTCTGATGCTTGCAAAGAGCCAAAAAATGCCCTAGGAAGAAGAAAATATAAAGAAATAGGTGGAATTCACTTTTGGTTGGATGCAAACTGGATCTTTGAGAATGTTCTGTGCAGCCTATCTGTACTTGTTTGAAGTCAGTTTTAGTGTTTCAGGTTGTTTTTTCTTCTCTTTAGATCCTGGTTTTGTACAACTAGTCTTATATGGTCCGTTCATAATGATTTCTTATCGTTATCAGAGATATGTTTGAATAGAACTTGATTGGTGCTTTCTTTAGCTTATGCTTACATGTTGACATATTCATTTCCTGCAGGATATTTCATGCTTCATCAGCTGCTCTCTCTGATCTTGTAGAGAAACTTTGTAATGACATCCCCAGTAATGGACAAAATGCATTTCATCATTGAGTCAAGTTTTCTCAGTTCAGCTTGCAGGACAAAGTGAAGGGGCAGAAAGTTCATTTTTGTTTGTTTCTGCTTTTATCATCTTTGCCTCCTTAGTTGTGTACCCTATTTTGAATAGGTCATTTTTTTGCATCTGATTAGTTCTTTTTTTGGGTCTGTATCGGGTTTATAGTTTCTTTATAGTTGATGAGAGATTTCTTTTCTTGTACACGTATGTTGGCGAGATATTGGTGTTAAAATTAACATACATGCTAGTGTTTATTTCATACACATGAAATCTGTATATGTGAAGCCTCCATTAAGTGAATTCTAATTTGGACCTTGACCTGTTCAAAAAGTTCCACACTAATTAAAATGATATGTTAGTGCAGTGGGTTAATGATTAAGGGTCGCGTTTGAATTGAATGTGCTTATAAAATGATGTTTTCTCCATTAGAATTACAAACGAGGAATTTGACTTTAGAAGAATGTTAGGTACGTCCTTAAAAGATATGAGAATTGGGTAAATAAGGCGAAATCGAAGAACCAAAATTAACAACTTTTTGGGACCGGCAATGCAGATTTTCTGGAACTCCAATGATCATTTGGACACTACTTCCCTTACTGAATGGACAATCCATGAAGTTTTGAGATACCCAAAGCCCCTTCTCAACCTTGTAAAATATCCTCGATAACGGTTTAGCATATTTGTACACATGTTTAATAGAAATATCACCTTTTTTTTACATATCCCTAAGAAAATGATGTTTAATGTCAATGTGCATAGTGTGAGAGTATTGAACAGGATTTTTTAAAAGATCAATAGTATTAATATTGTCACAAAAAATTTACACATGCTCAAATTTAAGATCATAATCTAATAAAGTGTGCTTCATCCAAAGCACTTGTGCACGGCAACTACTAGCTGCTATATACTCTACTTCGGCAGAGGAAAGCGAGACATGCTTGTTTTTTACTATGCTAATATACTAGAGACCCACCTAAGTTGACAAGTTTCACTAGTACTCTTTCTTTCGATTTTGCAGCAGTTCACATCAGAATACCCAATCAAATCAAAGGTCTTGGTTCTAGTGTACCATAAAACATAATCACAAGTCTCTTTGAGATATCTAAGAATACGTTTAAGAGCACAAAGATGAGATTCCTTAGGGCATGATTGAAATCTAGCACATAAGCATACAACAAATATAATATCCGGCCTACTAGTAGTTAAATAAAGTAAGCTACCAATCATACCTATATACTTGCTTTCATCCACCCTCTTTCCCATTTCATGTTTGTCTAGCTTGGTAGATGTGTTCATAGGAGTGCCAATGATTTTTGCATCATTCATTTCGAATCTTTTAAGAAGCTCCATTGTATCCTTTGCTTGATTTATGAAAATTTCTTCACTCATTTTCTTGATTTGTAATCCAAGAAAGAAATTTAATTCTCCCATCATGCTCATCTCAAATTCATATTGCATGATAAGTGAGAAGTCCTTGCACAAAGATTCATTAGTAGCACCAAATATGATATCATCGACATATATTTGAACAAGTAAAATATCACCAATTTCTTTGAACTTAATAAAAAGAATAGTGTCAACCTTTCCTCTTGAAAAATATTTTTGAATAATAAAATCACTCAATCTTTCATATCAAGCTCTAGGAGCTTGTTTAAGACCATATAGAGTTTTTGTAAGCTTGAAGACATGATTTGGAAATAGTTCATGCACAAAACCAAGTAGTTGTTCAACAAACACTTCTTCAATAAAGCCATTTAAGAAAGAACTTTTAAAATCCATTTGATAAAGTTTGAAACCTTTAAAACATGCTAAACCTAACAACAAATGAATAGATTCTAATCTAGCAACGGGGTAAAATTCTCGTCATAATCAATGCCCTCTTCTTGATTGAATCCTTGAGCAACCAATCTAGCCTTGTTTCTAATGACCTTCCCATCCTCATCTAGTTTGTTTTCTTAATACCCATTTGGTACCTATGACAGGATGGTAATTAGGTCTTGGCACCAAATGCCAAACTTGACTTCTATCAAATTGATTTAATTCGTCTTGTATGACCATAATCCAAAAAGCATCATCAAGAGCCTCAATATAAGAAAGTAAAGTAAGATTATCAATAAAATTTCTCATAGTTTTTACCCCTTGCGATGGTGATCCAATGATCAATTCTTTGGGATGATGAATGACAAACTTCCAATCCTTTGGGAGGTCATTTTGATTAGTGATCATTTGGTCATCTTCCCCATATTTTCCATTAACATTCTTCTCAAGGTTTTCTTCCACGTTGCTTGTTCTTCGTTGCTTGGAGATTCACATTCTCTTGCTTCAATCAAGTTTATATCTTCACATGTACCTACATCTTCTTCAAAATAATTATTCAAAATATAGATGTTAGATTCATCAAAGGTAACATTAATTGATTCTTCTACTGCCAATGTTCTTTTGTTATAGACACAATATGCCTTTTTGTTTAAACAATATCCCAAAAATATCCTTTCATCGGATTTACTTATCAAATTTTGCAATATTTTCTTTGGTATTGGGAATAAAACATATACACACGAACACTTTGAAATAAGAAATATTTGGAGAGCATCGAAAAGAAGTTCATATTTAGTTTTCTTGAAGTAAAACACTATTCATGACATGACAAGCTGTTTTAATAGCTTCCTCCCAAAAATATTTTGGCAAAGAGTTTTCACAAAGCATGGTTCGTGTCATTTCTTGCAAAGTGCAATTTTTTCTTTCCACAACACCCTTTTGTTGGGGAGTTTTAGGAGCCAAAAAATTATGTGAAATACCATAATCACACAAAGATTAGCAAAACTTTAGTTGAGAAATTCTCTACCATTTTCATTTCTAATGGAGACCAATTTGCAATCAAGTAAGCTTTGAATTTTCTTGAAGAGAGTTACAAAACCATCAAAAGGTTCATCCTTTTGAGAAAGAAAAATAACCCTAGTAAAACGAGAATAATCATCAACCAACACATAAGCATATTTCTTTCCACCAAGACTACTAGACTTCACAAGACCATACAAATCCATGTGAACGAGTTCAAGAGTTTTTGATGTAGAAATATCCCTTTTTGGTTTGAAAGAAACCTTTGTTTTTTTATCAAATTGACAAGCATCTCATATTCTATTTTTTTGAAAAACAATTTTTGGAAGTCCTCTAACAAGTTCATGTTTAGATAAATCATTTAGCAAATCCATACCAACAGAAACAAATCTACGATGCCATAAGTAACCATCATCGTCATTTATAGTTAAGCACTTCATATCAAAGGAAATAAGATCATCAAAACAAAGAGTGTAAACATTTCCAAATCTTTTTTCATGAAAAGCTATTTTTCCAAGAGATTCATTAATAATAGAGCAAGAATCCTTTTTAAATACAACATATAGACCATTATTACAAAGTTGACTAATTCTTAACAAGTTGTATTTACACCTATCAACTAACCACACACTTTTAATGATAGGGAAGGTGCCTTACCTCCATTGCCTACTCCAAGAACTTTACCTTTTTTGCTATCACCAAAAGTGACATAATTAAGTCTGAAGTCTTCTAGTAAAGAAGCATTTCCAGTCATGTGTCTTGAGCATCCATTATCAATAAATTATTTAGTGTCCTTGATTTTGGTCCTCTCCTTAGACTTCAAACATACCTATATCCAAGTAGAAGAGGAAACTTTAGGTACCCAAATCATTTTGATTGCTTAAGGGTTAGTAGTGATATATGATGTTTGACTTTCCAAATAGATTTCATTTCAGATTCAATTTTTCTTTTAGCAGGACATTTTGAAATTACATGACCAATTTTGTTACAATAAGAGTAATATACATTAACCATATTGTAAGATGAGGCCCTAATAAAGTGATTTATAGTATGTGTATGCTTGTGGGGAAGTGAATATCCTAATCCATTTTTATCTCCAGAGATCTTTTGAACACCAAGTTACTTATCTAAATTTTCCTTTCCTTATGTGAACTTGGAAAGACAAGCATTTAAATCATCAACTTTCGTTTTCAATAAATCACGCTCAACAAGTAAAGTGTCAAGAGCATAAACTTTATCTCTAAGTCCATTTTTCTCAATAACAAGGAAATCAATAGAGCATGTAAGCAATTTTTTGTTTTCTTCTAACTCACGTAATGTTATCAATAACTCCTTGTTTTCTTCTTGAATACGATTGTTTTCCTCAATTAAGTTCTCAACTTTGTTTCTTAATCTCACATTTCTTTTGTTTAATTTCTTAACCTCATCATATGGATCATCATTATCACCATCACAATCATTTTTATAAGTAGAATCTTTTACCTTATCATTAATAGACATGAAGCAAATATTAGCTCTTTCTTGTTGTAACTTGTCATCTTCACTATCTACTTGATCCCATGTTGTGGTAAACGCTCTTTCCTTTTTTTTGGGTTGTTGCTTTTTCTTGTTAGGATATGGACATTCAGCAATCAAATGTTCTATACAATTGCAAATGTTCTATACAATTGCAATTGTAGCAATGCCTAGCTTGTACATTGTTGCTAGACCTCAACTTTGACCATTTTGAACATTTTTCTTGAATCCTTCTTGAAGTAAACCTTTCTATAGGCACTTTTGAACTTCCTTGTTGAAATCAATGAAGATGAACTTTCTATTAATTGATTTCATCTTTCTCATCACTTGAAGAATCATCTTTCCACTTTCCATGCCGATGGATTTGAGAGCTAAGGTTTTCTTCCCTTTATCTTCTTCTTCCAGATCAGCCTTCCTCTTGAGTTTCATTTCTCGTGTGAAGAGAGATCCAATAAGTCCCTCGGTTTGGAGAAGATTTAATTGCTATGATTCTTCAATAACAATCACCTTTGTTTCCCAAGCTTTTGATAATGAATCGTGAATCTTTCTATTTTGTTTAGCCATAGAGTATTTCTTTTCGTAGGACTTCAAACCATTAGTGATAGTCTCTAACAAAGAGTACAAACTTTGATTCTTTCACTTGGTTGGTTCCTTCATAAGTCACCTCAAGTAGCTTCCACATTTGATTAGCGGTTTTGCAATTATTCATTCTATTGTATTCCTTTGCATCAAGAGCACATGGTAGAATATTCATGGTTTGATATTTTAGACTCACTTTCTTTTCATCCTCATCATCAAATTTCTTCTTTCACACTGACATTGTCTTCCTTTTTTGTGGGAATAATGGGGACATTTGAGATGATATTCCACAATTTATAGTTAATAAAGACTACAGAGACACGAATACAATTTTTCCAACAACCATAGTTAGTTCCATCAAATAAAGGGGGTGAATTAGGTTTTTAAAAACTTTTTCAAAAGAAATATAGGAACCCTCTTAGCAAATCTGAAAAATTTTTTGGTTTAGACAAACTATCAAACACTTGATTTTTCAAAAGATAACACACAAAAAATAATGTGATAAAAGCAAAGGGCATAAGATATATAGTGGTTCAACTCACCCTGTGAGTCTAATCCACTACCTAAGGTTTTCTACTTATCTACTTGTTTCAAAAATCAATACAAATCAAATGCAGCAAACCCAAGTTTTACAAACAGTTAGAAACTAGGAAAATTCCTTCCAAGGATTTTGTGTCACAAAGACAATGTAGTACAAACCACAACAAACTATGATCACCCTATTCACGGGTTTTGTGTCACCAATTCATCATAGACAACCACAAAGCAACAAAAGGAGGAAATGGGTAAAGAAGCACTTCCTTTTTGGAGTGAGATGAATACAATGGAAGCCCTACCAAATCCCCTTTGATGATTCTTGATAAAATATAGCTCAACTCTTCTCTCAAAGTATCTTGAAAAATATAAGCTTTATGTCTGAGAGAATGTGTACAAAATGGCTGAGATAGCCTTATAGAGGTGAGAAGAGTTGTGTCTAATAGCTATAAAACTGTAAGATTTGGACCCTGAGCCCTGGCAGAGACGAATAGTCCATTTCAGGAAAATTTGCATCAGAAACTTGTCCGGTAGCTCTCTAATTTATACACATTTAGGCTAAGTTTATGTCATTTTTTCTATTATTATTTTATGTAACTTAGCCTAAATTACGTCATTTTAGATATATTTTACTTTTCTATACTTGATTTTTGTTTATGGTTGAAAATCGCTCGAAAACAATCTAAATCGCTAGAGGATGGTGCGATGAACATTTAAAAACGGTGCGGCATCAGTAGGCAGTGAGCCATCGGTGAGCTGTAGGGCGAGCTTGAGCGGGCCGTCGGGCGATAGAGAGCCAGAGAGCAGCAAAGTCCTGTTTGAACTCTACTATCATTGTTATTCTCTAATAATACTTCTTTAGTAATAGGGTTTTGTAATAGGATTTCAAGTTGGATCTTAATTAGATTTTAGACTCCTTTTAGGTAACTACTTCTTGTAAAGGAGTCTTATAACTCCTATAAATAGGACTCTTCTCATAAGCTTAGTACACAATTCAAGATTGATTACTAGAAGAGTCTCGAAGACAATGAGATTATTTTCCTCAGGACAGTTTTCTTTTTCTCTTTTCTTTGTTTTATTAATCATGTTTTGTGAGTAATTTTCTTTTGTTAGCAAGAACATGAAGTAAGTTATATTGATACGGGGTTATGAGATTTGTTTGTTTTTCATATTAAAGATTTGATCTTTAATCTTGAGTATTTATGCAATTCTTGTTTTCATCTTATTAATTATGTTTATTGATTTAGCCTGATCACCTTGATTAATTTGCATGATTATATTACTAGGGTTTAAATATTATCGCTAAGATTGTTAAATAAACTAAGTAGCAACTATTGTTAAATTAGGTTTCGGCTATCAACCTGATTTACAATAGAGAATTGCATGAATCAAGTTGCATGAGATTAAAACTACTTTGTTTTATGCAATTTGACGTTGATGATGCCTTCATGTTTATTGCAATTTAATTGATTAAATCTATTGATCGCTAAGACTTAAGTTTATTTGATTAAGTTAGGTATTTTATTTCTTGATACAAGAAATTAATCTAATTAACGGATAGGAATTTGAGCGCTAAGCCTAATTTTAAAATCAACTACTCAATTGTCTTATTTGATCTATGATTGATCCCATAGCAATTGACTTATGGATTGTTTCTTGGTAACATTTTTCTCATCTATATGCTTACTTTTAAATTATTTTTTAATTCTTTTTACAAAACTTTTATGAAAATCCCCCGCTTTGTTATTTGTTGATTGGTGATAATTAAATTTAAATTCAATCTCTGTGGGATCGACCCTACTTGCCCTAACTACATAGTTTGGTAATTAGGTTTAATTTGCATGTGTTGCGATGTGCACGTTCACTCTCTGGAAAAGTTTTGGATCCTGATTTCAAAACTTTGGACTATCCATTCTTTTGCATGAGCATCCAAAAGTTCTCCACATCATTGCTTGATATTGAATAACTTTTGAAGTTCAATCTCACTATATTGGACTATCCATTTGAGATAAAAACATATGTAAATACTTTTCACTTTAAAACAACTTGTTTATCAAGCATTTTAATGTTTAAACTGCAGTAAAGATCTTTCATCAAAATATGAGCTTGATAATTTAAATAAATAAAATCATTTTAAAATCAAGAATTGTCAATATAAGGAAGACTTGGAACAAAGATAGAACTAATGACCAAACCAAACTTACTAAACCAGTTCATCAAACTTGAAGTCTTCAATCTTGTAAAGTTTTGAACTCTTTGAAGACTTCCTCATTAAGCATCACAAATCAAATGTTGAAGAACACTTCAATGTATTCCAATAACCTACAAAAAATCACACTTTGAATCTCATTAGTCCTTTGTTTGTTATCATCAAAATAAAGTTAATTAAAAACCTATTAGGGTTTTCAGTTTCCATAGAACATTATGACTCTTCAAGGAAAGGCTAAATCTGGAGGTATCAAACAAATATTGAATTTAGCAAAACCATCGACAATCACGCCAACAAATACTTGGAGGCTATTTAGAGAAGAATTCCGAACAACAAATAATGGAAACTCCCTAGCAAATGGGTGAAGATAAATTTTGAGGCATCCTTCATGAAAAATAAATATGTTTGTGCATAAGTTCTCCAAGACCATACATGTATGATTCTTGAAGCTTGGGCAAATAATTTTGAAGCTTTTCACCCTTTAAATCAATGACCAAAGTTGTCCAAGCCTTGAGATAGGCAAAGGACAAAGACATGCATATAGCTTAGTAAGCCACTGATTTTGAAAAAGGAGCAAGCTACGAAGTCACCTGACTAGCTAATTTAATAGAATCCCGAATATTGTAATTTTAGTGAACATAACTTCATAGAATGGGCAAAGACAAACCTTATCTTTAGTTATTTTCACCCCTTCCCCATTTCCCGCTGTTGTGCTTTGAGATCGAGGTGGTACTCAATCCACCAATTGTAATGCTTTGTTCAATTTCAATAGATGACAAATCAAAAAAAAAAAAAAAAAGAATAGCAAGGTGCAGGTAGAGGTTTAAAAAGGTATTAAACTAGGTCCAAACCCAAGCCCAATCCCGACTAGCAAATCTTAAACCCAAACTAATCCAGATTACCTGTCATTTTCAAAATACTTAGATGAGACCCCTAGTCGACGGATTAGAGTCCTAGATCATATTTACTTTTTTTTATATATAAATATATCAAATAAAGTAAAATTTAAATTAAGAAAAAACTTCAAGGAAAATGTGCTAAAAAATAAAATTTTATACACACTTATCACTAAAATCTGGGGTGTTTATCCAAAATGGTCCCTCGTGTTTGGAACAAAACATTGTTTGACCCCTTATATATATATATATATATATATTTCAACTACTACTGTCACTCAGGAATTTAAGTGACCCAAAAATAGTCCATATCTCCTATTTTTTACGAATTCCATGAAAAAGTAATGTATATGCCTAGAGGTGGCAAGTGGCCCGGCCCGGCCCGGCCCGACTCGTCCCGTGTGGTTCCATTTTTTATTTTTTTTTTTAGCTCAACCCAACCCATAGTCTGCCTCGAACCAGCCCAGCTCGCCCGAGCACTCCAACAGTCATATGACAGTTTGAGCTTCAATTAGTGGTTACAGATTAAAAAAAAAAATCCAATTTTTCACGAACGGTCCAATTTTCCGAACATCTATAAATAACCCCCCAAATTCATTTTATTTCACAAAAAACTATCTCCAAGCTTCATTCTTCATCCTACATTCATACTACTACTACACTTTAATTTCTCAATTCAATCCTCTATTAGTCTATTTTTTTTGTGAAAATTTATATTTTGGCAAGAAGAGTTTGGATCTAGAAGGAGTTTGTGAAGAAAATTGATGTTCAATCTTCCACAATTTCCTACTATTTCTTCTGAGTTCCGATTTTCAAGTTGGTTTCTCTCTATTTATCTTCTAATTTGATAGTTTTGTTAAATTTTTCTTATTTGAATTGCCTTATATTTCTTTCTTGATTTTTTTTATTTGGATTGATTTTTATTTGTCACTTAGTTTAATTTCTTTGACCATATAATTTAGTAATTGATTGATTTGATTCATCCTCAAACCAAATTAACTTTGATTTTGATGAAGAACAATATAATAAAACTAATTTCCCTGAGCGTGAAGAAATAGAAACATTAGGCAATGATATTGATCCTGATGATGTTGAGGAAATATCGACCCCCATTAGTCTTTTAAGACAAACAGGTATATCTTCATGTAGCACAAGTAAAGCCAAAGAAAAACAAACTTTATTTTGGAAAATATTTAACAAAGAAAATGAGAAAGCTAGTTGTAAACTTTGTGGAAAAATATATTCACATAAAATTGGGAGTGGGACGGAGACTTTAACTAGACACAGAAAAATGAACACTCCAAATTAAATGAAGATTTGCAAAAAACAACGACAAATAGGTGTAGCCAGAGGGGAAGTAACTTATAATTTTGAATTTGAACAAAAAATGGCTTCAAAAAAACTTTCTAAGTAGACTATAGAAGAAAATTTACCTTTTGGAATATTAGAAACCAAAAGTTTTAATGAAACAATTGCACAATCTGTACAACCGACATTTCAAAGAATTAATAGGTCAACATTAAAAAAAGATATTTTGACTTGAAACTATGAAAAATGATCTTATATGTCTTTTTCGAACAATAAAAGATGTAAAATCTACTCTTACATGTGATTCTTGGTCTGCCACTGGTTTACATTATTTATGTACAACTTGTCATTGGATAGACAAGGAATGGATTATTCAAAAAAGAATAATTTGTTTCAAACCGTTCGAATATCCTCACACAGGTATGTCTATTATTTAATTTGTTTTATCTACTGCTCGTGAATTTCATATTTTGAATAGAATTTTTTCTATCTCTTTTGACAATGCAGAAAATAATGATTCTAGTATTCCTATTTTAATTAGTGAAATAAATCCAATATGTGAGGAAAAACTTTTTCGTAACAGGTGTGTATGTCATATTTTAAATATAATCATTAAAAATGGTCTTAAACTTGTTGACGAAGTTATTAGTATTATTCATAATATTGTTTGGTTTATTAAAACTTCTAACGTTAGAGGTCAACAATTCAAATATTTTGTATGGAAAATAAGGTAAAATATAAAAAATTTAAGTTAGATGTTAGCACTAGGTGGAACTCAATTCATGACATGATAGATAATGTACTTTCCTACAAAAATATTATAATTCAATTTTGTAATAGTATTGGATTTCAATCCCCTATAACTAGTTCAATTTTTGATAATGGTAGTTTCTTCTTTTTTGAAAACTTTTAAAGAAGTGACCCAACTACTTTCGGATCAACCCATCATATGATCCCCACTTTTATTCAAGTATGTCTTTCATTTACTGAATTTAGGGAGCTTAGCCAAACTGTAGAGGCTATGGAAAAAATATATTGAATATTATTCTGAAATTCTTTTATTGTATTACGTTGCTTTTTGTGTGGATCCACTCTATAGGATTTCAGATTTTGAAATGGCTATCGACTACCTGTGCGGGTTGTACCTCACGAATTGCAAAAGGCCATCATGGTAGTTGAAGGCGGAGCAATTGAAGGCTTTTATGAGGACTAACTTGGACTTCATGTTTTTCATCCTATGAACAACAGTTATCTACGTCAACATAGAGCATACTGCCACCAAGAGAAAGTACCTCGTCTAGAAGGGGAGGGTCAACGTTTGGACCCTCATCAAGAATCTCTACGATAGCAAGAGATCAAAGACGGGGGGTTCAACATCGACGTCGACATCTTATAGTGGCTTGAATGAGTTAGCAATTTACAACATTTCCTCTAATGTTCATATTTCTGATGAAGACTCTAGTTTTGATATTTTGGGATAGTGAAAACAAAATCAATCCAATTACCCACTGTGGAGTGCGAAAGTGCTTTTAGTAAGAACAGTAGAAGACTTGATGAATCTAGGAGTGTCCTAGCACCTAACACTTTGGAAGCTCTAATGTGTGCTTCCGATTGGATTAACGCGGAAAGAAGAGCTCAAGACTTACTTTCTACATTAATTATGGACGATTGGGAAACAACGAAGAACCTCAAAAACTATAGAAGGGGTTAGGAATAATTGTAATTTGTAATTGTTAAAGAATTTTTAATTGTAATTTTTTTATTATGATTTTCCATAACATTTGTAAGTTGAAGAATTTAATTATTAATAAATTTATACATGTATGAGTTATTTATATATTTTTCCAAAGTTATACAATTTTGCAGTTCTTAAGTTTTCAAAGTTCTAACTTCTAATAAATTTTAAACTTCTAAAATTTCAGAATTTCTAACTTCTAAAAATTTTTAAACTTATAAATTTACAAGTTTTTAAATTATAAAATTTTCTAAATTCTAACTTCTAATAAATTTTTACTTAAATAAACTTTACTTAAATGTTGGGAAATAGTAAGTATACTTTTAAAGAGAAAAATTTTAAAGAGTTTTGGAATAATTAAAATATAATGACTAGGCTAAAATATAAATTATTAAATATTTTCTTTTACAAAAAAAGGCAATCTGCCAAGCCCAACCCGACCCATTGGGATCCAGCTCACCTTGGGACCACCAGGACCGCCAAAGCCTCGTATTCTGGATTCCTGCCCAACTCAACCCAACCCTCCTCATCTTGACGAATTGCTCTGCTGGACTCGACCAAGTGCCACTACTTCATATGCCTAACACGTGATCAATTAAAAAGGGATAAAAATATCTTTTTATGTATTGAATCAAACTAGAATACGATAAAAAAGGGAAAAAAATCTCCTTTATGATTGCTCTCTATTCCTGGACACGGGTGCTGCCTCCGTCGATTGCCTTCTTCCTCCGACATCCTCTTGATTTTCCTTTTCTTCTTTGCGTAACATTCAAGTATTGGATTCAAGAAACTCATTCAAATGGCACCTTGTCTAAGTTTCTTAAACAACCTGGTATTGTAACATTGAATAATTTCCTACAAAGCAAAGCCGACTCGAAAAAGGATTGCAATATTGCTCATGCCATGGTGAAGGCTACCATATTTCAATGGTGAAGAAGACATCAGGATTTAAAAAATTTCTACTTACGAATTCTTCAAGATAAGGCTTGCATTTTACTCCATAAGAACCCTTAGGACTATGCTGCCAGCAAACAGCATGCAACCGTTGATCACTTATGTTCTTGAACATAATGATGTAGTGAACGCGACAATAAGTGTTGATTGTTATGGTCTAACTAGATTCAATTGGTTTACGTAGTATTCATTTAGTTTATTTTGGTCATTTGTTGGACACATACATTGCTCCACGGTAAAATTGGCCAGAAGAAGGTGAATTTTTGGAGTATTTTGGCCTCACATAAATTTGCAAGGGATCATGATATATGAATAATAATAATAATAATAATAATAATAATAATAATAATAATAATAAAGAATCCAACAATACCAATCCACAGTAATTATTAAATCTGTTCAAACGGATCCAAAACAATATTATACATATACCGTACCTAATTAAATCATATTATTTGGATCTAAACTAAATATGAAAATAGAAATTTAAAAAAAATAACCACAAAATATCTGATCTAAAACCTCCGTTTCGCACATACACGGATCTAAAACCTCACATAAAAAGTCAGATCAAACTACTGTATCCTAATATTTTGATCCCTTTGAGCACATACATTAGTTGATTTCTAGAGCTCCCATTACCCAGAGTATGCCAGTAATTTGTACATCTTTTTATCTTTGTATACTTTTTTTACGTTTAGATTAAAAAAAAAAAAAAAAAAGAGCAATAAGAAAGATACCTACGACACAAAAAAAGGTACAGCAAAATAAATAACTTTGAGAATCATCATTCAGCAAACAGGTATGGCCTATTGTACTGTTTACAATTTATATTCAGAAAAAATAGGGTGCCAGTAACTGTAACTATCAGGTATAATGAGAAACGTGAATTAAGTAAAATTTAATTTTTCTCCTAATCTCTTTCTTCAGCCTAAACAATCTGATTTCACCTGATTGACCCTTCAGGAATAGAGGCAGCTTTGCAAACACCAGCTGAAGTTGTGAAAGGGGCACCTTTATAACATGCCACTAATTCCTTATTAGTCCTTAGATCCGGTTGAACGGTTTCAAATACCTTTTTCTTAGGATTCAGGACATCGTCGGGATTGCCTTCAAATCCTGGAACCATCACTCTTTCACCAATAACAGCAGTTTCAGGGGGCTCGATCAATTCAACCTGGCATTCACAGGAGTAATTAAGATCAATATTGTAAAGACGTCTCTTGCAAGCTAGTGGTAACCTCAAAAAATTCTGAATCCCAATATATTTATCAAATGTATCCACAACAAGCCAGTCTCAAATGTGGAACTTATTCCAGAAGGAATTTCACAATCTTCAAAATAATGTGGATTACATTTACCAGAATTGAGTTCCCTAAAGGGTAAAGATAAAAGGTTCTTAAATATCTCTTTATACTTATTTATGGTGCATCCGCTAGCAAAGAAAAGGACAATGTCAAACCGTATGAAAACCTAAGTCAAGTCAAATTAAAAATTAAAGCGACACAAAAGGAGAGCAGGAACTCCAATGAGCACCTCTCAAATTTCATGACCAATAATCTGTTGGTCAGAAGAGGAAAGCAACTGACATATGCATGATACTAACCTTGGTGCCATCACTACTAGAAGCACATAGCAGCATTGCATGGGATTTGATACCCCTCATGGCTGCAGGCTTTAGATTGCAAAGAACACAGACCTTCCGATTCTGCCAAGAAAATCAGGATCAAGTATTACACAACCCAATGTAATTAAAACCAGGAAAAAACACTCGACCACTGGCAGTGACACACACCTGCAATTCCTGAAGAGGGATGTACTTAACCAGGCCACTAACAACAGTTCGTGGCTGATCTTCATCCACATCGATCTCCTCCACATATAAGGAATCAGCATCAGGATGCTTCTGAACTTTCTTGATAAGACCTACGCGAATATCAAGTCTACTAACTGAAATCTCAGCTTCCACAGGAGCAGAGGCTTTAGATTTCCCTTCAGCAGATTTTGCTGGCTTTGCTTTTTTTGTGTTCACATCTGGAGAGGGGACAATATACTCAATGTACGCAATTTGGAATACACCCCTTAAATCAAGTGGTGAACTAATCAAGCCTTTGATCAATAAAGTAACCATTCAACCGAAACTAATGAAAAATATTAAAAGAAATTACCATATCATTTTGGGCCATTCACATTTATGCTCCACTTTTAGACATTGGACAAATATAAACCACTGAAAATTTCCCAAGTCGAAATTCAGTTGAAAAGAATTTGAGGTGACTAGATAGTGCAGTTTATCCTACCAGAAATAATTAACCCTCTCCATCAACCTTCAATTATTATAAGAGCAAGGTGTTTACGAGATGTCTCACGACTCTCACCAATCTCTTTCTTAAATAACTTCCTGTATGTATCATGTGAATGGGAAGGTATGCTCCTAACAAAATGAAGAAACTCCTATCTATACCAACATCATACCTATATCCAACATCTAATGATGTTGGTACAGAAGGATTTCCTTCATTTTGATCTCAAAATCTTTAGCAAGATGCCATAAGCATGAAAGAAGCAGGAAAGTTAAAACCATGACATCTTATAAGGATGCTTAACATGATAACATAGAATGGACAGACAGAAGTTAAAGATAGATGGCATTTATAAACAATCAACTAAAATTTCATGACATGATGAGTAACTTAATTAAATTTGTAGATAGGTGACAGTTCCAAATCCTGAAGCTCACCAAAGAGAAGTTATCACCAGTCCAAATTTCAAAATGGCTCCATCCACATTTATTCCAGACATTATCTTGTTAAGCCTCATAATGAATCAAAGATATGGCAAGGTTTGGAATTGCCATGACAGTGGATCTGAGTCAATCTGGACATGGTAGTCTCAAAACTTTGGTTGCAGAATATTATTACCAGTCAGATATAAAACTTTTAAAATTAAAAAATTTATTCCAGACTCAAGCAATCAAAACCGCTGCATAAGTTTTTATAATTAATAGCACCTCAATGAGCTTTGACAGATTAGTTATCAACATATTCACATGCCATGCGAGATTAACCTGAGATTTTTGTTTTATTTAGTTTTTCACTGATCTTTGCTTCAGCTTCTGCTTTATCTCTCCGGTCAGCCTGGCTGCCAGCAAACTTCTCTCTAAAGAACTCCACTTCCTCATCTTTCTGCATATTATTCAACTGTCAATCTAGGCCCATCAATCAAATATATAGTTTATATTCAGTTGTCACTAGAAAAGTTACCAGCTCTTTAAACAGTGGTGCCGGTGTTCCAATACCATGACCAGCGGGAAAAATTTCCCAGGGTCTTTTAGCCCTCTCGACATCTTTTTCATCAGAAAGTGACACTTGTGATTGGGACAGATTAAGTTGCTTAAGTACCTAAGTATATGCAGGTAAATATCAACTATAGGTCTAGTTATCAGAGAAATAATCAATATGATTTTCTATTAAAATTATCTCAATCACCTCAGCAGTAAAGGAAGGCATAAATGGTTCTAAAAGGCAAGCTAGAATGTAAACTAGCCCACAAGAAGTTCTCATGACAACAGAACACAAAGGTCGATTTTCTTTGAAAAGCTTCCAGAATTGGCTCTCCTGCAAAATACAAAAGAGGGTTTGAAACATGAGACTTAGACAAATAAAGCCACCAAAGTGAAACAAAAAGTCTCCTTGCAGATTCAAGAGTCAATAAGCAGTCCTTAAGCTAAAATTCATGATCAGAGTAAATAAACTAGAATCTAGAAACAGAAAACACGTTAAAAATATGATGATCATAGAACTGCAAACATGAAAAAGCTTACCTGCAAATAACCATTTCCTTCCCCAGAAATCAACATAGCAATCTTGAGGCCTTGCTTTAGTTTTACCTGTTTATTCAAAATCCAAGTGTTACACACAGTGAGAAGACAAATAGATCCACAAATTCCACACAAAGAATATAAACAGAGTAGTGGATTTAGTCACCTTCTCCATGGCTTCTATATATTGCTCAACATAGTTACCAACTTTCTCTCCCAAAGCATTAGTCAAAGGATGTGATTCTGCATCCTGGGCATCAGGAATAATTGAACCATATCCTGAAGCTGTACCACATTGAATTATTTAAATAAAATATTTCTATAAAAAACAAAGAAAAACAGGTTTGTATTCTTTCAAAATCACAGCATTCATTATTGCACAACCAGAAAGAATAGTTCGCCTCCAATTTGGAGATGAAAACCTTTCTACATAATTAATATCTGGAAAACAATTCACGAGGCCAAACCTGGATCTTTGGCAACAAAGCTCAGGACCCGATTAACGAAATTCCCAAGGTTGGCGAGCAATTCACTGTTAAGTTTAGCTTGTAAATCAACCCATGTAAACAATGTGTCCGAGACCTACATCGTTAAACCATTAGAAGCTGATTGCAGAATAATATTTCTCAGCTATCACAGGTGACAGAGAACAACGTAGTACAATCCGAAAAGGAAAAACAATAGGTTTACTTGAATTAGGATGGATGGGCGGGGCTCTATTTCAAGTAACCAGGACAATTATCTCAAAGTTTTAGTTGTCTCAAGTGAAATTACGAAATTAAAGAAAATATAATGGGTTTTGTAAGACAAATTCAAAAACAATAAATTTTGTTCATATAGTTTGGTTTATATTCAATGAAGTTATTCTGTGAGAAATTCATGATTAATTTTAGGCCTATGAAGATTTAGGAAATCAATATCACAACTCCCAAAGATTTTGAGATTTCCTAATCAAATATTTTACTACTTGGTTGTTTCTTATTTGTATTAGGGGCTTTTTTTTATATCAAATTAGGATTTTACTTCTACTTTCTAATAGGATTTTTTACTCTTAATTCCTAGTGGGATTTAAGTGAGTAGGTTTTTAATACAGTATATAAAGCTCACCAATGGCTTTAAAGATTTTGATTGATTATATTTATAATAGAGGATTTTTTTTCCATCTTTGTTTTTGAACTTGTTTTGAAATAATCAAATTTTTTAGGTTTGTATGGTTCGTCCTTTGATATTGTTGGTTGTTGTTAAGTTAGATAAATCAGTCAATAATCTCTAAAATTGGTTTTTATTTGTTCAAATCTTGGATTTTGACGTAGTCAGTGCAAATTGAGTCAATAGGGTCCAGGGATGTCTCAGATAAATATTGACATTAAAGTCGGTATGGAAACTGCATTGTGCCAAGCAGCAGCGACATGTAGTGCATACCTCTGGGCGGTTAGTAAGCAAATAATATCTCCATACTTCAACAGGAATGTTTGTATCCTTTGCATCATTTCCAAACACACCTATCCCCTTGCTTTTGGAGAATTTTCCTACATATGATAAGCTGAAATTAGAGTGGTTAGATAATAAGTGACAAGAAAGAACAGTGCCATATCCAATGATAACATTTATTTGCATGCTACGATGTCATATTGATCAATATGAAATGTTTCCATTTGTTCCACTAACCTGCCTCATAATTTAAGTACTCAGTGACACTAATCGTCTTCATCAAGGTCCAATTCTCACCCGTTCCAAGAAGTGTAGAGGGGAACATTACCTAAAACAGAATTGCTTTCTCATTCACATCATCCATTTTGAAACAGAAGGTGAACAGATCACCATAGGCATGAGATCATATACATCAAATATCAGAGAAATAATATGTTGCAAAGTCAAAATGAGAAGAGCTTCAAAAACTTTGCCAAAAGTAACCATCTCAAAAGAACAAAATCTAACTCTGTTGACTAACATTATCTTAGCATGCTTTGCCAGTTATAGAGCATCAAATGATCTTAAAAAGGTTCTGTCAGTAACATCAGACCTTAAACTTGATAATTTTCATCAGAGAGTAACTACCACATGCAGTTTCAGAAAAAGAAAACAAGCTCTTTCATTGCGAATTTTAGCTACACCCACCTTATTAGAAACATCACACACTTTAAGCAATGAACAATGAAATGAGATTACAAGATAAAAGTTTAGATAATCTATTAGAACTGCCAACAAGAACCTAAGGCTCCATTTATCGGATAAGGAGGAAAAATGGTAAAAAGCCAACACAGTTGTATAGGTCTCTAATCATAGTAAAAGACATCATAAAAAGTAAACTGGTAATACAGTAAACACTTTATATCTGTTCTTGGATCTGACATTTACAAAGGCATAGAAGAAAATTGAGCAACAATACTAACAAAATCCATTCAAACATCTAGGACAAGCAACAAAGTTAACCTTCATTTCTAATTTAGATCTCTCCACAGATTGGCATGAAGACAGTAATTTACCATCTCATGTAAATTTACCTAAAAACCAACGGCTAAAATCAATGCAGCCATACGTGGTTCATATTTAAGACTTTTACATACTGTGTGAAAAGGAACATTATCCTTGCCCATAAACTGAAACAGCTCCACATTTTCAGGGTCCTTCCACCACTTTTCCCAGTCTGATGTGTAGCATGCAGTGATTGACACATATCCAATAGGAGCATCAAACCACACATAAAAAACCTAATCATCAGAAAATTAGAAAATATTGGCAATTTTTGACAATGAAAGAAAAGAAGAGAACTTCAGACAGTATGCTTAACAAATAGGAAGCATCACAAGGAAAATGCTCCAGTTAAACATGGAACAAGATCTGCAGGTGTTTAGACTACTAACCTTTTCCTTGTATTTCTCATGTGGCACAGGAACCCCCCATTTTAAGTCTCTTGTAATACATCGTGCTTTCAGTCCTTCTCTAAGCCATGCATTAGTTGCCTGGATAGCATTTTGACTCCAACCTCCAGCCACTGACATATTGTTGATGTATTCTTCCAATTTCTCCTTCAGCAAAGGAAGCTCCAGAAACAAGTGGTTAGTATCACG
>JAWZTD010000082.1:5902571-5967795 GCA_035221335.1 Echites panduratus
AGATAAATAAATTTTGAAACATGCTTTCATGAATGTAAATATTTTGAAAGATTTAAATGATGATTTTTAAGAAAGCACTTTCTAGTGCAAGAATCATCAAAAAGAAAATTTGGTACAAAGATATCAAAATATTACCTAACCAAGCTACTAGTCTAATTCTTCAAAACTTGCAGTCTTCAAACTCTTTGAGAGGTTAATAACATGAAGACTTCATACTTTTACGAGCAAATAATCTCTTTCATGAGGGTTTTTTGATGTAATTCAAAACTTCCTAAAATATATAAACTTAAAACTTCATTAGTATTAATTTGTTTTCATCAAAATAAAGTTAATTAAAAGCTTATTAGGGCTTTCAATCAACTTGTACTTCATTCTGTTGAAGGAGTGTGATGAAAGCTTTCTTTTTCCTTGAAGTTCTTGGCCTTGTAATTAGCCCTTGAGGCATTGAGGGAGCATGGACTCCATCACCATTTCACACAATTACACATTGTACCAACATATCTACACCAAACCCATTTTCTTACACAAAAGAGATTGTGACACTATGCATATTAAATAGACCAAACCAAAAACTTTGAGGGAGGATCGACATTTTCTTTGCAGATCTAGCACTGAAAAAGTTAACTTCTGATTTCTTTTCTCTAATGCAAGTGTTTTATAATCTAGAAGTCGAGTTTTTTCACCAGCAACTTCATCACTTTCTTCCATTTTTCACAATCTTTGCAAAAGGCCATGAATTACCTCGGTTGATCTTTTACATATCGCGGGGTCAACCCATTCTAAAAAAAATCACATCTTGAGCCCTAAAAGGAACATGCAACAGTTTTTGTGAAAAAATTGGGAAAAGAACTATAGTGTATGGGTTTCATTCAAGATGTCTTTACAACTAACACTTTTCCACACTTATAGGTAGATTTGTTGAGAGATTTGTGGGATTTCATTGCTCATTCCCGTAAAAAGAGGTAATGTAAAAGATTGAAGGAATTTTCAACTTGGATGGCCATTTGTACCATTTCCTCAAGATCGACAAAAAGGTGTGGTTCAACTCTTTCCGTAATCTTCTTTCTCAATGCTTTGAGAAATATCACCCTTGAAGCGTCTCTATCCATTTTAATGTTAGTTCCCTTAATGGCTATCTCCATTTATTTGAAGTAGTCCCCAACACTCTTGGAAAATTGAGTAGTAGTTATGAATCTATCCCTACTTGGCCTCTCTTCAACATCATAGTCATAATAGTCATCATCATCATACTACTTCAGCCATGTCTCCATTTATATTGATACCTTTCATGATGCTTTCTTTCAACTCTTCTTTGTACATACTCTCTAGAAGAACTAGGTTGACATTCACCTCCCATTCCTCCTTGTTGCACATCTCTTTTAGGAGGTTTAGATTGGTGCTCATCTACCTTTCTTTCAAAGTTTTCAACCCTTCAGTTCAAATCAATTCTCATATCCATCATGTTATTTGAGAGTCCCCTTGCCATCTCCTTTGTTATATTTCTTGTCATTCTTCCCCTTGCCATCTCCTTTGTTATATTTCTTGTCATTCTTTCCATCCTCTCCATAAGTAATGCAATACCAACATATCTTGTGAGGAAGGAGTTGCTCCTTTGTCCATGATTAACCTATATTGGAAAACAAACAAAAAGTAGTTGATAGATGTATAACTTGACCTTCATTCATGTATAACTGTCAATCGAGGCTTTAACTTGCTGAAATGAACTCACCAATTTCACTTTTTACCACTCTTAAACTCTTCTTGAGGTTCTTAATCAACTCAAATTGAGAAATGCAACTACTCATGCAAAGTATAACAAAGTGTCTACATAACTCAATCAACAAGTCAAAGAAGATCAACAAACAAGAACCTAAGAGATAAGAATGCAAACATATAGGCTAATCAACACAAAACAATTGATAGAACACTTAAGAATCCAAAGAAATAGATGAAAGACAATTTGTCATACACCTTGAAGTCATAGAGTTGTGATCAAAAGCTCTGCAATACCAATCAATGTATTCAAGTCCTTTGATCTCACATTGACACAAACAATAGGCAAATTACTTTCAATACATAAACAAATCTATCTCAATCAAACACTTGTTCAATTTCAACAAGAAATTCAACTTCATATCAACAATTTCGCAATGATATTTCACTTCATTTTGCATTTTTTTTCCAGAAATTTTGAATCTCTGCAACTTTTTTCCTTTCTTTTTTGTATTCTTCTTTCGTAGAGATAGAAGAAGAAGAACAAACACTTAACACATTGAATCGGCCCTTGCTATTGGCCTTAGGCCTAATCCACTCAAACAATTGATCACAAGAGAAGAACAAGGATAGATGTACAAGAACAAAACACATACACGCTCATAAGATCATGGGATTTCAAAGAAAAAGTATGATCTTAGCACATAAACAAGAAAGGATTTAAAGATAGGCAAACCTCTTGAAGAAAACCTAAGTTTTGACACCAAAATATTATGTGATTCTTGAGGTCAAGTTTCTCTATTCATTGGCCCAACTCTCAAATACATCAATTGTAAAAAAGTTCCCAAGACTCATCAAGTGATTCAGGCTTAGAATTAGGTTGACCTTTTGTTGTTAATGCAACATTTAACCAATATAATGAATTGGAAGACTAATCCATAAATAAACAAAGTAGATGAAAAGCCTTTGTTTGAAGTTTCTAAAGAACCATAGAAGAGCTCATAAGAAGAGCTAAAAGGAATCATGTTTGATTCAACTCATATTGTCGTATTGAATGAAAAAGTGTTTGTAGGATATCTTAGTCTTATAATCATTATGCCAAATATATAGGCAAAACCCTAATCAAAAGACCTAAAATTCATTCTTAAGGTAAAAGACATGTTAACCCTTAATACACAACCAAAATAACAAGAAGAAAACATGAAAAAGTAGACAAAAATCAAACTTGACCAGAGCTACAAAAGGCTATCCCACCCCGGACAGAATGTCGCAGAACTTTTGTTCGCAACGGACAATCGTGTGCTTCTTGTAGCCGGCACTGGATCTTTGTTGTCTAGGGCCAGATTAATCCTTGTTCCAGCACTGTTTAACTTTATTTCTTCACTTTTCTTTGATGCTAGCTTTTTGGAATGATTCAACTTAATCTTGAATGCATCAAAGTGTATTCTTACAAGCCATTTCAATCCATCTTTAAGGTCAAACTTGAAATACAAATCTTTGTACAAGAACGTCCTATCATCAAGCTTGTAAACTTCATAGATACTCTCATAATCATCCAAGGCATCTTTTATTGTCCGAAAGAACTTCTACTTCTACTTCATCGAAGCATCAACCTTATACTTAAAGTACAAATACTTATAAATGCACAATAAACTCTTATAACCTTTCATCTTTTTACTCCATTCTTTGAATTATTCCCTTTTGAAGTTCCATCTTTTTGATTGACAAATAGCTTGAATCTTATAATCTCTTCATATGGTAGCCTCCATGAACACTTCCAAGCCAAGTGTGCTCCTTGATCTCCATCATTGTGGTTCTGGTATGTTTCTCCTCCAATGGCCCCTGGTGACACCTGACAGAATATGGAAGGTATCAAAATCCCAAGAGACTTTAATACATAAAATATTATTTAAATAGTATACTTATTTGAATTACTAATATCTTTCTAAGATTACCAATGCAAGCTAATGGTAAATTGTAAGATTTTATTAATTTGGTAGTATCAGAATACGTGATAGCTCAAGGACATCAACAATATGAATAGGGGGATTTTCTTGATTGATATGCATTCAAGAAACTTGTACCTATATCAGAGACCTGACAAGAAGAAAAATGTAATATGTTGC
This sequence comes from Echites panduratus, assembly GCA_035221335.1. Taxonomy (NCBI): domain Eukaryota; kingdom Viridiplantae; phylum Streptophyta; class Magnoliopsida; order Gentianales; family Apocynaceae; genus Echites; species Echites panduratus. The sequence goes on from JAWZTD010000082.1 coordinate 5,906,411, forward strand.
TCCAAAACAATGAACCAAATTCAGCGCACATCCACTGCTCCCAACATATTTATATCTTATAGAATAGCCGGTCTAGTTCCAAGGGCTACAGATGAAAAATGATATGCATTATATCATATGTACATATGAGAAATTAATTCCATTGAAAGACATGATGAATACGGAGTGAGTCCAAACTCACTAATCCTAAATTTTAAAGTAAATGTCCTATTTTTCTCTTGATTTTGCATAAAGAACAACAATTTTCACCTCATAGAATTAATTATATTGTTGTTGAAAATTTGTGTTTGATAAATACATGGGAGAGAACGTGTTAAAAGGGGATAATAAGAAGAACAGCAATCTCAGTATAGAAGGTAAAGAACCAAGACTGTACTTTATTCTATTTAAAACATACCAAACTTATACCCCATTACTATCTTTCTTGGAAAATTTTTCATAATTCTAATTACTGAAGTGGTAATTAATACATTAAAAATGAGGCAAAAATCGGTAGTACACTTAATGAAGATAAGAAATTTTACCTTGTTTTAACTTCAATCTGGGGTGAATCCTCATTAGCAACAGCATCAACTTACGAGCCGACATCAATAAGGGAACTCAAAAATGGGCACCGGGAATTTGGGAAACTATGATCAGAAGGTCTCTGGGAAACCAAGATTTTGTTACACAATTGGTGGGTTCTACAACAAAACGAGAAGGAAGATGACAAGTTTTTTCTTAACCTTCTAGAACATGAAATTGGAAATCCAGCTTCGACAAAGAAAATGAGGAAGAACTTGAGCTCGTCATTGTTGCATGGTCATAGAAACTGGATGTTGAAAGAATTTTAAAAGAAAGTGAGAGAATTAGGCACTTTGTCGAGGTGGAAGAAGGGCCACATCCTACTCCCCAACTATTTTCAAGTGATTTTTTTTTCTAAGAAAATATTTGATTTTCTTTAGTAATAATAATAATAGTGATTTTGTTTTGTCACCTTTAAAAATTGCAAAGGGTTGAAATGGTTTTTTCCCCCTCAAATTATCTCCATTGTTTATTGATACAAGATTGGAAGATTAAGCTTGTAAGTTTATAATCAATTTTTAGTCCTCTAGGTTGAGGGAGCAAGAATTTGGTTCACGTTGGCATTAAGATATTGTTGTTATTGTAAAAACCTTTGAATTGACAATTGACAAATAAGACTTGCTCAAATAATAAAGTAATCTCACTTATGATTGAAAAGTCATGAATTTCTAGGTTTTATCCTCTAGCAATCTTGTCATATTAGCCCAACTTGGTTTAAAAAAAATATAATTGAAGTTCTTTTTCTTTTAAAATTGTTTAGCGTGTTATATTGTTATTATAGTGTAAGTTAGTAATTCTATTTTTCAAACTTGATTATTATATTAGAACTCATGAATTAGACTTTAGTTATTTGATTATATTCATTTTATTTATTCTTATAATAATATCTATATTTTGAAAAATTCACCTTAAAAAAGCTAAAAAAAAAAAAAAGGAAAAGAAGCTTATAAGCCTAAGATGAAAACTTTTGTCATTTGTTTATTTTATTATTTTTCTTTTTCAGCATTTACGTAAAGTGAGGAGTGTCATGGTTCCAATAAATCAATTTGTCCCTTTTATTAATTTTACAAACAAACAAACAAATTATCCTATAACTTCAAGCTAATCCAATTAGTTTTTTGGACATGAAATTTATAAAATCGATCGAGTTGGTAGCTATCATCAATCCAAGAGTAGAGTTTTCAACTTTCACAGTATATATGGGAAACAAATTTGAAACATAATTAATTAATTAAGAGACACAATCCCTTTGGATTAAGCATTTTGCAACAAATTAACAATATATAATTTTTAAATTAATTAATCTGATTTCTTCAAAAAAATACAACTTCCTTTGGATTAAGCAAGTTTTTCACCTGTCTTAACTATTATTTAAATTATTATTTACATTTAACGGTCACATCCGTTGGCGAAAGATTATATATAATAACTCTTAACTGTCTGTGTAAAAAGATACATCTTTTTACAGAATGAGTCTGTCTATAAATTAAAATCCAAACGATCGATCCCACTTCCAAAATATTTCTCATATTATTATTGCATTGTAATTAATTAAGCAACTGAAAGAAGAAAATCCAAAATCGTGAAAATGTCAAGGGAGATTTTATCAGTTTCACTTCAAAATGAAGTCCCACATTTGATTCTGCAGTACCTGAAAGATGAAGGATTTCACCAAGTAGCCCATGTGTACGGGAGCAAGAATTTATTTCATTCATTCTTTACTTAATAGTTTAACTGTTTAATTTGTACTCTTTATCATTTTGTAGATTTGAGGAAGCATCGGGTGCTTTCTTTGATTTGGACTACTGGACTCAAATGATAGAAGTTGGGAAATGGCAAGAAGCAGAAAATTATTTGTCTGGTTTCACTAAATTTGATGAAAATCCTGGTTCCATGGAGATGTTTTGGAACATCAGAAAGCATAAATTTCAAGAAGCTGTGGACGAGTAATTATTAAATTTTTTTTTCTAATATTTTAGAAAATAACCTCATTTCATTAAGAGGAAAATATGAATTTCCAATATATATTTTTATTAATAGGCTTTTATGTATTTTTCTATTGGTATATATATATATATATATATATTTATATATAGATGAAGAAAACGGTAATTGCCCTTAACATATATAATGATGATCTCAAATGTTTTGAGTCAACAAAATATAAGCCAGAGCTTGATGAACTTATAAAGCTGTTGGACACGGCCAATTATAGGTATATATATTACTAATAATGTTATCAATTATTTAATTAATAATTCTCCTGCAAAATTTATATATATATATATATATATATAGTTTTGATTACAAGTACAATTTTTTTTTTTTTTTTGGGGGTCACCCTATATATATATATATACATAGCTATGGTGATAGACAGAGCAAGCGAATGAATGTAATTTCTGAGCTTTCTGAGAAGATTCAAAATAATTCCAAGTTGGATTTCAAACTTCAGTTTCCAGAGATGGAGCAGGACAGACTATTGAATATCATGCATCAAGGGTAATTAAGTAATTTACATTATCTTATAAATTCATAGAGAGAAGTCATGCATATATTCTTATATAGATTAATTAAAAAATGCTAATTTTTTTTTTCTTTTGTACCTAATAAGGTTAAAGTGGCAACATTCTTTATGTGCTCAAGATGGAACAGAAGATCCTGAACCTGAATTTAAAACACTCTTCTTTGATCATTTGTGCCCAGCCTCACTCGCACATCATGATCAGGCAGAGAATATTAATGAAGCAGCAGACTTGGCTGGACCATCTAATCCCAGTGGCACCAATACGAAAACCCTGGAATTAAATCTCGTACGCATTATTTTCGACTATTAATAATATCAATTAATTAGTTTCTTGACGAAAATATATACAACCCACCCACATGCAGGAAAACCCTAGTCGGTCTTCCTCTTCAAGCTGTGACGACTCTCCTAAAACTCGCATACGAACTCTGGAGCCTTTCCCAAACCCAAACACAACAATATCAAGCATGGATTTTCATCCCTCTCAACAAACTTTACTTCTTGGTCAGAATATTTATAATTTATGCGATCATGACATATACTCTGCATGTAATAGCCATGCATCCAAGCAATTAGGTTGTTTCATTTACAATTGTTTGATCGATCTATTAATTTAATTAATTCAGTTGGATCAAATGAGGGAGAAATCGCATTACTCGATGTTATCAGTAAAGAAATATTGTTTAGTGACAAGTTCATCGTTAAGAACATGACTTCACGAAAAACTCCAAAACTTTTATCTATCACTGGTGTATTATGGAACCCTACTACCGGTACTACTTTTGGTAAGTTGTCAAAGTATATTGTATTTTTGAAGTAACTATTTTTAACACCAAAAATCATTAACTTTTCAAGATATAATATATATATATATATATATATATATATTATAGGTGTAGCTTCCTCAAAAAAATATGGTACAGTTTGTATTCTTATGATTGTCAATCTCAGCCCAAGAAGGTGTTGGAGGTAATTTTTAATTAAACAAAAAAAAAGAAGTAAGCCACTTTCATAAAATAAAATAAATATACCTTTGATAAAAATTTTTCTTTTGTTTTCATAGATTGAAGCTCACAGCGAGAGAGTAAATGATTTAGCCTTGGCACTTATTGAAAAAAATGTGAGTGGTCTAGTAACATGTGGAGAAGACAAGTTAGTTAAGATTTGGAAGGCACAAAATGGAGAGCTTCGGTGCACATATGATAAAAATGAAGCACCCGTTACGTCCATCAAAAGAAATGGGAAGGTAGGTACATTTATTTATTTCTATATACAATTAATATTATATATATATTTATTTCTATTTATAATTAATATATTATATATTTACATGGTCAATGATAATATTAAATTGTAGAATAAACTCATTTTGTGGTCAAGTGATGGGGGAGTAGTGAAACGGTGGGCGAGAAGTTCTTACAGTAACAATGGGGAGCCAGAATGCTTGCTAGATTCAACCATCTGTTCCGATCATCGATGCGTTGCATTGGCTTGCAATGAATCTATCAAGAATTACTTTGCCTGCTTCCGGAATATGGAGGCCGGCTCTTCTCGGATCATGGAAATGAACTCAAGTTTCGGTTCGGTAAGGGCAGCTTTGGGAGACACCGTTCGGAGAGATCCAATAATTCCTAATTTGGAAATAATAGGAGGCAGGATATTGGGTGTCGGAAGGGACTTGTCTATTGAATTATACGATCTGAACACTTCGCAGCTGTTGGAAAACATCAAGTTAAAAGGAAAAGTAAGTTTTGGTTTGGCAATTTTCTTTTTTAAAATTTTGATGAATATATGTAAGAATAACTGATCTTGAAATGAAATCTGTATCCTGCTGCTGCAGGCTTGTCCAAGAATTTGTTCCAACAGTAAAGGAAGCTTTGTGGCTGTAACAGCTAGGAACTTGAATGCCATAAAGATTTTGGCAGATTCTGAAGGCATAAAACTCTGCCCAGATCTTTTTTCTCTTTTATTTGATGATCATCCTTCAACAATATAAATACTTGAATATTTGTTTACAAACATATTATCTGTATTTACAGCAAATCACGGTACTGGTTGTCTCCTTTATTCTGGGTATTATATATTATATACATATTGCATTTCACAATACCTACAAACCATAGTATAGTATAGTACAGTATTCACATGAAACTAAAACACCATTAAACAGAGTTTAACACGAGATCAGAACTCTGATCAGGAGTCGTCTGGTCGAAATCTCACAAGATTAGGAAGGGCCTCTGACTGGAGTTTCTTGATCCCTTGTGCATCCACTTTGCAGTATTCCAGTGACAAAGATTGCAAATTCTTCAAAGGTTTCAAATATTGCAATCCTTTGTTCGTGATAGAAGAATTTGACATATTTAAAGATACTAGTCCAGTAAGCCCTGCATTTTCCAAATAATAAGGTAAAAAATTTAGGTTATCAGACACAAGTTCTTATCCCTCCACTAACGGATACTTTTTTCTTATAACATAACCATGACATTCTCAGACTTGGGATTAACATACCTGAAATCAATTCCAAAGCTCCATCTGTCAGGTTGAGGTTCTGACAGAGGTTCAGAATCATTAAAGAGGAAAGATCTTTGATATTCTTTACGCCAGCATCTGTTAGCCGTCCACCACAGATATCAAGGGACACCAGATTCTTAAAAGCTGGTTGGTTAACATAAAAGGAAATAGATTAGATCACTTGAGCTCACAACATAAATCAACACAACAGTTTCGGTATCACTCAGCAAACTACAAAGCATGCTTTTAATTTTTTTCCCCTATTTGTTTCTTTTATTCTAGGAAGAGCGGAGTTAAAGAATGGAACAAGAAAATTAAAGCTCAAGCGTATCCTCTCTCTTTTTCATTATGCTAGAATAATTCGAAACAATAAAAAACATAAAGCCCCCAACCAAGTGAAATTGATATTGAGTAAATAAAAGTGTAGTTTTGTCGTTTCCAAGTCTGACAACTATTAGGGAACCGAAGGAGACTAAACAAACAATTCCATATACATCTTTAAAATGACAAAAACTGCACATAAATAAGAAAGGAATTTCTCATGAAAGTTCGACTGAGCTTACTAAGTTAAGCATAATGAAAAGAATCAGTTACCGAGCAAGAAACTTGTTCCAGAGTCTGTAATACATGCTCCAAATAGATCTAAGTGGGTTATTCCAGTCAAACCTGCAATAAGTCCGAATCCATTCACTTCATCAAATACTTGAACATGTAAGATAAAATATCAAGAATAAACTCTTCAATCCAGTTAAAAATGTGTAGCAAGCGGAAAAATGGGACAATAAAAAAGATAATTTAGGAGAAACTGAAAGCAGAAAAACTGAATAGCATTTACAATGAGATAAAATACGTGCAAGAAGGTTTTATAATAAGGCTTTGCTACAGATCAAAACCTTACTGGTAAGCATTGAAAGCCCACAATCAGTAATTTGGGAAGTATCCACATTGAGTGATTTCAGAGATGTCAATCCAGATAACCTTCTCAATCCATTGTCAGTCACCAATGTGAATGAGAGATCAATGTTCTGCAGATTGATCAGGCCTGATAAACCAGTAATTAATAACAAATCGTCAAAATCTCAAAAATTTAGAATGTAAACAGATCCAAGCAAAATTGGCAAATTCAATGAAAGCCATGAATATCAAGGAGAGTACTTCCAAAGTAATGTACAGTTTACAAACATTGTCCAAGTAAAAATGAAAACATCAGTGGCTTATCAACCTTAGTACCCTTCTACATCAAACCCAGTACCAAAAGTACCCTTCCACATCAAACCCAGGAAAGTTGATCAGGTAAAGGTTAAACAGAATCATACAAAGACCAATATATTTCTGAATTGCACTTAATGGTCAAGGACCAATAGTAGTATGGATTTCAGAAAGCAACCTGCAAATGAGGAAATGAAAGAACTAGAAGAAGAAAAGTCCAACTTTTTGCTCACACACTTCAGATAATTAAAACATGTTTACAGTGGAAAATTCCATATTAGAGAATGTCATAAACAGCAAACCCTACCATGGAGATGCTGCAGCCCATTGCTACCTACTTCAGTATCAGACAGCCCCAGACATCTTAAGCACCTCAAGCCTGGAAGTCACAGATTCTTTTTAGTATACTTTTTCATGGATGTTCAACTCCCCAATGCTAATATCCCACCAGGTAACATGCAAAAATTCATCACCACGGGTACAACCTTACTATTCCTACCCAATGAAGGGGAAATAAAAAATGAAAAAACAAAGGAAGCAGAAGCCACTTTGAAAATGCTTACTCCCATCATTTAAAGATCAGAAATGCATATAAATATATATCACCATATTATTCAGTTAGAATGCATAAAGGAAACAATGGCCACACACAGAAATATTGGATAATTATTGAATCCAAGGGTTGGACCAAATGATTAGGCTGCCCCTTTACCCGGAAAACAACTTCTATTTTGGCACCCAGTATTCTTTTCCCCTATTGAATGATCAAAATATATTAGGAAAATGATGTGTCCAGAAATTAACAAATAAAGAGGCATAAATCAAATACCACTCAGATTAACCAGTCCATCATCACCAATATGACAAGAGTCCAAATTTAGCTTTTCCAATTTGGTTAAACCTGAAAAAAACAAAGAAGGCAACTAGATTATATTATTTTCCGATATATGCGAAAGAAGTTGTAAGGACAACATCTAATCCTCTTATATGTACACAAAGCCTAGAAGTGAAGGTATAAAGATTGTTATATCGGCAAGGAAAATGGTTTTATTCTGTGCAAAAGTAACTCATGATTGCTATCTTCAAACTTCAAAGTACTGCAAAGCAAATGAAGATGATCGGCCAAGACAAATATCATGCCTATCAACATCGTGAAGCCTTTTGTTACCACCTAACTTCAATAACATGCCTGAGGAACATCTAACATTTTAACCAACTCCAAATTTATAATGCAAGTGTGGTTCAGTTTCTGGTTATTTCTGTGTTTTAAGTTTAAACAGTCTCAAAATCAAATCTGCATAACCTAATATAGAAAATGTCAAACTCATGAACAACTAAATTTCTATTCACATAGCAACATATCATCTCGCTGATAAATTCTCTCCAGAAATCCTTAGCCAAAGAAATCCATCTATTTAGATTTCAGCAAGCTTGATGAATGATCTGGTTCTTTTATAAAGGATCTCTGCTGGAACATGATACCAAACAGACCATAATTTTGTTCTGAAAGTGAGGAGGAGAATTTGGTTGAGGTATTTCCCTTGAGTATCTTAATTTGAGAAAGAAATGTGTTGGAACACAATGTTACTTTATTTGTGTGAAGTCATATTTTTGCTTGCTGGAGATACAGCACATAGATTCCCGGGGATAACATGTTTAAAAAGAAATATGGAGGGATGAAAATAACCTCTCAGATGGACAAGAGTCACGTCGGTAATATTGTTGAAACTCAGGTTCAGTTCCTTCAAGTTTTCAAGCTCTGGAGATTAAAATAGCACAAGATATCAAAATTCTTATCCAACCTTTTAAACATTTAGACAAAGCCAAAAAATCCAGATACATACCCTGAAGTTTATCACAGCCACTATCAGATAAACAGCATCTGCCCAGATTGAGATATTGCAGAGACACCAAGGCTGCAAAGAGTAAAACAGAATAAATTAGAAATAGAAGAACGTTAATTAAAATTAAGGTGACAACTTCAGTAAAAAGAAAACCAGTCCATGAGGTTTGAACTGGTTATTGCAGGGTTCAGAAAGACGGAGAGCTATTAAGTTTTACAATTCTTACAAAGCAGAAATGCAGCATGAGCATATAGTCCTATAACTTTCGTGGGTGAGAGGTAAAATCTTACTTTTGTATTGGTCCTGTCACTGTTTCAAAAATGCTATATTACACTGACATGCTTAACAATCCATGAGAAAGCACGTTGTGACAGATGACAAATTTTTCAAAGGAAGTTAAAGTGCTTTTAAACTCCAATCTCCCCTAAAGCTAACATAAAAATTTATCATAAACAGGCAGATGCATATATCTTGAAATGGAAAGAAAAGATTTGCCGGATGAAATAACTTAAGGGTTTCCGATGCATTATCATCTAGAACAATATGCAGAGTTGGGTTCTTTATTTGCAAAATAGTAGGTCAGATAATGGCCAGGGAAGCCTCACTGGGAAAAATACTATTTAGATGACTGAAAGAGGCTTGGATAGGTTTAAAGCAGGATTTCAAATTTGATTAAAAATGAACAATTATTGAATTCAATGTATTTCACACGTATGTGTATATCTACAAATCCAACTAAAGGTTGCACTAATTTTCCTTCATGGAATCATCCTTTTACTATCAATTCTTTGTTTTTCATTACAGAATCCAAAAGCAGAAGAAATGGAAGAAACTTCAATGATTAAAAGGTAACCTGAAATTGGATCCAAACAAGAAGATGTAACATGGCATCCCTCCACACTTAATGAACTAAGGTAGCTCAAACCTGTAATATCACCAAATATTTTAGACACACAACACTTGACTAAAATTCACATGAATTAAATTGCATAGGGCAATTGAATATATAAATATTATATATATATATTGAAATCAAATTACATGTTGAGTAATAGGGAGGAAAAAGGGACTCAATTTCAGTAGCTTCAGTAATAATTATCTTAAAGATGTGTTCATAAATTCAGTAATAGTTGAGATGACCAGGGAAAGTTATAGTTGGCTAATGAAATATCAGTAACAGTTGTTCTTGGAAAAGGTTAGTTCATGAATAGGGAAAGTTAAAAAGGGGGTAGATTTAAGGGGCCAAGGGATGAAAAGTAAATGCTGCCTTTATTTAGAAAAAGAACGCATTCAAGTTGGCACAAACAAAAATAGAAGGAAACCTGGACACTAATTTTGGCCACAGGAAGTAATATATAGCAGACATAAATTAGTACCTTTTAGGTAAGATACCCCAACATCTGTGATGCTAACAAAGCAGATATGTAATTCCCTCAAATGTGTAAGTCCTTTGAATCATTCAAAAGGAAAATACTATCAGCAAACTTCCATTAACCTCGGCACAAGCAAGATAACGCAAAAAGAGAGCCTCAATGATAGGATACCAAAAAAACCTGCAAGTGACTCAATATCCGAATCTGTAACCGATTTACAGCATCTGACATGAAGAGATTTGAGATTCGTCAAACCTATCAGAAATAAAGTATTATTTCAACATAACTGGTAAAAGACAAACAATTTCAAATAACAAGGAAAACAAAAAATTTATAATAGGTGTTCCATAAAGGTTTGTAGAAAGTGTTGTGGCAAAGTTATTCTCGAAGGAGCCTAAAAAAATGCATACTTTTAGAAACAGCTTCTGATCAGATTTCAATATAAAAACACATTACCCACTGAGCATAATTTTCAGTGGGTTAATTTTTTTTTCACAAAAGGATGAAGGGCAGAAGGAGGTCCTGCTAGATGCTTTATGGATACACAAAGCTAGCAGATATGCTCATAGTTGTATGCCACATGTGAGATTTCTATAAGACAAAGGAAAGCAAGATAAAATCATATTGGGGGAAAGAAACCAAGCCCAGTCACCAGTCTCTCGATGAAGTGTATCATAGATTCATAGACATCATAATAGTTAAGCTCTCAGTGACATCATTAGATTATGTTTTCCATTTCGAAAACTGGAAGTACATGTTTCTGATGGGTGAGATGACCAGATGAACAGCCATGAAAACACAACAGAAGTATTTTCTCTGCTTGTTTTTTTTTTTTTTCTTCTCAAAACAAACCTTCAAGATGGGCAAGCCCACCATGAATCCTCGGACATCCATCCAAGTACAACTTCTCCAAATTAATTAATCTGGATAAAGTACGCATTCCTTCAGCATTGATTGCAGAACTTTTTCTGACGCCCAGATGTGTCAAGTTTGATAGACCTGAAGATAAAACCAAAGCTTAACACACCCCAAATTTAAGGAACTTCAGAAATTCCCAAAAGATTTATAACTGATGTAACATTTGGAAGCTTAAAATAATGGAACTATAGTGTCAATGTAACCATGCCTAACTGACTAAAAAGTGGAAGACAAAAGTTTGAATACCAGCCAGGAGAGACCAATTAGAGTATTCTAAATGTAATAGGGAGACATTAGTCATCCTTGTCCATTCATTTTCACATATGGGAATGTAAATGATAAGACAAGAGAAGAAATTAAACAAAATCAATCCACATGAAAGGGTGATCTGTAAAACATGGTATGGTAATTCAAAGTTCACTTCTAGTGTTGTAATTAAAGTTGGAAAATGCCTTATGCATCAGAAGTAGGAGGAAGTGAATTGTACAACTCAGTCCAAAACCACTAGTCTCTTCAATAAGTGAAGCATATAAGGTAATCTGACAACTTCTTACAAGCCTATGTGGATTAAATCTAAGCTACTTAAAACCAGTAGACAGCAGCTAATAGCTGTTAAGGAAGTTACCAAAATGGTAAATCTATCATCATCTGTGTGCATGCTGAGCCTTATTGCTAAAATTTTTTAACTATCCTCAGTACGTGATTTGCAATATCAAATTTACATATATTCATGCAGATAAAGATTCAAACGATGCAATAGATAAGTAACACTCTATAAGTCAATCTTTTCTTAACACTATAATAAACATAGTCTTTGACAAAAAATAGCTTAACAAGTCAAATCTACATTGTGAATATAATAGTAAATGACCCACAAATCTTAAAGAAACACAACTTTGTATCCAGAATGTAACAAGTTTGTGCGGATAAAAAATATCGAAAGGTACATAATTTGACAGCGCTTTAGAAAATCAGCTGATCATCCCCTAAAATTATTAACAAGAAGATATACTCTTAAGAGTTCTAAGACATAGTAGGATCACAAGGTTAGTATCTACCAGCAATTACGTCTAGCCCATGTTCTGAAATATGATCAAAATGATCAAAAGCTAATGACTGGAGGTTTGTGCAATGCTTTAGGCCACTTAGCCCTAGATCAGTAATCTCAGAACTAGAAAGATGAAGAGAAAGTAAAGATGATCCTTGAGAAGAGAGGACATCTATCCAGTGGTCTTTCACTCCTGGATAATCTCCCAGGCATATGTCCTGCCATATCACACACAACCATGAGACAAACATACTTAGAAATATCCAAGGTGTTAAAACACACACCAAATTGTGAATCACCTGCAGTGCACAGTCCCTGAAAGCTTCAATAGAAGCATCAGATAGAGAGTGGCAGCAGACCAAATCGTTGAATATCAATTGGCTTATATCTCTTGGCAGCACAGAAAAAGAAGCATACCTATCAATGTCCTGTTGCAGTTGGAAAGCATAAGATTTGCAGACCAACAGACCATTGAACCACCTGCAACTCAAACAAAACCAAGCACCTGGCGAATTTGATAGATGCAAAGTTCCAAAAGCGATGGAACACTGCCTTTTCCAGGGCGATAATCAACAATTGGCCGAAGAAACGAAGTCCCTAGCCATTTTGAGTTTCCACTTTTGAAGTTTGAACAAGAGACCCCCCTTTGTATTGTGTATTCATCATGGTCTCTCCGCCAAGAACAAACTCCACCCATTATAGAAGAAGAGATTTACCTGACACCAAATCAAACACGAATAGAATTCAATATATCTGGCATATGCACGAATGACGTAAATATGAAATGATCACATCAATACAGTACGGTAAATCACTACTTTGGACTAGGATTTGTATTTTTTTTTTTTTTTGGGGGGGGTGGGGGGTTGCTTAAGCTATTGCACACCAGATACCACCTTAGCGAGTATAGAAGATCAAAAAAAATTGAAAATTTTATTGCCAACACTTTATTAAAGAACATTTCTAGACAAATAAAATTAAGTGCCAAAAGTTTATTTTCTTTTCATGTATTTCTTAAGTCAAAACAACAAAGCTAATTGCTTCAAACAAGACAATCACCATCAAACATTCAGAAATTTCTCACAAACAATTTACATCATATATCACACCCATAGAACTCTAAGAAAGGAGAAGACCCCAAGAAAAGAGCTTTTTTCCACAAAAACTACTGCAGAAAAATAGTTAAGCACCACCAATTTATCAAAAAACGAAATGATCAAGAAAGAAGTGAAAAAAAAGACACCATCTCTGTTATGAAAACGGGCTGCACGTTATAGTCGTGAACACGACACATTCAAATATGCGTATATTGGATAAGCAAATAATACCTGAAACACAAGAAAACTAAGTTGATCCTTTCAACTCTGCTGTGCAATACGAAAAATGAATGAGAAATTGAAAGTGTTTATAGTTGGAGAATGGAGATAAGTGGAGGAGGGGAACTTTGAAATGGATTGAGCAGAAAAACCGGGGGCAAAGGGGTAAAGCGGTGGTGGGGTTTTGGAGCCATTAGATGAAAGTAACGTGGATGAATATTATCTTTCAAGCGTGGCGTTTGATTTACATCAGAAAGAAAAAAAAAACTTTGAGGATAAGGGGGACGAGGAAGCTGTTCTTGTTTTCTTAGGCACTCGGATAGGAATTGAATTCTTGATCAGAGGTGGGCAACGGATATTCTACCTTTTGATTATTATAATTATATATTTTATATTAATAACAATTTTTCGATTGGGTTTTACGCGGTGTTTCTTTACTTTAATTAAAGATGCTTTTATCTCCTAAGTATGTTTTTTTTAATTATAATAAGATAATTTTTTAGACACTAAATATAAGTAATAAGTTATTACTTTATTCTATTATTTTTTTAAATATCCTTTAATCTCTTTTTCGAAAAATTTAAATATCATTTCACTATATGATAATATAAATTTTTTTTAAAAAAACCTCATTTAAATATTTAATTAATCAAAAAAATGTTCTATTAAAATGATTTATATATTTAGTGACAGAGAAAGAGAAACAGGATACAATATTTAATAAAGTGAGAACATTTTGTATCTTTAATGACATCTCCATCACAAGTAAAACTACTTTATTGGTTTAAAAATTAATTTTTTTTCCTAATTTTTTTTTAAAAAAACTACACAAGAGTTTAAAATAGATAAGTATTTAATTATAAAAATTTGAATAAATATCCCTAAAATTGAATTTATATTAGTTTAAAAAATATAATTTTAAAAATAATTTTTATTAAAAATTTTATTTAAAGGAGAAAAAAATAGCTGACTTTTGAATAAGAAAGAATGATGAGTTGAAAAAGTAAATTCACGTACACAAAAAGCTGAAGAAGACATAATTATGAAAAGCAAAAAGTTGTGCATGTAAATGAAGATGAAAAAATAATGTCTTTGAAATTTTCTAATAATTTAAATCTAATATATACATTATGGGAATAGATTTACTTGCACCTTTGGTATTGTGGAAATTGGAAAAGTTCTGGAACATTGATCCTTCTAAAATTTAAGAGTCTATATTTATGTATTTATTATTTATAATTTATGATTCATCTCTTTCCTTTAAAATTGAATATTTATTTTATTAATATAAAACTTTACTAATATGATAGTTCCCATGATATTTTAAACCACATAATTTTAAAAATCTAATTTTGAAAAAATCGTTCCGATCACTAGTAAAGATTGTTTAAGTTTTGATTGAATCTTATCATCACCATCACTTGAGATAGAGATCAAATGAATAAAAGTTTTAAATTAAAATATACCTCATAATAATTTTTCTTTTTTTTTTTAATTAAAAAAACTTTTCTTTCTTTCGTCATTTCAATAATAATCCAGAAGCCAGGGGCATTTAGTTAGGGACTATCATTATAAAAAAAAAAAACTATATAACTAAAAAGGGTGTTTTATCTATCTTATGGGCGACACCTGTAGAGTTTCATTTCATATCTTTATAATTTAAGCCGAAAGCTTTGGGTTGGGAGATGTGGCAATTTGCAAATCACTGTCATTTCATTTCAAAATCTTGATTGAAAAGACCAAAATTTTACCCGAAAGTGTCCTTTCTCTCTCTTTCCCTATCATCCCTCTTGAATAATTGACTGTGACACACCACAACAAAAGGATGCTCTGCATCTGTCAAATCCAAGCATGTCATACAGGTACATTTAATTGAATATGACTCTACTAAGTAAGTACTATTCACAATGTAGATTGATTAAATCTTTGGAGTTCATAACTTTTATCACATGGAATTAACCCAAAACTAATTTCCATTTTGTCTAAAGAGAGGAACCAACCAACTTCACACAACAAACTACTTCTGATGTAAACAAACAGGATAATAAAAGCACAGAATCCTTTCTATATTGACTTGAATAAGAGTGAGTAACTCTCTGAAGACTGGCAGAAGCAAAAGAAATAATGGACAGTAGATGAAGAAGATTCTCTTAAGAGTGGATATCGAGGCTGTCACCATGACCCAGTGGAAGGTGGGAAAAGAAGGGTTAAAAATAAATCAATTGGATTACACACTGGTAAACAGGCATCTGCTTACACGTATTAACAGCAGTGAATACACGGGATCAATTTCATCCCAGGCCCCTCAAGACACACAGCCTCGCTTTATCATGAAGCAACTGCAGAGCGTGCGGAATTTCGGCCTAACCCAATTCCCAATCCTAGAGGAACACCATCAGTTTTTGCATTGCTTTTGTGGCTACATTTCGATGAATGAACATGGCCCTGGGGCCCATTTGTACTCTTGTTCACGTTAATAACTACATGGCCATTTCCATTGCCATTCACCTGATGGGAATGGCATGCTCCGTTTTGAAAGTTTGGATTCCTTACCATGTTCATCATCCCAATACCACCTTCAGATTGCGATGATTCTTCATTAACCTCCACGTCCACATTACAGCCACCTATCAAGAAATCAGAACAGTTTTTCTTGCATCCATGATCGTAAGGATTCCTAAAACGACCACCAGCTCCTCTCAGGTAAGTATAACGCAGCATATTTGCCACCTCATTAGTAGTAATGTTCCGAGAGATCTGTAGCAATGGAGGAATATAAGTGTGAAAAGAAAATTTGATTTTGTTTTTTTAATTTGCAAAATAACTTGTGTACTGAAACATAAAAATACACATGTTCATATCATTTACTCAGTACGAGGATGACAAATCTGCATGCTATAGGAAAGCTCAAGGACCAAACCCCACAGTCCCTTAATTTTCAACTAAAGGGGAAAAGAAAAAAAACATGTTTTACACCATAACTGCACAATAATCCTCAGAATTTCTGTTAGTAATTGAAATCAACCACCCCAGAAAGCAAAGAGATTTTTCACTTTTGTTCAAGCAAATATTCCTAGAAAAAAAAAAGGGAATAAATTGATCAATGAAACAAAGAATTCTTTTTATGTCCAATTTTTTTGCAAATATTAAAAAAATGTTTCAGCTTATGTCATCCAACCATGCAAAACTGATGTTGACATCTGATACTCACATGTCTTCTAAATCATAAATTCATTAAAAATAAACAGTTAACAGAAATCTCAGTTCGACAAAGGATGCAGAGCATAGGCTTTCTACTTGTTTCTAAGTTTTGCAGTGCAAAGTATTAGAACTGTCAACAAACTGAACAGTTTATGAACAAAGCGTGTTCGAGCTCAATCACATTAGTAAAAAGCTTGTTCATTTAACAAATGATTTGAACTTGAGCAAAAATTTAGCTCAATTAATAAATTACATGAACATGTTCATGAATAAATTGGAGCATTCAATAAAAATATAATTCATGTAATATTTAACTTTTATATTTATATTTATATTATAAAAACATATAATGTTGAAGATTTTTCTACATTTACCATATAATGTGTAATAAATAAACAAAAACTCGAATTAATTGAACAATCTGAACTCAAATCATAAAATTAAACCAGCCAAACACAAACAAAATTTAAACTTCATGAAATAATATTAACAAATTTTAGCTCACACTGTTCAAACAAGCCAAAATCTTGAAGCTCAGGACGTTTTGGCTTGATTACAGCTATACAAAGATATTTGAACATCAATTTCAAATGCTATTAAAATGTGAACTAGGGACATGAGAAACCAATTTTAGTTTTTTCCAGAAACTGAGAAGGAACACCTATATCCCATGATTGTCTTAGACAAGTGTTGGAAACAAACTGTTCCAATAATCGAACAACCCACCACCAGAGCCCCAATCAAAAAAAAAAAACAAAATTAAATTAAATTGGATGAAAATGCCCAATGAAAATTGGGTGATCATAGAAATTAAAACAGAGGACATTGCAACAAACGAGAAAGGTATTCAAAGCAAAAGGGCAGATCAATAAGCAATATAAGTCTGCAGAAGCAGGAATGTGAAACATAAAAACACAAAACAGACAGACCCATCAAACGGTAAAACTTGAAGATTTAGAAATTTACTTGAGAAGCTTGAACGGCAGTTAAGACTGCAACTCCTGAGAAGAGGAAAAAATCTGCTAGCAAAAAAGATATAGCACCAAGATGCTCGGTAACAGCATGGTTCAACCATGCACCGAATGAAGACGGAGCCAAAGGATCAGTCAGGACTCCTACAATATGAAGTATTTCAGTTTAACACAGCAAGAAAAACAATTTAAGAAAAGAAGACAAAGAAACATTCAAGTAAAATGCCGACACTACCACCCAAGTACCAAGAAAGTCAACAAATGCTTACGAGTTAGAGCAACTCCACCAGTTATCAGCATTGCCAAGACTTCCAGAACAAGAAACAAGAAGAAATCCCATTTATTCTTCTGCATCAAAAGATTTGTAACATTTGATCAGCAAACAAGAAAAACTAGAAACAAGCTTTAGTGCTTTTGTTAAGGACAGATACCAGAGCCAAAAATTCAGATAGGGGATAGCAAGTTGTTTTTATGTTTGAGGCAGACAAATCTATCTCCCAACAAAGACTAAGCTAATCAATCTACCATTCTCCTCTGCTCACTCACTCAGATCTCTCCATATTTCCACTCTCAAGATATAAGCATATGCATTAGCATAATTCATCTCCCACTCCCCTAGGCCCCCATTACTTAAAAACATTAGAACTCCCATATTAGTTGGGACAAAATCTTCCTGGAAAATTTTCAGATCATAAGGGTTACTAAAGGCACAATTTTCAAATTTTTCTACTCTGAAGGTACAAGTGTAGTAAAACAACGGTCATCAAAAGGCATAGTTACCAGGTTTCCCAAATCCCCTCTTACACAGGAACAAAACAAAGGGGGCCAACAGAGGAAAAAATATCAGAGAACATGCACAAGGAAGATACAGCAGCAAAAGAACCTTGCCAATGCAATTAGAGACCCAAGGGCAATGATGGTCAAATTGCTCAACACAACGATCGCAGGTGGAACAGTGCTTTGCACGAAGAGGCCTAACAATCTGAGAAGAAATCAGCCAATAAGACCAAAATCCAATCAACATAGAACACCCAAAGACAAATTGAGAAAGCAAAATTAGATGGTACCTTGCATGTTGAGCAGAGCTGAGACCAATTGCCAGAGAGCAATGCAGGATGATTGATCTCAATCTTTAACAAAGGTTCCTAATAGATAATATGAAAACAAGCAAAACAATGCTAAGAAGTTTATCTCTTGTTTCAACGGAGTATTAAAGATAAAAAACAAAAAGCTTGAACAAAGAAAATTTTGAATAACAAAATTAAGCAAGGCTACAGACAATGGAGGTCCCATGAGAGAAATAGGAAGTGGCTTACATCATCTTTCATATCTTGAGAATCGCGTGCATCCATCCTGATGTAACCTGGATCTTTGCTGAAAAGGAAAAGTCCAACCAAAATTTTTTGTTAATTGCAACTTTGAGTATTTCAGACACTGAAAATATGAAATTCAGGAAACTATCAACCCAAAACTTTAGATGTAAATTCTGATCAGATTGGTGAAACCACAGAACATAGACAAGTATGGCAATGCACTACAGAGGGAGATTAAAATTTTTCCCCATAAAATAATTGGTTTAAAGGGAAGCATATATGAATCAACCCGACGACTTATTGTCTGGCAAAGAGTGCTTCTTTTTTGATTCAATAGTACTGCTATCATAATTTAAACAAGCACAGATATGACACATATATCAATGCATTATCAGATGGATATTGAAAAACATTTCTCAAAAAAATACATCAAGGCGAGGGGTATGGATTGGAAAAGGACTTATTTCTTGGAAAAGAGTATTTCAAAACAGTTGAGCTAACACTTAGTCTTTGCAATGGAGGACTAACTATCTTATAAAATAAGACAGCACCTCAGACAGATCATAGACTTAATAATAAAGTCAAGAAATTAATTTTTAATGTAATTCATCAGGTCAAGGATACTAGTTCAAGATAGAAAGATGAAATCAGATGTCTATTGTGGTGTATGGTTAAAAAATTATTACCTGCTGCATCTATAGAACAACCCTAATCCAGCAGTTGCTGAGAGAACACCCAACCATGCCAGAATAGCAAAGCCAGAAGTTAATTCTGGAAGATTTGAAGCTGTGCATAAAAGGCAGACACAAGATGTTAAGAAACAATATCTTGATAAAGAACAACAGATAAAAGGACAAAGATCCTGAAAAGTACCCATGATGACTGAATGAATATAGATCATGAGTAGCAGAAAGATTATACACCAAAGTATTGGAGCGAGTCCTAACTTGGACACTTTTCCGAGGCGGCTATTACCATCACAACGTTTATCAAGCAGCCTTCTCGCATTCCCCTATAAGTTACATTTGTGTAGAAGGCCTTAGTATTAGTTGATGCAATAAACTTGAAAAACAAACACTACCCGGGATAAAAACACAATCATGCATTGTCAAGCATTTGGAGGCAAATTAATTAATGCAAATTGTTATATTTCCACTTATCTAAAAGTTCAAGCTAATTATACACTTATCACCCCTTTACATGTGAACCGAATACAAATTTTCAATAATCAGCACATCATGTAAACAAATAACACCCTAACAGGAGAACACAGAATCTCCTGCTCCAATCTCCACCTCATTTAAAACTTAAACTGATAAATCACGTAGAAATTTAACATAATATTATTAGAGCAGAAGGTCTACGTTCTATTATTGACAAAATTTATTGTCTCATCTATTAGTTATTCATCATGTGTCAGGCCTGTATAGAGAATTTGAGTTTAGCTCACATGACCAGATGAGGAGGCATGTTTAGTGTATCAAATCAAGTCCTCTCTATCAATTTAATCTTTTAGATGAGGTGAAAATTTAACACACAAAAAAACCCCCCATAAAAAATAAACTACTTCATAACAAATATATGGAGCAAAAGAATAAACATTTGATGCACTCATGAGACTATGATTCTTCACTATTTTTATCTGCAATCTTAGCTATCTGTGCAAGTTCTTTTCTGACCTGACAAATTAAATTACCAATGCACATAAGGGGACAACACTCACCTCTAGTTACAGGTTGATCTAAAGATTAGGGAGAAGTAAACATGACTTTCCAGTCAAGAAGAAGATGGAGAAACATAAGAGAGGCATATGGGTATACTTGAACAAGCTTTCAAAATGAAGCAATTCATTCCATTAAAAAAAAAATTGCATTTGGATAAGATGGATCGTTTTCTATGTTCACAATTGGATTTGATGTTACTAGGACACATACATTGGATATATTATTAAATATATTTAAAGTATAGTATGATAAATTAATGACTGTCTGAACATTTGATTTGCAAAATATTTTAGAAAATACATTTAATTTGTATTATGTGACGCATTTGTTGGGTATAAAATTGTGAAATTAGATGAAATATAAGGTAAAAATATTTTCAAAGTCCACAAAAGAAAATTAATAAACATTAATAAAAAAATCCAAACTAATAATCACATAACTGCTATGAATTACTCAACTGGAGTTCCAGACAAGGTTATTCAAGCAAAAATAAGTAACAAGGCCATAGGATACCTACAAGGAAAAAGGCAACTTGTCTGTGATTTTTGTCAGCAGCAAGTTGTGCTGGTGTAAGGCCAGTGTTGTCAGCCATCATGAGATCTTCCTTTTTCCCAGCCTGCACCAACACTGTGCATGCTTCTAAATTACCTCTGATTGCAGCCCAATGTAGAGGAGTACAACCTAAACGCACAACAACCAAATAGATAGATTTCCAATCAGGAATAATGACATTGTACTACAGCATATCTTCTTCATTAACTGCTAAAATTCTGGCTAAGAAAAGAAGCATGTATAACTACCCTCTTTATCCTGTCTTCCCCTATACGCATCCAAAAATAGTAGAAGACGTATACAATCAGCAAAGCCCTTGTATGCCGCCCTACAGTGCAAGCACAGAAAAATGAAGAAAATACACTTACGTCAACTGCTTATTCCCAATATAAAAAAGAAGCAAAGAATTCATTGACGAAATACAAATATTTCCGCTGTAAAAGATGAAATGTTTCAATGGATGGCTAGCATTTAACAGTGACATTTAAAGTGAAAAAGAAGGATTCAATTATGCAATGACAACAGTTCAGGGACATTTCAAGCACCCTATCAGCCATTATCATAATGGATGATGACAAAAGGAAGCAACAATAACCCGAGAATGAACAAACAATCATCTGCAATATGAAGTACATGTAACATGTGCTTGATATTGCTTTTATACAGTTAAGATTCCAAGTCACTTGCTTCAGTATGTTTCCCCCTTCTTTTTAATTCACTTTGAAATTGGAAAGAAGAGTTAAGCAAATAAAAAGACCAGATTTTTAAGTCCAACAAATAGATTTTAACAAAAACTAAATTTCTAATACCAGTGCAAAGGACTCCTTCCATCATTATCAGGGACATCAGGATCCGCATTCCACTTTGTAACAATGAAATAAAGGAAAGATGTCTGACCATATTGTGCAGCAACGTGAGTAGTCTGCAATAACAGAAAATTCACCATCGATCACAATCTTTTACAGCAAGTGTGCGGTGTGCCTTATCAACATATACAATCTTCAAATTTCAATGATAATGACAACAACATCAAAATTTCAGTAATAGAAATCCATACAAGAGAAGGAAAATATTATTGAAGTGATAAAAGTCCACTAAGTCATTTATGTGTAATCTAAAGTGGATTGGAAATTATTAATTAATAGCATATTACATTTACACCTTTCTGTTAACTTCCTTTAAAGTTAATAATATAATAAATCCATTGCATACAATGCAAAGCAAGGAAATGAAAACGAACCTGATAACCATACATATCAGCAGTATTCACTCGAGCACCTTCTTGAAGTAAAAGCTCAGCAACTTGTATTGCACCCCTAACGGCACTCCAATGCAACGCTGTTTGCCCTGTATTATCAGCAGCATTCACATCTCCTCCATGCTGCAAACATAAAACCAACTAATCAGCGAACAACCGCAATCTACACAATTATTCTTGACCTTTTTAAGAGACAAATCGCATCACATCCCACAACAACCTTAAAGATTTGGACAATATAATCCTGTAGAGAAAATCAACAATGCTTTACTCTAGCCAATTTGGTGCATGTAAAAAGCTCACCTAGGATTCAATTACGCAATCTACATTTCATATTGAAAAACTTAGGTGTCCTGAGAAGAACTGAGTGTTCAAAGTAAATCAAATGAACAATAGCTAGAAAGACACCTAGAGTCCAAAGATAGCATTGAAATGAAAAAACGAAAAAATTCAAATTTTTTAGAAAAATATATATTAACCTCAATAATATATTGAGCTGCAGCCGTGCGGTTATTGAGAGCGGCCCACTGAAGCGCGTAATAGCCAAGATTATCAGGCTCGGAGACCGAGCAACCCTCACTTTCCACCAATCTCTGAAGCTTCTCCATATCACCATATGCGGCAGCCGTGTACACATCATTCCTCAAGTTCTCTTCCTCTATTTCGCCCGCAGTATTGGCCAAGGACGTCGATTGACCATGATCTCTGGATTCGAGCTCCTCCACCACCTCGATCTCCGACGTCATACTTCAAATTTAACAAATACAATACAATTTCCGCCGGAGAAACGAATGAATACTGTATTTGTAGGTCTAGGGTTTTGTCGGAAGCAGGGACGGGAAGGAGGAGAGGAGGAAAAGTCAGAAGGGGAGTCAGTTGACTCGGTGTAGGAAGGTGCAGCGAAAGCCAGATATGCCAAATTGCCGTCGTTTCCCTGTGGGGTAACTTTCCGGGGCTGTATTTCTGTAATTTTCTCGTTCAAAATTTGTTTACGTGGGTTTGAATTGTTATGATAATTTCTGGTCTCACGAAACATAAAAAATCTATTATAGGAAAATTGGCAAATTTAATTCCAAAATTTTAAGATTGGGTGGATATGCTCCCAACTTTTTTTTTTTTTTTTTTAATTTTATGATTTTCAAAATTTTTTTGAATTGTGATTGAGATCTTTTTCTTATTTTCTGAGTAAATTCGTCTAGCCCGAGGATCATAAGTACAAAATATTGAAATTTTAAAGATTAAACTTATCAATTTTCTACTTGATTTCCCCATAAAGTGTTAGATTTAGATCGAAAATAAGAAAAATGCACATAATTATAATTCAAAAAAGTTTTAAGGTAATAAAATTTTAAAAGAACATTTGAGGACTATAACCACCAAAACCTAAAAATTTAGAGACTAAACTCACCAATTTTCCTCTATTATATAAATATATATTTATATATTTATATATATATATATATATATATATATAGTATGGAGCACACCTTATATGTTACATGTAGTGATATCGTTAAATTTATAATGATCAACAGTTAAATTAATCATTATAAAAAAATTGTAAATATATTTTATAAACTAAACTCTAAAAATAATAAATTAAATATTACGAATACTTGATTAAATTTTATTTTATCATTTTTAAAAAAGGACAATTAACCTTAAATTTGACTGTTACACACTTAAATTGAGCAATCCATAAGATTTGCTTCGTAGCATTCTATAGCATTTTCTTATATATATATATATGTGTAGGGAAATGCTATTATGGGTAACGGAGCTCAAAATAATTTGAGCTTCTGTTAAGTTTTTAACGGTTAAAGTTAACAGTCAACTGTCTTTTTTTCAAAGAAAAAAATAAATTCTTCTACAAAAAATTATTTTTTAAGAAATATTTTATAAACTAAATCCTAAAAAGACAAGTTAAACACTAGGGGTACTTGATTAATTTTTATAATTTTTTATATAAAAAAAATATAATTGACTTTTAACTTTAACCGTTAAAAACTTAATAGAAGCTCAAAACTAATTTGAGCTCCGTTGTCTATAATAGCATTTCTGTATATGGGAAATGCTATTATGGGCAACGGAGCTCAAAATAATTTGAGCTTTTGTTAAGTTTTTTAACGGTCAAAGTTAACAGTCAATTGTCTTTTTTTAAAGGAAAAAAATAAATTCTTCTACAAAAAATTATTTTTTAAGAAATATTTTATAAACTAAATCCTAAAAAGTCAAGATAAACCTTAGGGGTACTTTATTAATTTTTATATAAAAAATATAATTGACCATTAACTTTAACCGTTAAAGACTTAACAGAAGTTCAAAATTAATTTGACCTCCGTTGTCCATAATAGCATTTTTGTATATTTATATATATACATATCAGGTTTTCTTCAAGATAAAGACCACAAAAAGTTTTCTTGTCCAAAGAAATGTTTTTACCCATTATTGGTTGGTCAACAACTTCGTGGCTCTTCTAAAAGAGGCAGGAGCAGACGAGACATATCTTACATAACTTGCGAGTTCTTGTCCAAGATGAGGCCTCTAACTTTCCGAAAACATTCTTTCCTTATTCACATTTTTTGACACCTGAAAAGTCTTCGTACCGTATCATTATTCATCTTCAAGCTAATCAACAAGGGACAATGAACAAAAGGGGGTTTTCTAAGATGATCTAAATAGGTAGTATTAATTTAGTTTATAATATGAATACAGTATTGTTTGATATTAAATAATTTTTGTTAGTTTTTTAGATTAAAAATTAATTTTTCTTATGTGTAGAGAGGGTTTTTTTTTTCTTTTTCATGACACAAAAGTGAGTTAGAAAACATCAAATATTGAGTCGTAATAAACCATTTTTCTTGTAATTAAGATATTTTTTACACACCAGAAACCAATTTCCTCTCTTCATTAGTTCTTCATTTTTTGTTAATTTTCCTATGTGAAATTAGAGGGAGGAGAAAATTCCTAAGACATCAAACGAGAGATTTATAAATTCAGAAGAAAAATTTAAAATTGGCAATTTAAGGAAGACATTCACCTGCTCAAAACCATTTCTAAAAATTTTTTTCTGGGACTAATTTGCATGCTTTTTTGATTATTTAAAATTGATGTCTACTTGTGATAAATGTATTAATCTATTTTCTTCTAATTTCAACTTATAGAAAATTAAAAAGAAAAATTTTCTTCCCATCAATTTGTAGTTTTTAATTTTATATGATTTTTTTTTATCTTAACTAATGTCAATTTAGGTTAATATATACTTTTAAATATTAAATTGACCCAAGCAACTTTCATTCGATAAAAATTTGAACAAAGATGATTTATAAGTCAAATAAATTTATTTTTTTCTATTAAATAGTGTTATTAAATTTATATAAAAATATAATTCATTTTTAATTTGATACACAAATTAAGGTTGTAAGAGTATGGCAACAATAGAATTATCTAAAAAAAATTTAAGAACCGCACTTTGTTCAAAATATATATATATATATATATATATATAATATAGTAGTATAGTTTTTCAAATTAAAATTATGGAGTTAAGAAAATGAATAACTATAGCTTTTGCTTTTGGAATACACTACAAGAAAATTGTTAATTTTCAATTAATTTTTCAACGAAAATTCATTTGTTGAAAATTTTCTAAACTTTTCAACGGTTACACACCATTCGTTGAAAAGTTGCAATGAATAGGCTTTTTTTGTTGAAAACTTCAACAAACATTTCAACGAATTAAATATATTGAAAAAATTTTCAACGATTGCATTTAATTCGTTGAAAATTTCAACAATTTTTTCAACAGAAAGTCATCCATTGAAAGTTTTTCACAAGATGTTTAACTTGTTTAAAACTTTTCAACAAAAGTCAATTGTTGAAAAGAAATTTCAATGACTAGTAATAATTCGTTCAAAAAAAATCAATGAATGTTATTTTGTTGAAAAAATTTTCAACAAATACATCTAATTCAAATATTAGGATTACATTAAATTTTTAAATGAAATAATTATATATAAAAAATTACATTACATAACAATTTTGTAGTCAAATTATTTAACTTTTAAAAGATGGGAGAATTAATCTAAACATTTATTTTTCAAAAAATATATTATAAGCTATATTAATTTATATGAAGATTTACCAAATGTATATTTATTTTTTTTATTAATATTGATAAATGATTATGAAATGATTCTCTCTATTTTACTGGTTCTTTTAAAATATACTAAAAATTTTCTCTTACCCAAATACCTAAAAATAACATGCACATGATTGATTAATGCATTAGAGTTTTTTTTTTTAATTTTAAGAAAAAATGACATTTATTAGTTTTATTTAATTATATTTATGTATAGTTTTGTGTCAATTTAATGAAATCCAACTAATTTTAAAATTTTCCAAAGTAGACCGCAAAATTGATTTTCATTTCCCCCCTTTTATGCTTTTCCCACACTCGATTCCAACCTAAAAGTGAAGAAGAAAAGAATCCCTAATTTATTTGTCTTCTTTGTTTGGTAGTGATGCTCGACACCTCTCCTCAAAACCCATATGGTAGCAGCTCACCTTTCATAATCAGAACCCTTCTGATAGCAGCAACAACACTTCCTTTACATTTTATAATCCCAGTTGGCACACTAAGCAAGTTGTAAGTTTTCCATTTCATTTTCTAGTTCTTGAATGTGTCTATGGTGATTTTCCCTACTGTGGCTTTCTTTCTTTTTTGGGGGTTTATGGGGAGACGATTGGGGTTTTTGGCAGCATAAGATGTCACGAAGTTGTTTTCTTTATTTAAAAAGAATCTTGTTCTATGGAATGGAAGACACAGAAAATGATTTTTTAATTGTTACCATTTCTCAGATTTCCTTCATGTTAGAAAGGTCTGCAAGTTTCGATTTATTATTACACTGGAAATGGGTGTACCAGTTCTCAAATTTCCTTTAATATCTTGATTAATATTTTTCTTTAGTTATCTGCAGATCATTGTATTTGACTAGTTTCCGCTGCTTTTGGCTACTCAAGAGGTACAATGCACACGCTAATGTAAATGGAAATGGTTTTAATGGTTTCTTTCATGGATTATGGTGGTTAAATTATGCATTTTTTAGTTTGTTAGCTTAAACTATTTTTACTATTCCTTGTTTAATCATGATGTGCCATGTTAACATTTTCAGCTATTTAGTTGTAATTTTACTAGCTTGCTTGTGTCTTTTTGCTATCCTACTTGAATTGCGATTGCTATCTATGAGTTTTGAGAAAAAAGTGGTAGAACAGATAAATACATGAAGAAAGTTCCAATCTTATGAACCAGTGCAAGTAAAATGATCAATACAGAGATAGAGTAAATCCTAATTGAAAATTAAGTGAATTATTGATTTTGTTTTAGAGATGGATATGCCTACATCGTAATTTCATCCATGATGAACCTTTGCATCTAATAGATCTTTTATATTGTGCTTAATCCTGAAATTAGTAATGGAAATTTATGGAGAGCATATAAGTGTGTAAGTTTACATGCTCTGTTTGAAAATTTCTGTATTTGTAGATAAACAAATTTCTAGTATTGTTATGTGGTAAATGATAATGTACAATGATGTATTGTTACGTGATAAATGATAATGTACAATGATGTATCAAAACAAGTTTGTATCCCTATTCCCAGTTTTTTAGTTGAATATGCCTGTGTTGTGATTCCTCGGAAGAACCTAAAAATTTGTACATTAGAAACATGGCAATCAAGCATTCAATCTCAATTGCATTTGCATTTGAATCTCAAGCAAATTGTCTTTTTTTTTTTTTTTGGAAAACTAACCTCATGAGTCTCAAGCAAGTGCAAGGCAACAGAGTATTTTCACTCTTTTTTCAATTTGAAATTTCTATACCATTAATATACTGATCATCATTTTTCTTTATTTACCTGCAGACTATTAACAATTTCTCTGGTCATATTCCAATAGAACTGGGAAATCTAACAAGTTCTCTGGACATAAAAATTTCTTTCTAAATCGAACAAATGATGTCTTATTTTGCTATTTGGAATCTCAATTTGATGTCTCAGTGACTTGTCTCTTAATATGTTTTGATTGGTGGGCCACCATTCTTTTGTCTTGTAAATGGTTTTCCAACATTGAAAATAGCTTTATCATGTGAGATGTAGGAACTAGTTGTTGTGCACTAAAATTTTTAAGCATTTTTGTTTTTCATATGTGCTTTTTTTTGTAATGGTCCAAGTTTATGTTTATTCAAGTCATTAATATGTGTCTAATATCATTTTAAAACAATAGGAATTTTTTCAACATTTCATTTAAACTAAAGAGACTTTACCTCAGTTTAATTTCATTTATGTGTAAAAGTGATAGTACTCAGTTTTATATATTCATTGTTGTTGTGTTTATAAATTATGTTAATTGAATTTTAATTAGATAATATTTTATATTGGTGAGTCTACTAGATTTATTACAACTTGTTCTTTATTTGCTATTAGGAGACTTATAAGGAAAATATGCAACAAGCTAGGGACACTACACAAGGCGATGGTTCTCATCCAATTAATGAGGTGGATGTTTGGCTTCAGTCAAGTGGAGGCTTGAGGAAGGGTAGACATGTGTATGGTATAGGTAGTTGCACTGATGAATTTGATGCACAGTCTTTCTCAGAAGTTAACATCCACTCAAATTAGACTTAGAAGTGATATAGAGCTGAGGAGATTGGTTGATGAAAATTTGAAGATGTCGGAGGAAAACAAAATGTTGAGGGCTGATCTTGAGATCATGAAGGATCAACAAATGAAAATAGTTGACAATATACGATTTTGTAAACGTGAAATGGATGGACTTCATCATTTAGTGATTCGGAGACTCAACCTCCAAATACTATGATATAGTAAGTAGATTGTTATATCACATATTTTGAACAATCGCTAAATCATTAATTTGAAGCAATTGTTAGTTTTTGGATTGTATTTTATTACTTTAGTTTGTTATTGGATATATTTAGAGTGGATGAAGATATACTGAATGAAAATATATTTTGCTGCTTCAAAATGATTTTAGAGTAGTCTTAGTAATTTTAGTTTTTTTATTATATTTTTTTAAAAATGTTTCAATAATTTTTTTAGTTGAAAACATTATTCCTAATTTAAATGTGAAAAATTAATATTTATCGGAAAAATTTTCAATGAAAATTGTTTGTTGAAAATTGATATCAAGAGCAAATTAATATTGTAGAAAAAATTTTCAACAAGAAAAAAGTTTATAGAAAAATTTTGGTAGAAAAAGTTTTCAACAAAAGGATATAGTAGAAAAATTTTCAACGAAATGAATTATTTGTTGAAAGATTTTAATAGAATATTGATTTAAATTTCCTAGAAAAATCAGTAAAAATTTTTCAACGGGTAACAATTTGTTGAAAATGATATTATCTACGACTTCAAAGCAACGATTTTTTTGATTGAAAATTTCGTTGAAAACTGGATTTTTCAACGAAATATACCATTTTTCAATGAATTTTTTCCCATTGAAAAATGAGTCTTTTCTTGCAGTGATAGGCAAAAATAGTTGAAAATTTTTTCTTAAACTTACAGTAAGAAAACCTATGAATTTGGGAATGTGTTTGTACTATTCCCAAAGTTAAGAGCAAAATTTCATAATATAATACCTACAAAAGTTAGGGTCCAATTGTTATTATGTAAATTGATGAGAAATCTTAGTGGTATTCTAAAAATATTAAGTTCTTCGTAATAAATTGAGGTTCTCTTTTCGTTATATCTAGGATTGAGTTTTAGGCATTAAATTATCTTATAATTCTTGTTTTACATTTAACAATATTCTCAACCCTAACAGCCTTTTGTGAGAGAAAAAATTGAGGGTATCATGGAAACTAAAATTGGAGATTACAGTTACACTTCGTATATTCTAAAGTTTGTCTAATTTTCTAATCTTTTAGACATTTTTCTTTCTAGGATAAGTTTTGATTTGTAACTTTTTGGAACAGAACGTGCAAAACTTGAACCGGAGTGTCACACCCTATACAATAGGCTAACCCAACACGCAAGACTTGTAAAACCCATGAAAATTAAAAACTTTCTTTCCTCAAGTAAATATATTGAATATTACAATGAGCTTCAGTAATATCTTCAATACTATCCCTTGTACAAAGGTCGATCTGAAAAGGTCGATATAAATATCTAACATGTACATTCTAACTGAAAACAAAAACTACATTCATAACAAAAGAGGGACCAGTATTATCGTCAAGCCTAATCTTTTCAATTTGGGAAACACATCAGAGGTCGTTGTGAAAGTGGCTATACACTTCAACTATGGGTTCCTCAGTTCCTTTCCAAGATCTATAAGAAAACATCATTTACACTACGTGAGCTAACACACAATGAGTAATCCTTGCCATGCAAGAGAAGAAAACATGAAAATCTTTTAAGACAAAAATAAGAGCTCGATCTATTAAAATCCATGTAAGCTAAAATATTCAAAATTATTTCCCAATAATCAAGTCGAATTCAAGACTCAAAACAATTCACTTCTTTGGAAGGAAATTCAGGTGTCAAGAAAAAATTCAGTGTCATGACATTTCGTGTATCACTGGACAAGTACCATCCTTATCACTCTAGTTGCATGTACATGTCTTTTCTACGGCACACCGAAACAAGACAGGATATGAATATTCCCCGGGTACCATTGAAAGCATTGGGGGACTTCTCTAGCATGGTGAACCTCCTAACACGTTTCTACAAGAATCCTCATTTATAGTTAATTGGGTCTGTGCCCAAGAGTTTGTCAGCCCTATGCGTTCCTGTCCCTTGCAAGTTCCCCAAATTAACTTTCTGGCCATAACACATATTCATAATAAAAGATTCTGTGTCGAAGTCATTCCAGGACATGACTTGATTCCATAACGTGGGTTCCTTTGGAGCATAAGACTTGATTCAAGTAACTAGGTGTTGTCCTTAGAAGAGGTGAGAGTTCAGTTGGCTAAACAAGTTACAATATCTAGTTAGTTGTCCTAGTCCCAACCTATCGGATTCCATATCTTAGATTCCATGTCGGAGTTTTCCTGGATATGACTCGATCCCATAACAAGGGTTTCTTTTGAAAATAAAATATTTATTCAAGTACTTTGGAAAAATTACTCTTATTGAAAAGTAATTTTGGTTTTCTTGAATTAGGACTAGGAAGTCCCCATAATGTGCAAACCTCAAACTTTGAAAATGGATGAGTCCTTGATAAATTCTTGGCGTAGTATTAATGACATTAAAAATATTTTATGGTGAGGCAAAATTGAAACAAAAGGGAGTACAAGGTTTTATAAAGGATTCATACTATACTTGACTACAAATCAAGTTTTCCTAGAAATGTTGATGATTTGAGCTTGTAAGGAAATTCATGAGTTATGAAGTTTTGCATTTTCCTTGGAACTATTTTATCACAAAACTTAATAGATAGAAAAGTTTATAAGTATAATTTGATGTTTTACAGTTAAGTTGCTAAGGAATATTTCTTCCACTGAAATTCCTTTCTAAAACTTCAAGAATATATGTTCTTCAAGTGCATAAACTTGTATATGAAGTTCAAAAATGAGTTTATATGGTTGTATATTCCTTACTTTTGATTGATCAAATCCTAAGTAAATTTATATAAAAACTTTGATAATTATAAGGACTAAGAAATTTAATAAGAACTTTTCTAATTAAACTCATAGGATACATTTTTATATTATGGAAATTCCTTTTTTTGAATTCGCTTTATCAGAATTGATAGATATAAAACCTAAAGAATTTAATTTGAAAACTAACAACTCATGGAGGACATTTTGTCTCATGAAAATCTCGTTTCCTAGAACGGTTTTATGAAAATTTTAATAAATGCACAAGCTAAAATTTTACAAGAAATTTCATCAACTCAACTCCACAACCAACAATCAAACTCTATTCTCAACAACCAAACTCAAACCTCACTACACGAAGAAGACAGATTTCCTACGGAAAACAATTCCACAACTAGCTTTGTCACATAAAATGGGTAACTAAAAGTATTTGGCAACAAAAATGAAATGTAGTAGCCTATAATGTACTTTCACTACAACTTTTTTTAGTAGCTAATTTCTCTTTTTATTTTTTTTAAAAAGAAATAAATAAAACTATTTTAGTTTGGCTTTAATTTTAGATCTATCTTATGATGACTTTGAACCACTTCAATCAGCCTCACTACTCGTTAGTTTTAAATTTAATAATAATTAAATATTGTAATAAATATATTTGAACTTGTAACCATTTCATTATATACTTACATCTTCAACCTTCAACGATCGTGCCAAATTACTTTCATTTAAATTAAGATATCTTATATATATTTAAAATATATTTTGAATAAAGTTTGATGATATAGAAAAGTCATATAAAATGTATATTCACAATTTAAATATTCAAAAAATAATTCAATAGGAATTACATATAATATAATAAAAAAATTATTGTAGAATAATATAATCGCATAAAAAAGAAATAATCATTTACTGCAAAATTAAATTTTTCGTAGTTAAAAGTTTTCAAATTACCTACAAATATTGAATTCTGTTGCTAACAAAATTATCGTAAACTATGAAATGAATATTTTATCACTAAAACCAATCACATTCTTTACAAATTTCAACTTAAGTTCTTAAAAATACATCTATTGAATAGAAAGTCTACATTCGTCGCCAAAGTCTATTATGAGATCATTTAGTGATGATTTTCTTTGTTTCACAACATAAAGTTAATATTTAGTTATGATTATATTTCATTGCAAAAAGTGCACATGTGGGCTCGAAATATGTTTTTCGTTTTCATAAGATGACATTGGCTACGAAACATGATTTATTGATAAAAAATTAGTAGTTAATTAAATTAGTAGTTAATTGTAAGTTTTGTTGTAGTGCCTCAACCATCAAGCTTGAATTTGGTCCTTAAATAAAATGTACATTAAAACCTAGCATGAAAGAATTACTCACCAAGATGAAGTTCAAGAGGGTCAAAGTGGTGGAAATGAAGTCGCAAAGCAAAGCTCTTGAATGTTTGATGCACGACTTGGTTTAAAAAATCCTTCTTCCTCCCTTTGCACTCTCAATTAGCTGTCTAATCCCTTGTTTGTGTGTTCTGTTCATGGCTGAACAAAAATGACTCTCTTGAGTCTGAATGAAGGTTGAATTATAAGGTTTTGCCCCCCACCCCACACATGACAAGGAATTCGTAGTGAAAGACAGCTGGCCCACTGTAGTCAATTCAAATTTGACATGATGAATATGGAGTATATGAAGAACGTGGAAGTCTTAGAGCCAACAGGAAGAATCCGAAGAAAACTAGAGATGCAATATGGACGACGATCCTACAAGAACCAACATCCAAGGAAGATTTCCTATCCAAAGTAAGAACAGAACAACCCTACTTTTGGGCTACCCAACTCAAAAACCTCGAATATGCAGATGAAAAACATTGGCCAAGTCCAACA
This sequence comes from Echites panduratus, assembly GCA_035221335.1. NCBI lineage: Eukaryota > Viridiplantae > Streptophyta > Magnoliopsida > Gentianales > Apocynaceae > Echites > Echites panduratus. The sequence goes on from JAWZTD010000082.1 coordinate 5,940,244, forward strand.
GCTGTCTATGTACCAAGATGAACAAACTTTGTTGGTGTTCCACAGGTCATTGAAGACTGGGGGAAAGAAACCTATTCGTGATACATAAAACTTTAATATCTTATGAATTTAGTAATCCATATGTTACTGGAGATATCAATTGGTTGCATAATGAAACAATGAAAGCTATACATCAAAAATGAAGAAACCATATAGCTACTAATACAACCATAATGGATGATGCAAGACTCGGAGAACAAGCCTGATAGACCAATCAGCCTTGTCATTGAAGGCCCATCAAAAATGGGCAAAACAGCTTGGGCAAGATCTTTGGGCTTACATAATTAATTTTTGCAAGGGGTTGACTTTTCTTTGTGTAATAATGATGCCCTTTATAATGCATTTGATGACATCCCATTTCAGTTTCTACCTTGTAAGAAGGCATTATTAGGATCCCAAAAAGACTTCACCGTTAACGAAAAATACAAAAAAAAGGTTAGGATCAAAGGAGGAAAACCTTCTATTTTTTTTTGTAACCCTGACCAGTCTTATAAGTTGGTAATAGAAAATGATGCCCTTTTTTTTAATTGGTGTAAGGAATATGTAATTTTCGTTACAATAAATGAAAACATGTTCTAATTATTTACATTTGTAATACTTTTAATAATTCCAAAAGTAGAACATTTCAACATAATTTTATTAAACCCTCCAGGGAAAAAGATAATATTAAAACCGGAGAAAAGATAAATTAAAAGATATAAAAGGAAAATGGTGGTAGGTGTGGTGTGGTAGCAATTTTGCACCACCTAATTGGTCACCTCTCTTTATAAATAAAAAAAAAATTCAAGGGCAAAAAAGGAGAATTCAAGGGCCAAGACTTGAGGTTCATGTCTCTGAGATTCTGCACACACACACACACACACACACACACAAACACACACACACACACATATATATATATATATATATATATATACATTTGTATCTATAGGAGTTGTAGGGGTTAAATCATGTAATTAAGAAGTTGTTGGTAAGTTTGGAGAGGATTCCTCAACCAATTTCCAGAATCTAATCCATCCATATTATTTTTTAAATTATACCATGAATTTATCAAAGTACAAATATCATATTTAAAATATAATTGAACATATATGAATCATGCAAAAATAAAAGTCCAAGTGGTTTTTTATTTTTTATTTTTATCAAAACTACCAGAGATGGCAGTGAGGGGGTTTGGCAGACCCCTACTTGTTTATTACAAAGAAATTTCATTATAGAAGAGGGGTCTCAAAACGCCTGACTATACGAAAAAGTGGTGACAAATCCCCTATATACAAGAGAATATTGAATTCAAATAAGTCTGATATAAGGCACCTTCATTTTATCCAAAGAATAAAGACCCCTGATAGAGCTAGGATTGAATCAGAACTTTCAAAATGAATATCAACATTGGTAAAGTAGGCTAAATTGGCCAATGAATCTGCAACCTTGTTTGCCTTCTTGAAGATATGAATTTTATGAAAATCCCCTAATTTGATGAACCTTTTAACAAAATGCAATGTAATAAGTAGCTTCCAAGCACAACTTGATCTTCCATTACTTATATCCATTGTCACTTTGGAATCCATCTCAATAATAACAGTAAACCAACCATTATCCAAGAAAAATTCTATAACTCGTTTAAGTGATTCCAATTCAGCCTCCATGTTAAACTTAAATTACACACAAAGAAAGAAAATACTCCCAATACCAGTCCCGCACCCGTATGCACCACTCCACCAATTGTTGCCTCCCTTGATCCATTCACTCTAGATGCACCATATATGTTTAAGGTAACCGTATCAGTGAATCCATTTTGCCACCAGAGCACTTGACTAATTTGCCTTCTAGAATGCCTTCGAGAAAGAGACAGTTGCAGAAACTTCTGAATGGATGGATGGAAAAAAGAAAGCTGACAGTGATGCAATTGTTGAGTAATACTATGAATTATTTCCTCTCTCCATCGTATCGTACAAAGTCCTGCATCTAGTTAGCCATATCTCTTGACATATCAGTAGAGGAATAAGCTTAGCCAGTATTTCTAAATTATTCCATTTAGATAGCCTAATTGAACTTTATACCTAACTGAAAAACTCCTGTAGCTCGAGTTTCCCAATTTGTTTGCAAAGGGGACCAAATTGAAGAAGCAATAGTTCAAGAATTGAAGAGATGATTGAAAGTCTCTTTAGCAGAGTGGCAATGGCAGTGTGAAACCAAAAAAAAAAACTCAAACTCTTGCACACGTCCTCCATCTGCAAGAAATCATTAGTGAACTTCCTGATAAAAATATACCAAGAAAGAGGAATATCTTTTTAATGTATATATACAAAGCAAGAAAAATATCTAGCTTCTATTACAAGCCCTGTACAATAATTAGTTAGTCTAACTAACTATACATGGATGCTTTTAACAGGTTGCCCTTCACTTCTTCTTTTGTCATCTCTTCCATTTAGCTCTCCCTTTATTGTAGATAATCTCCAATTTGTCTTCTCTTCATGTTCTTCAACACCCCGTCACAAATTGAAGTCACACGTTATGTAAAGGAAGCTCATTCAATATATTGTTCAATGGTCCTCTGTGATGAGCCTTAGTAAAAAAATCTGCTAGCTGCAAACTTGACCTGATCTGCAAAGGTTTAATCACTCCATTTTGATACGTCTCCCTAATAAAGTGGCAATCTATTTCAATATGTTTCGTTATTTCAGGAAACATTATATTTTCTACAATATGTATAACAACGTCATTATCACAATACAAGGGTACAACTTGTTTATGTGAAATTCATAGATTAGAAAGCAAGTATAATGTCCACCGAATTTCCAAAACTGTAAGTGCCATTGACCTATATTTTGCTTCACCTGAACCTATTGATGTAGTAGTTTGTTTCTTAGCTTTCCAGCTTATCAATGATCCTCCAAGTAACACATAATATCCATTGATAGACTTCTTATTGAGGGTACAACCTGCCCAACTGAATCAGAATAAGCTCGCAACTGTGGTACATTTCCTGCAGCAAAAAATAAACCTACTCTTGGAGTCCCTTGTAAGTATCTTAACAAGTGATGACCTGCGCTTAGATGAATTCAATAGGTTTATCAAGATGTTGACTTAGCTGTTGATTGCCAAAGTTATAACTTGCCTAGTGTTGGTCAGATACAATAGCTTCCCTATCAACTTTCTATAATTAGTGATATCATTCAAAACAGGTTACCCTTCTTCAAATTCACATTAGGTTCCATGGGAGTACTAACCAATTTACTTTCATTAAAACCATATTTTGTCAGCAAATCCTAAGTGTACTTTCTTTGACATATGTTCAACCTTTAAGCACTTCTTGCTATTTCCAAACCAAGGAAATACTTCAAACTTCCTAAATCCTTGATTATGAACTTGTCATGTAAGAAATTCTTGATCATGGTAACATCTTCAATATGACTTCCTGCAATAATCACATCATCTACCTATACAAGTAATGCCAAAAGCCTTCCATAATCATTTTTGACAAAAAGACTATGATCACTAGTAGTTTGAGTGAATCCTAGATCAATCAAAGCTTTTGTCAGTTTCATATTCCACTGTCTACTTGCTTGTTTTAGTCCATACATTGACTTTGTTTGCTTATACACCTTCCTTGAATTCTTTGCAACTACTAACTTTCCCTTACAACCATCAAGTTTAAGATTAATTTTAAGATCATCATAACCAGGAGGCAATTGCATATACACTTCTTCATGAAGATCTCCATGTAAAAATGCATTATTTATATCCAATTGGTGCAAGAACCATCCATATAGCACAGTAATACAGATAAATGTTCTAATAGTAATCATCTTGGCTACAAGTGAAAAATTCTCAATATAAAAAACCTCGTTGCTATGTATATCCCATATGATCGAGATCAAGTTCCAAGGACCTATTACAAGAGCAAGAGCTTCGAAGATGAGGAAAGATTTGGTGACGTTTAAGCAACGGAAAGAAGAATTCTTTGATTTTAAAGAGTTATTGAGAGGATCAAAGCTAGAAGATTTTAATGAAGAAAAGAAGCTTTGGAATGTGACATGGATTGAAAGTTTGGAGGACAATTTAATGAAAAATTCAAGTGTATAAGGTATCAAGAAGAACCATGGAAAACACTTGGAGAAATCAAGAAAAGAAAAGGTGAAAGCTGCTTGGAAGAGGAGGCAATGCCGGTCAAGGCAAGCGGCGCCGGTACCTGCTCCGATTAGCCTCAAAAGTTTGGCACTTGCAGGAGTGAAACTATTGAGACCAACAGGTCCTAGCACCGACCCTCCTACTGATACCGGTGCAACTATTTTTGTGGGGCGGTTTGGACTCGTTTCCTATTTCATTTTGGTTTTCTTTATTTTAGTTAGTTATTTAATGTTAATAAAAGTCCTCTTAAGACTTGGTAATATTTAGAACAAGTCTTGGACGATAAATATATCCTTTCATTGTAATTTTATTCATTCAATCAATATCAATCAAATTATACCTTTTCTCCTTTAAGAGTAAAAACCTAAAGATCAAATTTGATCTTTAGTGAGAGTTTTGCATAGAACTTTTAGGGATCTTGAGAGACTTCTTAAGAGGCTTACTACTACTTTGGTTTATAGTGTAGGAAAGTTCTTTAAACTTGTAGATTGGTTAGGGTTATCCGATAATCTTGGTCAATCTATTCTAAACTTGAATCATTGGCTAATTCATGGGAATTTGATTCCGCATTGAGACATTCTTTAGGGTTCGGCTTAGAATTGAGAAACTTCAACCTTAAGGATAGAATCATTTTGGTATCAGAGCCTAAGTTTCGACAAAGGTTAGACTATCTTGTTTGTTCTCTTGTTTCTTGCTTAAAGGTCATATCGTTTTCTTCTTTAAAACTCATATGATCTTATATGTGTTTTGTTTTTGTTCTTAACATCTATTCTAGTTTTTCTTTGTGATGATATTGTGTTTTGTGGAAGATTTGTATGTGCAGTTGTGATCTTTGTTATTGATCAATTCATATATTAAAAAAAAGGTAGAAAAAAGTCGAAAATTCTAGGCAAAAGTTGAAGAAGAAAATCGAAAACCTTAGTACAGTGAAAGTTGAAATCTAGAAGAATTTTGAAGTTTGGAAAAATCGTGTGCTAATTGATTGTTTGGATTTTGAAGAAGATTGTGTGGAAGAAGACTGAAGTTGAAATTGATCTTGTTTGAAGGAAAGATCGAATCTTCGAGTTGATAGTCAAAAACCCTTTTTTTTTTTTATCACAAATTCTTTGAACTCAAGGTTTTTTAAAAATACCTATCTTCAAAATTTCTTTGATTCTTGAAAATTCTTATCAAAACTTAGTTGATTGACCTAATTTTTGTTATTCTAACTTTCTTTGATTCTTATTTGTGGTTTCTTTGACTAATTGACGAGTTTGTGGAAGATTCTTGCATCTTGAATTATTGTGGTTGGAAAGCTTCTTTAGAGTCAATTAAGAACCTCAAAGAAGTTCAAGAGAGGTAAAAGGCGGAGAGTGTGAGATCATTTGAGCAAGAAAAAGCTAAAAAGAGTGCAAATACTAGAGAACAGTGAGGAGTATATTTTGTTCTATTTTCTTGTTTGCTAACTGTGCAGGAAATTATGTCTAATGGAAATTCAAGTTCTTCTCATGCCTCAAACATGGGAGAGGACAACACTAATTTGGCATATGTTGTAGAAAAGTTGGAGCAATTGTCCACAAATATGGTTGAGTTGAGTAGAAAAATAGACCAAGTGGAAGAAAGATTACATCATGTTGAGAATACTCATCTTCAACAACAAGTAGGAAGAAATCAACAACCACAAAGAGGAAGAGGAAGAGGTGGTCCGGCCTAAAGAGTAACGGGGAAGAATGATCCAAGATTAGTTGAAAGAAGCGTTGATGAAGAAAAATGAGGAGTAGATGAAGAGCTAAGAGGGCAAAGAAGACAGGAATCTATCAAATTGACTATTCCATCATTCAAGGGAACGCATGATCCAGAGGCATACTTTTCTTGGGAGAGAAAGGTAGAACATGTCTTCGATTGCTATGACTCTTCAGAAGCTAAAAAGGTAAAGCTTGCATTGTTGAATTTACAGATTATGCATTGACTTGGAGGGATCAACCATCAATTGCAAAGAGAAGAGCCAATGAGAGATCAATTTCTCTTTGGAATGAGCTCAAGAATATGATAAGAATTAGCTTTGTTCCAGCTTATTATAAAAAAGAGTCTTGCCAAAGATTGCAAACACTATCTCAAGGTTCAAGAAATGTAGATGATTACTACTAGGAGATGGAAGTAGCCATGAGGAGGATCAACATTATTGCGGATGAAGAGGCTACAATGACTTGATTTTTATGTGGTTTGAACAAGGAGGTAGTTGATCGAGTTGAGCAATATCACTACTTGACATTGCAAGAGTTGGTGACTATGTTGAAAAAGATCGAAAAGCTATTGAAGAGTAAAAGGGGATCTTATGGAAAAAATTTTAGCTCATTGAGCTTACCAAATTCAACAAATAAAAGTTCAAATAATTGGCCAAAGAAGGAAGGGAGTAGCTCGAAATTTCCAACCAAGGATGACGGAGCAAAATCGAAATTTGCAGAGCATAAAGCACCTCTAAATGACAAGGAAAAGGGGTGCAACAACTTTTCTAGGCTAGAGAAATCAAGTGTTTGAAGTGTCAAGGGTATGGACATTATGCAAATCAATGTCCTAACAAGAGACACAGCTTCATTGAAAGATGAATTGTTGAATCTGCTAGTGAAGATGAAGAAGAAGTTGTAGCTATACAAGAAGAGCAAAAATCTGAAAGTTGTGATGAAGTTGAAATTTTTTATGAAGAAAAGTTGAATATTGTGGTGAGAAGAGTGCTTAGTACTCAAACTAAGCAAGAAGAAGAGGAAGTGCATAGGGAGAATTTATTCCATGCAAGATGTAGGATAAATGGCAATGTTTGCACTTGATAGTGGATAGTGGAAGTTGCATAAATGTGGCAAGTTCTTGCATGGTAGAAAGATTGAATTTGCCAAGCATTGATCATTCTAAGCCATACAAACTTCAATGGTTGAATAATACTAGGGAAGTCAAGGTAGGAAAACAAGTGAGAGTTCCTTTTCAATTGGTAAGTACCAAGATGAAGTTATTTTTGATATACATCTATTGCTTGGGAGACCATGGTAGTTTAATAGGAGAGTTGTCTTTGATGGGTACAAGAATCGATTTACACTTGAGAAGGATGGAAAGAAGATAAAGCTGAAAGCCTTGAAGCCATATGGATTAAAAGGCCATGATGGAAAATATGAAATTGTACTATGAAAGTTTTGAAAAAAAAAAGGGAAAAAACTGAGGGTTCAAAAGAAATTGAGAGAAGAAAAGAGAGAGAAGTCGAGAAAGAAAAGGGGGGAGAGATGAGAGAAAAAGAAAAGAAAAGAAAAGAAAAGAAAAGAGAAATTGAAAAAGAAAAGAGTGAGAAAAAAGATGATTTGTTATGCAAAAGAAAGAGAGATTAAGAGTGCTTTTTTAAGTTATAGACTAATGGTCTCGATTATGTACAAACATTCTTTAACTTCTACTTCTTTAGATACTTCTTTTCTTGATACTAATCATTCTTTGCCTAGTGAAATTTACTCTCTTCTGCAGGTGTATAATGATTTATTCCTGGAGGAATTACCTAAGGAGTTGCTGCCTATTAGAGGGATTGAGCACCAAAGAGACTTTATTTCGAGAGCATCATTACCAAACAAGGCTTCTTATAGGACTAATTTGGAAGAAACCAAGGAGTTGCAAAGGCAAGTTGAAGATCTTTTAGAAAAAGGATATGCAGAGAAAGCATGAGTCCTTGTGCAATCCTGGTTATATTAGTACCAAAGAAAGGTGGTAGTTGGAGGATGTGTGTAGATTGCCTCACCATCAACAAAATCAAGGTAAGGTATTGCTTTCCTATTTCTAGGTTAGATGATTTGTTGGATGAGTTAAGTGGTAGTATGGGTTTTTCAAAGATTGATTTTAAAAGTGGTTATCATCCAATTAGAATGAAAGAACGAGATGAATGCAAGACAAATTTTAAGTCTAAACATGATTTATATGAATGAGTTGTCATGCCATTTGGTTTAACTAATGCACATAGTACATTTATAAGATTGATGAATTTTTCTTAGGGATTGCATTGGTAAGCTTGTTGTTGTCTATTTTGATGATATCTTGATTTATAGTAAGAGTATAGATGAGCATGTTGGTCACTTGCAAATTGTCTTTGACATACTCAGGAGAGAACAATTGTATGGAAATTTGAAGACATGTTCTTTTTGTTTGCAAAAAGTTATATTTCTGGGTTATATTGTTTCTTCTAATGGTGTTCAAGTTCATGATGAGAAGGTTAAGGCAATCAAGGATTGGCGTACACCAAAGATGATAAGTGAGGTAAATAGTTTCCATAGGTTGGCTTCGTTCTAATGCAAGTTTAGAGCTAATTTTAGTACTTTAGTTGCCCTCTTACCGAAGTGACCAAAGCAAAGATGGGAGAATGAGCAAGAGAGTGCATTTAATTTGCTAAAAGAAAAGCTTGTAGATATGTACACCTATTTTATCCCTTCCCGATTTTTCTAAAGTATTTGAAATTGAATGTGATGCATCGGGGGTGTGAATTTTGGTTGTTTTTATGCAAGATAAGAAGCCTATTATTGCTTACTTTAGTGAAAATTTAAGTGGTGCTTCTTTAAATTATTCGACTTGTGACAAAGAATTATTTTCTTTGGTTCGGTCATTGGAGCATTAACAGCACTATTTATAGTTGAAGGACCATGAGTCATTGAAGCATTTGAAGGGACAAACCAAGCTAAGCAAAAGACATACAAGATGGGTAAAAATTATAGAGCTGTTTTCGTATGTCATCAAGTATAAACAATGTAAGGAAAATGTAGTTGCAGATGCATTGTCTCGCAAGTATACTCTAATGACTACTCTTGGTGCAAGATTACTTGGTTTTGAACTTCTCAAGGAGTTGTATGAGAATGATGATGATTTTAGGACTATGTATATTGCTTGTAAGAATGGTGCTTATGATAAGTATTATTTGCATGATGGATTTTTGTTTAGGGAAAATAAGTTGTGCTTTCCTAAGTGTTCAATTAGGAAATTGCTTGTGATTGAAAGTCATGGAGAAGGTTTAATGGGACACTTTGAAATTTCTAAGACTTTAGACACTTTTAGCTAGGGAGCATTTTTATTGGCCTCATATGAAGAAAGATGTGTTTAAAATATGCACTAATTGTGTTGTATGCAAGAAAGTCAAATCAACATTAAAACTACATGGATTGTACATGTCTTTACCAATTTCTGTTACACCATTGAAAGATATATCTATGGATTATGTTCTTGGTTTAGCAAGGTCCAGGTGAGGGAAAGATTCTATTTTGTTGTAGTTGATAGATTTTCTAAGATGGCTCGTTTTGATGTTCAAAGATTGGTGATGCACCTCATAAAGCAGATTTGTTCTTTAAAGAAGTTGTTAGATTGTATGGTACCTAAAACTATTGTTAGTGATAGTAATGCTAGGTTTCTAAGTTATTTTTGGGAAGGTTTATGGGGGATTAATAACTAAATTGTTGTTTTCTACTACTTGTCACCCTCAAACGGATGACCAAACTAAGGTTGTAAATAGAAGATTGGGAAGTTTATTGAGAGCTATCATCTCAAGGAATTTAAAATCTCGGGAAGATTGTTTGCCTTATATTGAGTTTGCATATAATCGTTGTGTTCATTCATCTACTCATTTTTCACCATTTGAGTTGGTTTATGGATTTAACCCTTTTAACTCCATTGGATTTAATCCTTTACCTATGAGTGATATCCATAGCCAAGATGGTAATAAAAAAGTTGAGAAGATAAAACAAATGCATGCCAGAGCAAGGGAGAATATTCAAGCGAATACTCAGAGGTATGCAAGGCAATACAACAAGGGTAGAAAAATGATGGCATTCGAACTTGGTGATTAGGTATGGATCCATTAGAGGAAAGATAGATTTCCTCAAGCTTGGAAAACTAAGCTTGATCAAAGGGGAGTTGGACCATTCAAATTGTGGAAAAGATCAATGATAATGCTTATAAATTTGATCTCCAGGTAAGTATAATGTATGTTCTATATTTAATGTTCCTGACCTTTCTTCTTTTGATATAGATGATGCAAATTCGAGAACGAATCCTTTTGAAGAGGGGGAATGATGGAGATCAAGTTCCAAGCTTACCTACTGGACCTATTACAAGAGCACCAGCTTTGGTGAGGTTTATGCAACGGAAAAAAGAATTTTTTGATTTTGAAGAGTTATTTCAAGGATCAAAGCTAGAAGATTTTAATGAAGAAAAGAAGCTTTGGAATGTGACATGGATTGAAGGCTTGGAGGACAATTTAATGAAGAATTCAAGTGTAGAATGCATCATGAAGAACCATGGAAAATACTTGGAGAAATCAAGGCAAGAAAAGGATGAAAGCTGGCTGGAAGCAGAGGTAATGTCGGTCAAGGCAACCGGCGCTGGTACCTAAGAAGTTTGGCACTTGCAGGAGTGAAACTATTGAGACCATCCAATCCTAGCACCGGCCCTCCTACCAATGCCGGTGCCCCTATTTTTCTGGGGCTGTTTGGAAAATTTTTCCTATTTCATTTTGGTTTTCTTTGTTTTAGTTAGTTACTTTAATGTTAATAAAAGTCATATTATGACTTGGTATTTAGAACAAGTCTTGGACTATAAATACATCCTTTCATTGTAATTTTATTCATTCAATCAATATCAATCAAATTATACCTTTTCTCCTTAAGAATAAAAACCTAAAGATCAAATTGATCTTTTGTGAGAGTTCCTCACTCAGGGCTCTTGAGAGACTTCTTATAAGAGGCTTACTATTACTTTGGTTTCGGGTGTAGTTCAAACTTGTAGATTGGTTAGGGTTATCCCAAAATCTTGGTCAATCTATTCTAAATTTGAATCAATGGCGAATTCATTTGAATTCAATTCCATATTGAGACATTTTTTAAGGTTAGGCCTAGAATTAAGAAACTTCTAGCTTGAAGATCACACCACCTTAGCAACAAGCCTAACTTTAAACCTTTCTAAAGTACCATCAACATGAAATTTCAACTTATAAACAATTTTACATAAAATGGATTCCTTACTTTGAAGTAAAGAAACAATATCCCATGTTTGGTTTGCCTCCAAAGTATCAATTTGCTTACTCATTATACTAATCCAAATTCACAATAGCCTCAGCACAAGTTTAATTGAGGTTCATCATAAGAATGAAGATTCAAAATAAATGATTGATGAATTGGAGCTACCTATTCATATGATAAAACATGATTAATTGAATGAGAAGAATGACAATCAGATTTTGGATGGTAAAAGAGAACAAATGCAATCATTAAGATAAATAGGAGGTTTACAAGATCTAACTGACCTTCTTAAAGGAATAAGAGATTAAAAACATCACTTTCAGGAGCAGATGAAGAATGTGATGCATCAGTAGAGGAATTAGAAGCTAATGATGAGACTGAAAAAGAATGAAAAACATCAATTTCACAAAGAAAAGGATCTGACCAAGAACATGGTAAAGAATCTGAATATGAATTGAAGGTAAAGGGAAAAAGAATTTCATAAAAAATACAATTGCTGGAAACTAAAATCTGTCTAGATTTTAAACTAAGAAGTAAGAATCCTTTAGTTTGATTTGGTTGGTATAAGTAAACATAATTCTATCCCCTTGGACTATATTTGTGTTTGTGATTAGAGATTGTAAATGCATATACTAAACAACCAAAAACTTCGAAAGAGTTATAAGAATGAGCAATATTATGAAGAATAAAGAAAGGACTCTTGTGGCACAAAAGTGGAAGAGAATTGATAATTTTAACAGCATGAAGAACAACATAAACCCAATAACATAAATGTAGATTGGATTGAAAAATAAGAGCTCGAGCCACAACAAGAATATGTTGGTGTTTTCTTTCAACAACACAATTTTGTTAAGGAGTATAGACACAACTTGTTTCATGAATTATATCATGTTCAGAAAAGAAAGAAGGAAAATTAAACTCAACTCCATTGTCTGTTCTAAGACACTTGATATTAGCAGAAAATTGAGTAGCAACAGAAGCATGGAGATTCTTGATAAAAGAGCTAGTCTCAGATTTATGTTTCATATGGAAAAATCTAAGTAAACCTATTGCAATCATCAACTATTGGAAGGAAGTACTTATGACCATGTATAGTAGAGGTTTGAAAAAGGAGCCCATATGTCTCTGCATGTATAATATCAATGTGTAAAAATAGGAGAAAAGGGTAATATCTTTTGTTTAGCTAAGGGGCAAACAGAACAATCGTTATTTTTAGAGATAACAAGACCTTTATTCTGAGTACACAGAGTTTGTAAAGTTTGTAAAGACAAGTGATCCTAATCTATAGTGCCACAGATATTCAAAAGGAAAAGCTGGTGGATGAGGTCTGAAGTAGATGAACATTGAAGAGTGGTAGAATGATATGTTGCAGAACTCATGCTTTGTTTTGCAATGAGAGACTGAATAATATATGACCTTTAGCACATCTAGTTGATCTAATCATCATGGAATTGGACATGTTTTGAAGGATACAAGAAGGGTTAGCAAAGATCACACATTAATTCACAGTAGACAAGAGTTTACTTACTGAAAGAAGATTAAAAGAAAATTAGGGAACATACATGACTTCCTACAGCAACAAAGAAGGATTTGAATAAACAATACCTTTCTTAGTTACAAACACAATACTGCCATTAGCAAGTTGAACACAAACATTTGATATAGAAACCATAGAAGAAAAAAACAGATAAATCATGACACATATGATCTATAGCTCCAGAATCCACAATCAAAAAATTGGATCGAAAACTTAAGCGCTTACCTCTTGCTGCAACATTGTTATAATGTGACTGAATGGTTAAGGCAGTAGGCTGATGAACATGCCCTACATTTGCATCATTTTGAATGTTTCCATGATGTGAAGATGTTCCAGATCCTTCATTTTTTTTACAAGCAGTGTCTGCTTTAGGTTCACACACGCACCTCTACTATACCACTAGTACAGTTGATTAAGTAATTCCATGAGGCTTTTATATTGATCATTACTCAAGGTGAATCATCCTAAAGAGGAAGTTTCTGCATTCATACTGGTAGAATCATTGGAATTACTAAAATCTCTAGTTTTAATCATATTAGTCCCTACAACATTTTGTTTAAATTTATAGCCTCCAGGATAACGATATTTTTTATAACATCTATCAATCGAGTGCCTATCCATTCCACAAAATGTAAAATGCCATTTATTCTTGTTAAAATTTGTTTTATTGTTCCATTGTGGTCCAACAGTGACATTAACCAACTGTCAAAATGTTAATGGCATCCTAACATGAGATTTAGCTACAACACCATTATATTGTTTCTCCATATTCACAACCATGCTAAAAACGGTATTGAGATTAGGAAAGGGAGTCATACAAAGAACTTGATTCTTCAAACTTAAGAAATTTTCATTTAACCCTTTTAGAAATCTAAAAATATGATCAAATTCAACTTGCTCCTTCATTCTTTTCAACAAACCACTAGAACACTGAGGTTCACAAACACAAGTCCATATAGGTCTTACATTACTCATCTCTTCCCAAAGAATTCGAAGATTGGTAAAATAATCCTGAACACTAAGACCTACCCACTTCAAATTATGAATTTCTTCCATAAGATCAGTAAATATAAAAGCATCTCGGGGAGCATACCTTTCATTAAGGTCCTTCTAGATATCTCTTGATATTTTTAGAAACATCACACTTCAAGCAATTGAAGTGCTCACAAAATTAAGGATCTAACCAATCACCATAGTATCCATTTGAATCCATAACTCCCTCTTTTATCATCTCCAATCAATGGTTTTGTAATAGTGCCATCCATAAAACCTAATTTCTTCTTCGTAGTCAGACAAATCATCATTGATCTGGACCAAGTATGATAGTTCACACCACTCAATTTTGGCTCCACTGAAACCCAAGTAGAAGTTTCACATGGATGGAGGTAGTATGGATTGGTGAAAACCTCATAAATCACCATTGTCAACAAAAGAAAACTTCAGAAATAAGTAGTGGAAGAAAAGCAGAAAACAAAATACTAACTCAAAGAAACAAAAGATTTATATTTAAATCACAGAACGAAATTGCTCTGATACCATGTTGAAATGTAATTTAGAGAACAAGAGTGCTTTGTTCAAACTCATAAATCTTAGAGGGAAAAGGGAGAAATCAGAAGCTCAAATGAAGATAGAGAAAATAGTTTCTCATTATCTGTAAATTTACACAAGTGTAATGTATATACAAAGGAAGAAAAATGTCTAGCTTCAATTACAAGCTCTGTACAATAATTAGTTAGTCTAACTAACTATACGTGGCTGCTGCTTTTATCAGGTTGCCCTTCACTTCTTTTTTAGTAATCTCTTCCATTTAGCTGTTCCTTCATTGCATTTAATCTCCACTTTGTTTTCTCATCATGTTGTTCAACAGTTTATTTAACAAAATGGTTCCATTTTCATTGATTTACACATAGTACATTGAAAACAATGCGTTGCGAATTTTGGGGCGTTACATGATTTTTAAGTTTTAACAAGATAAGTTGAGATTTAAGACTCTATGAATTTTGTATATAATAATTATTTTCTAAATTGATGTTTAACTTCTTTTATTGGAAGAATTAATCTTTCTCCTAGAATATTGAAATACACACACACATATATATATATATATATATATATATATACACACACGCTAATCTGCAAAGCTATAGTGCTACTTAGGGTAAAAGAAAAAAACAAAGAGAAAGAGAAACAAATTGAAGAGTGATTGGAATTGAGGCACTGTTCGGCATGGGAACTTTTCAAAAAAGAAAACAAAAGAATTTTTCATTATTTTTAATTTAAAATGATTAAATACTTTAATATATTCATTTATAGTACTATAACAAATCCTCTATGTTTTTATTATAATTATTTTTCTATTTTAATTTAGATTCATAGTTTTTCTTAAGATTTTGAAGGATTAAGATTTCTTAAGATAAAGTTTGGATTAAGATTTTGAAGGATTTATAGAATATGGATTAACTCTCTTTTTAAGTTGAGATTTCATTTTGTTAGGTTTTGATTGTCTTTGGGATTTAAAGATTTGTGGTAAGTTGTTCTTATCCTTTGTAAATTTTCATAAAACTTCTCTCTCTATATATTTTCTTATAAATGTTTTTCTAATGTAAAGGTATTGTTTTTGAGATATTATGTATTTATTTGCATGATAGTATTATGTATGAATGTATAATAAGTATTTATGTCTATTATAATTCTGTATACATCATACAGAGTTAGCTCAAATTTACCTTCCTGTTGGTCAGAAGATAGGACAAGTAAGAAAGTTTTATGGCCCTTATAACTAAGGAAAAGTTGGACTGGATATCTAGCACTGGTTCTTGCATTGAAAAGTTTCAGCCTATGTATATATAACCTAAGCATGTATGTGAGGACTTTTTCCATGTATTTATGCATGCTAATGAAAAAAATTTTCTTCTTTGAGTCAAAAGCTATATAGATTATTTTGTACCCACTCTTTACCATTATTTTTTTAATTAAATACTGCCATTGATAGTCGTTGAGGGCGAGGGTTTGGTAGATCCCTACATGTTTATTAGAATAAAATAATTAATGTAGAAGGGATTTGATCTTTACTTCGCAAGTGGGTGGAGACAAATCCACTTCTTACAAATTTGATTCTTGTCTAATGGTAGGAATTTTAAATTTATCCAAATTACAAATACCCCTAGATAAACTAGATAGTGACGAAAATGAAGAATAAATTCTATCTATCTACATTTCAATGTAAAGTTTGTACCAACTCTTTATTTGATTATGAATAGCATGTATGTGAATGAGTGATTGCATGTTAAAAGTTTTATATAAACATAATTGTTTTCATTAGAGATAAGAATGAAATTACTTACTGAGCATATGTCTGCTAACACTGCCTATTTCATTTACTTTTTTTTCCCCAGGTGTTGTTGTGGTTTCCTAATGTCCCACATTGAAAAGTTAAGAAAAGTTGAGAGGTTTGTGCATCAATAAAAAGGCCAATCCCTTTGTAGTTTAACATAAGTTGAGTTGTTTAGCATTCTAATATTTAAAGGTGTAAGGTTGGAGAGATAGACTATAGTTGAAACCTTTTGAGAGGGTTTGTAATTTTTCCGTTCAAAAGTTTCCAGTGGGTTTTTCCCTCCTTTGTTGGGGGGTCGTGGAGTAGGTCTAGTTGAGAGATTGAATCAAGTAAAATATTGTGTGTTCTTTATTTTCTTCCATTTTTTGGCTTCCTCTATTATTTTCTGTGGGTTTGGTACTGGGTCTTGTGCCCAACAAGATGTATCAGAGAGCTAGGTTCTACCTTTGGGAAGAGCTTGAGTCAAGTAGGTGCAGAAAAAGAAATTGGTCAGCTAGAAGTGAAGGATGGAGCTTCGAAGGTCAACATTAATTTTTTTTTGTCAACTCTTATTAGTCAAGATGGATTTTGATATAAAGAGTACTAGTGTTCCACCATTTGATGGAAAGATAGATTTTACAATTGAGCAATGCACAATTCTTGATTACTTTATACAATTGGGTTTGGATAATACACTACACTATGTGATGAAAAGCCTCTAGAGATTAAAGATTCAGAATGAGAGAGATTCAAAAGAAAGCTGTTAGCACGATGAGAATATCTTTGACTCCTCAGATAAAGGTAACAGTGATAAAATGAGACATCAACGAAATAGATGTGGGATACTCTAGAGAAGAATCATGCCACGAAGATATTGAGTAACTGTTTGAATATGAAGATGGATCTTTATTCACTCAAGATGGAGGATTGAGGTAATGTCGTTGACCATATTAACAAATTTAATGAATTAGTGGCTCGATTTGAGAATGCAGGGGAGGAGATTAAAGAGGAAGAGAAGGCATTACTCTCATTGGCTTCATTACCCAAGTCTTTCAAACCATCGGTGCAGTCAATGCTTGTAGGGAAAAGTACATTGCAATTGAATGAGGTGAAAAATGTTTTGAAGGAGAACATAACATGACGGGGAATGAAGATCACTCTAGAGAAGGTCGGACACTAGTTGTAGAAAGCTCTCTGATTGAGGGAGCTCTCTGTTGAGGATAATTTGTATTGGATTATGGACTCTATTGCTGACTTTCATATCTTCACTAACCAAGAATTATTTGAGACTTTGCACACTGAAGGAGATTTTGGATTCATCAACGTGGGGAGCTATTTGAAGCAAAAGGTTGAAGGTATTGGAAGACTTTGGCTGAAACTTCACAATGATGAAGTCAAAGAAATTACCAATGTGAAATATGTACCAAAAGATAAAGTCAATATTCTTTCGTTCTTCACATGGGTGCAAGTATGTCTGCATCAGAAAGTCATGCAAAGTTTACAAGAGTGGAAGCTTGGTTATGTAAGGGAGGAAGAATGCAAAGCACATCTACTACTTGGATAGATATGCCTTGCCAGGAAGAATAGGAAGAAACAACAAGGTAGATAATATTCCGAAGAAGAAAGTTAGGTTTCTTGATGAAGTATAGAGATATGTGAGACTTTGGAAAAAGGGAGGAATTGTTATGTCCAAAGGGTGGTTTTCCAATGTCCCACATTGAAAAGTTAAGAAAAGTTGAGAGGTTTTTGCAGCTATAAAAAGGCTCATCTCTTTGTATTTTAATATAAGTTGAGTTGTTTAGCATTCTAAGCTTTGAGAGGTGTAAGCTTGGCTAGCCAGACTATGGTTGAAACCAATTGAGAGGGTTTGTAATTTTTCATATTGGGTTTTTTCTTCCTTTATTGAATGGTTGTAGAGTATGTCTAGTTGAGAGCTTGAATCACATAAAATATTGTGTGTTCTTTATTTTCTTTCCTTTTTTTTCACTTCCTCTACTATTTTTTGTAGCTTTGGTAGTAAGTCTTATGCCCGACGGTATCTATCTCTACTTTGAAGAATTGGAGTTGATTTAGTTGTAAGTTATTTTTGGAATTGTACAAAGATTTGGAGACTTTTGTAAATGTTAATTTTTGTTTTGAGGATTATTACATTGAATAAATAATTTTTGTTGTCTTTGACGTAATTAGATAAGAATCATGTAAACTTGCATGTAATTGGGTTAGCCTAACTTCCAACGTGTTATACTGAGTACGAGCTGTGACACATTATTTATTCCACATTTAAAAATCCTTTTGCTAAAGTAAGTTCTTGCCATGGTTTTTTAACCGTGGAAAAACAAGGCATGGCCACATACAAATACTTTAGTGGTGTATCCTTTTGCTTAATTCATTTTAAGACATTCCCTCCCTGGTTGTTCGTGTACAGAAAAAAGATATAGGGAGTCCAAACATACAGTCTTTAATCTTTTTCATCCTCATCCTAGATCTTATTGCATGCATTCACAAAGATATCACAGCATAAACGTCAAGCATAACTTCAGGCATATGGAAACAGTATTATTTTCCTATGATGGAGTTGGAAGTTCCGCAGATACTATTTTTAAAGTTCTGGGGAAGCTGAGGGATTATGAGCAAGCATTTGGCATCACGAATGTTTGCTCTTAGCTGGGAATAATCTCTCAACCAAGGCAACTTAGAAGGTGTCAGCCAGTTCTTAATTTGGTGGCGTGAGGATGCTGATAGATACATCGAATGTAGATGGGATTTCAGAAAACAATCCTGGTTTAGCAGGTGTTGGAGGTATTGTTCTTGACTGCAAGGGTACCTTCACGGGAGCTTTTTATAAGTTTCTGGGAAGTGCTACTAATTTTTTGGCAGAACTAGAGGCCTTTAGAGAAGGTTTGAAATTTTGTGATATTATGGGTTGGCATAGTGTTCAAATACAAAGGGATTTTGAGGTTTTGGTGAAGATGGTGCAAGGTTGTGTATCTAATCATTGGTTTGTATGTAAGGAATTATTATTCATTTAGCTGACTCTTGGTTTTAGGTGGTCATTCTCATACAAGTTTATCGTGAGGCAAATCAAGTGGCAGATTTTTTTTGCTAACTTAGCTTGTCATTCAATGTTTCATAAGTGGTTTTATTTTTTTAATTCTTTACCAAATTTAGTAGGGACTTTGTCATCTAGATCAAAGGTGTATTCATTATCTCAGACATGTGTCAGTCTAAGTTGCATTATGTAAGAAGCGGATTTATTTCCTTCTTGTCTCTTATTTTTTGATTTTAAATATTTTAGGAATAAACAAGTATGGGCCTGCCTGAGAAAAAAAAAAAAAAAAACCCTAGGGAAACAATCAACAAGAATTTTAAAGTCACTAAACTTTCACCTTCACCTTACGAGAACTACATTTCACGGTCATCATAATCAAATATTTTCTTCAGCTGAATTAGCTTGACTTTTCTATCAAGGGTAACCCTTTGATCTTATCTCTAGTTAATTTTACCATTCCTCAAAGAAACACAGATTTGAGTGTGAATTTATGATTTGGAGGGAAGTCACACATTGGGAAAAAGTTACCAGCTTGAGTATGAACGGACCATGCAGTAATTAAATGGACACAATTATGTATTTCCAAAATACCCCTTTTGGTTTACTTAAAAACTCAGGAAATTTGATTTTGGTCAAAAGGACTGATTACCCTAAAAATAAATAGATGGAAGACAAAAAAAAAAAAAAATTACCAAACATGAAAATATAAAAAGGTTGAAAGGCCAAAGATGACAATCGTCCTATGTATAAATTAATAATTCTAGCTCAAACATTCGTGCTTCTCGGTTCTAATTTGTGGCCATTTCAGAATCATAAATATCCCTCTCCTTTTAATATCATCTTGCTACCTCTTTCTGACCTTCGTCTTCTTCCAAGTTATTCAATAGTTGTAAAAGATAGTCACTTGCCTTCATAATTATAAACTAATTATTTCTTTATCAAATTATACAGTAATTAATAATGCAATGTGTAAGAAAATGGAAATTATATTATTTTTATTACAAGGTATGCCCATTTTCAAAGTGTTTTCTTTTCTTTTATTATTATTATTATTATTTGAAGAAAAAAAAAGAGATTTGTATTTATAACACAAAAATATTTATATAGAGGCAAAACTACAAGAACTTTACCTTTTTAATAACAATATTTCCATTGCCGACTATAAACAGTTCACCACACAAACAAATGCAGTGTATAACAATTTCATGGAAAACCAATTCCAACAATCACAGTGTTAAGATGATAGCATCCGTGTGACGACTATGAATAGTTCACTATATAAACAAATTCGGTGATAAACAGTTCCATGAAAAATCAATTATCAATAATCATAATGTTAAGAAAAATTGCCATGGCATTATTTTTAAAGATTTTGAAGATAAGTAGATAATTTGATTAAAGATTTTGGAGATGGTTAAGGGTTTGGCTGCTGTCTTGGGGTTTAATTTCACTCCTAAATTGCGGGTATGCAAAGCTATGAGATGGTAGCGAGATGACTTTGCAGGTCTGATTCTGAATGTGGATGGCGCATCTAAGGGTAATCCAGGGCTTTCTGGAGTAGGGGGTAGTGTCCGTAAATTAGATGGTACTTTTTCAAAGGTTATTAGGCATAATTCTAATTTTATGGCTGAGTTGATTGCTCTTCAATCTAGTTTGCAGCTTTGTAATGCTAAGGGGTGGCATAATGTTCAAGTTCAAATGGATTCAGATATTTTGGTTAAGATGGTGCACAATAAATTATTCATACCTTGGTTTGCTTTCAGAATAATGCTGTCAATTCGTCAACTAATGGTTGCAAGGAGGTTAATGAAGTTGGGAACTATTTAGCAAATTTGTCATGTCATTTTTTTTTTTCAATAAACCGTATGTGATGTCGGGTTGTTTGGCAGACCCCTACCAGTTTATTAAAAGCAGAAATTATTATAAACACAGTAAGGTGGAAACAAATCCATTTTTACAATTCAAATATCAATCTCAAACTTGAAATTTTTATTCGATCTAGTTGACAAAGTCCCCTAACTCTAGGAGACTGATCGTTTTATTGATTGTATTAATTCTATTCCATTATTTGCTCAAGATCTTTGTAACTTAGATACTAGGCACATATCATTTCTTAAGACATACATGAATTGCATTTTGTATGAAGTGGATTTGTTTCAATCTACTTGTGGGGAGTAAGGTGTTTTACGTCCCCTTTACTATATAAATATAAATATATATAAATATTTATATATATATATATATATGTATTTTTTCTTTTGGAATCAATAGATAGGGTCTACCAAACCCCTACGCCATCTCAAGCAGTGTTTGAGGGAAAAAAAAAACAAAAGAAGTCATCCTCCTTTTCACTCTAAAACATGAATTAGGTACAGATGGCTTTGTTATCTTAATCTTTTGATAAATTAATTATTGACAC
The DNA here is from genome assembly GCA_035221335.1 of Echites panduratus. Lineage (NCBI taxonomy): Eukaryota > Viridiplantae > Streptophyta > Magnoliopsida > Gentianales > Apocynaceae > Echites > Echites panduratus. The sequence continues at coordinate 5,961,736 of JAWZTD010000082.1, forward strand.
AATAAAAAGATCATTTTTCTTATTCTTGATTTTGATCTTAAAAGTATTGGAGTCTCAAAATAATGGGAAATGTTAAAGTTAAGAACAAAGGATATCATACTGTTCTAACCAAAACCCGTTGTGTGATTGTGCAAATATATCATTAATTCATGCATGTTCTTTGCATTATTTCACCTTCTCTTTGTTCTTTTCCATTAATAACATAAAATATATAGTAAAAGATTCATGACTCCTTTTTTTAGCTTCAGTTTAGTTATTATGGTTAATTTTTAAGCATAATATATAGTAAATTCGTGATTCAAGTTAAAATGGTTTATCAAGTCAAAATACTTATATCTGCATGTTTGGTTAGAAATCAGTAACATACAGCATTTACAAGGAAAAAATAATGTGAACTTTTTATTGTGTCACATAGATTATAATTTGTTTGCCTCAATTTTACATGGATTAGAACTTTTAAATGTAGATATTTTATGGACAAAAGTTATTTTATGACAAAATATCCCGTTTAATTCTTTCTTATTAATAACTACAATTTCTCTCTTTACAATAATGAAAGGGAATATTAATGGAGAGTAAAAATGGAAAAAAAATCATAATTATGGATTGATAATTGTAAAATTATAGATGGAAGTAGTTCATTTGATGTGTTCAAGTTTTTCTTGGTTGATTTTGTAGAATCTAATATATAGAGCTCGTAGCCTCAAATTTTAACATTCAAATATTGATTATACGCAATTAATTTCGTAGCTAATTAATGAAATTGTCTTTTATCTTCTCACACCACTTCCCTAGAGATAAACTTATATATTCCAAGGAAAAGAAGAAATTACGGCAAATCGAAAAATGTAGTGTGATGAAGAAAAACCATATGTTTGTCTCTATTTGATTAGTATTATGCATACACACATTACAATTCCATATCGATATATACTACTTCCGTCCCATAAACATAGATTACTTTATTTTTTCACTCATTTTAAGAAAAGTTAGTTAGTGTAATTAATGTAATTAATTTTAAGAGTAATTTTTTACTTTGAGTAAATCACCATTTTCGTCCCTATTCTTTTATACTTTTGCCATGTAAGTCCTTTTTCGTTTTTTTTAGATTTTTAAGTCTCATATCTTTTTCATTTAAACTAATTAAATCCATAACCTTTTATTGTAATATTTAAAATCCTTAATCATTTTTCCGTTGGGAAGATAAATCTTCAATCTTTTTATAGATGTCTATCAAAGTCCTTCTTGCTTGAGGAAACCCTGCATTGTACAGTAGCAATCAATTTGTAGACTTTATAGTACTGTTTCTACCCGTTTGACGAATTCAATGAAGAACATGATTTTTTAGGTAATCAAGATGGTTATAAAAAATTAAGTCAAAATCTAATTCAAGGATGCTATTCTGCTAATTTGGGGTTTTTACATTTTTAGTAATTTTTCTTTATCGTTCTTTTGTTTTTATTCTATCCTTAGAAGAAGAAGAAGAAGAAATGAAAGTATAGTGAAATGACATATCTTTTCCCAATATATTTGACAAAAGGAATATCCGATGAATCATTTGGTTTGAAAATTTATTTTTTCAGACAAGAAGGACTTTGTTAGACACTTGTAACAAAATCAAGGACCTATCTTTTCAAAGGAAAAATGATTAAGGATTTTAAATGTCACAATAAAAGGTTAGGGATTTAGTTAATTTAAATAAAAAAGTTAGGGGACTTAAAAATCTAGAAAAAAATAAATAGGACTTACATGGCCAAAATACAAAAGAAAGGGGACTAAAATAATGATTTACTCTTTTATTTTTATACCCTATATTTAATTTATTGGAATTGAAAGTAGTAGATATGAAGAGAAAAATTAATGGTACTTTAAGCTTTTAACATATAATCATCCCTCCTAAAAAAAGAAAATGGACTATAATTTGGGACTAAAAAAAGGAAAGGTGGACTATCTTTATGAGACAGAGGTAGTATTTTTATTTTTTATTTTAGTAGATTAATTAATTAGTTGAGGCTACAATTTGTGATAGTCTCCTACCATTTTGTTAGAGAGGAGAAAGTAGAAAAGGAGAAGATACATTTAACTTTCAAGTTAACTAAAGATAGAAATAAATCCACTTTGTAGACAATAATTAAGAACAATAAAGATTTTCGAAACACATGTAAAGGAAAGCCTAAAATAGAAAATTAAAACTGAGTTGTGCAGCAAAGAACATTACCCTTTGAGATAGAGGGAGGAAATGTGAACGAGGCAAAATTTGAAGGCTCTATGGAAACAAACAATTAACAAACAAATTTGCCAACCATGTTCCCTTAGCCAACCTGGTGTTGAACCATGATGATGCATAAAATAATTCAATGAGGAATGTACCAGAGAGGAGATAGGTGGATGGTCCCTGTAAGTCAAAGAGAAGGAGATTCTCGTGAGATAGCTCTGAAGCTTAAGTTAGTGACTTCTTGAAGCGTAACTAGTCAGAGAGTATATTTTTTGTACCTCTTTAGCTGAGTTTATTGATTGCATTTTGGTTATTCTTGGTTCTGAAATGATAGCTCTTTTATCTAGACATTATCATACCTATGCTAGTGAATTTCATCCAAGAAGGATAGGGTGGCTGTTGTACCTTTTTGTCGGCTACTACCTGTACTTCTGTACTAGCTCATTTAAAAACGGTCATACGAAACCTCATTTGGTGAGATGGGCAGCTTCAGTTCCTTGGTGGGGAAAGATACCTTGTGGGGTGAGATAAGTCAATTGGATCTACTTTGTTTTGCCATCAATTTATTGGGCCTGCTCTGATTGGGCAACTTTAGCAAACATACCGGAAAGAGTTTATTTTGACCTGAGAATGGCGAGATACAGCCAATACGAATCCTGCTTTGACCATCCGATTTTCTTCTCAAGTCTTGTCTACCTTCAACAGGTTCCATTGCACTAAATGTTTTTTAGGTTATCGAGCATGCAGCCGATCGTTGGTAATTTTTCTTGGGAACCGTAATTTTTTCTTTGAATTTCCTGACTCCTATATAAATTTAGGGAGGGTAACCTCCTTCCCACTTTTCTTGAAAAGAAACTTGGTGTATTCTCAAAGCAATTTGTGGGAACTCGTTTTGGCTGTTTGCAGAATTCCCTTCTTTCCTTTTGCAATCCTTCCCTTTCTTTTGAATCATCTTCTTGGCGTTGAGTTGTGATTCTGTCTTTGAAGCCTTCCGGAGGTCCGTTTGGAAATTTATAATTCATCCTCCCTTGATTTTGATTATTTCTCTACTTTTTAGTTCATATAGATATTTTTATCCTCTTAAATGGAGTCTCGAGAGCTAGCGATTAGGCTTTACGAGAGGACTTACTTTTGGCTTTTCTGGAAATCAGTTAGAGGTTTGAGGCTTTTATCTCGCGAAGGGGTTATGAGTATGAATTGGTTTTTAGGGAAGGTCCTATTGATAAGCTGTTAACCATACGAGACTTGATACTAGAGCCCACTACCCCTAGGATAGAGCTGCGAGATAACGACCTCCTGAGGTTTCTATTTACAAGAAAGGAAAAGGCTTGATATTGTGTGATCTTTTGCAAAAAGCGAGATGGCTAGTCGATCTTCTACTAACGAGGTTTCCTCTGGTCTTGTCCTTACCGTAATGAACAAATTATCCAAGGAGAGGAAGGATGAATTGGTGCAATGGTTCCATATTAACACTGATGAGTACCGTGCTCTTTATTGTGCTCAGGCGGCATTTGAGTCGCAAGATGACTATGCCATTTTTATTTGCCGACCAGTTAGAGAGTGGATTACGCTTCCCCATTGACCCTTTCATTCTTGAGGTGATGCCTTCTTGCAAGGCGACCTTGTCTTAGGTTCACCCAAACACTGTATGGGCACTGACTTCCTTTATCACGATTTGTCGAACAATAGGCTTTGAGCCGACACTTAGTGTCTTTAGCTTGTATTTCTCTATTACTCGGGGAGTTATTCTCAGCATCTGTAGCCATGCCCAAGCTCCCGAGCTTATCGATCCCGTTTCGGTCTAAGGTGCATAACTTGCACGAATACTATTTTCTTTTTAGAGAAAAATTGGGGATGGCCCTTCAACTCGATCAGACAATCCACCGTAGTTGGGTTGCGGGTTACTGGTAATACGTTGACTCCAATTGAGACGAGGTTTGTTAGGACATTGAATTGGGCATTTTGGGGACGTGTCTGGTTCAGGTGCTCAGAGATATTATTTTCAGGTGGCCTTTTTCAAACCTAAGGATTTTGCCACTTGTGGAATCGGTTTAGTCGAAGGAGCAGTATCCAAGGTTCCGCTGTTTTTACCGCCATCGCGGGTTTGGCAGTGGGTTGTTCACCAACCATTTGCCTCCACATGTCCCGGCTTTTCTGGGTTTAAGTGTACCCCCTGATTCGGCAGTAATTTTCACTAGGGCCCTAGCTTCTTTTGTTGTTTCCTTCAATTCTTAACCTTCTCCTTTAATATGCAGAAATGGTGTCCGTTAAGAGAATATTGGAAATATTTGAGGTGAATCACCGGGACGCTTAGACGTAGCTAGTGCGCTTGGGCAACATTCTTCCCTCCAAGCCATGTCATGGATGAAAGTACCCGAGAGGGTCCGACTATCCTCGCCTCTTCTCGCCCGCTTCCCACAGAAGAGGAGATGGCCGGACAGGAACATGCCTTGATGATGGGTCTGCCGCCAAAGCGTAAGGGTGGCGAGGTTGTTGCCCCTCGCCCCCCTAAGCAAACTGTGGGTGGGAACCTCTGGAGGCCCTGCGGCAGACCAGGCAGCGTCTGACGAAGGTGATGCTCCTGTGGCTTTACCGTTACGAGGAGATGCCATTCTGATTAAGGGAGTCATTGGTCAGGTGGAGCCCGCCAGACCTGATAAAGCGGAAGTCCCAGGGTTGTCTGTTCGGGCCCATTACTCACCCTCAGACTACTATAATCTGCCCAGGGGTAAATCGATCCCCCCCTGGAATTCGAGGATTTCCAATTTTCAATCAGCCCTTCTAGGATTCGAGATTTGAAGCATGCTCTCCAATGTCCCATTCCTACCAAGTTGGACTTCGTTGATCCTGGGGTGGCGAAGTATTTAAATAAGGACATGCTCGCAGTTAAACTATAGGCTATCTGGGAGTGAATCTGTCGGAGGTAGTATTTTTTATTGCGGTGTTCATAATTTTTAAATTTTCTCGATTTAATCATCCGAAAATTGTAGGTGAGCTCTCTCTTACTCCATCACAATGAACTGGGCAAGCAAGATGAGACAGAAGTTGATTGCTCGTCTAAGGAAGTGGATAGGCTGTCTAATATAAAAGAGGCGAGCTTTGCTTTAAAAAAGAAATACAAAGGGATGAAGAAGGAGCTTTATATCAATTATGGCTCAGAACTTCAAAATAGGGATGGCCTTGACTTTGTACAATTCTTCGAAGGAGAGCTGCAAGAAATTGCGGAGTACAAAGCTGAAGAAGGTCGAGCTGTCTGGGTCCTGCCTCCTCCAACAGTGCCCAATTTCTTTGATCTGTTCGGGGTCCCTCCCAAACCGGCCTCTTGCCACTATCAAAGAAATCCGCAAGGATGTTCCTGCTCCCCAGTTTCTGGCAACGAGCCTGCCCCTATAAGGGATGGTATTATATTGTTTCCTGCTTTTGCTTCTTCCACAGCTGAGGAATCTCGTCCAGATCCATAGATTCTGGCATAATATATTTTGTTTTGCTGCCCTTGTGTATTTTGGTGTGACCTTTTTATATAATAAGTGTTTTTATTATTGGCATCCTGTGAATTTATTATTAATTTCAGCTAGATTCTTTCAATTCTATAGGCCATATTTATTGATCTTGATCTTGGGCAAAAATAAATTGTGATTACATCTGATCTTGCTAAATAACATGGCTACTTTGTGAATGAAAGAATACATAGCTAGCCACTTGTTCCTTAATCCTTATGCGAAATATCTTTTTAGGTGATCGAAGTGCCAAGGGTTAGGGATTCAATTATGAAAGCCCTAATAGGCTTTTAATTAACTTTATTTTGATGATAACAAATTAAATTAATGGTGCTTCAAGTTTATCTA
>JAWZTD010000082.1:5967895-6006266 GCA_035221335.1 Echites panduratus
ACAATAAAATCAGCTAGTGCTTGTCCCTTGATTGCTTTTCTTGGGATGAAATTAATGTCGTAGGCACCAAGTTCTATTGACCATTTCAACATTCTTCCAGATGTGTCTGGTTTGTGGAAAATTTGCTTAAGGGGTGCATTTGTGTACACGTTTATCGTGTGCCAATCGAAATAAGCAATTAGCTTTCTAGAAGCTATAACTAAGGTATAAGCTAATTTTTCTGTATTAGAATACCGAATTTCGACCTCATGAAGAGCTTTACTTGGTGATTGGTTACCACCTTCTTCCCTAAGCAAAACTGCAGCTACTACTAAATCGGAATCACCCCTATTTTTGGGCTCCTAAATAGTGATAGTTGTGCTAGATAACTTTTCAAATCCTCAAATGCTTGCAAACATTCCTCCGTCCAAGAGAAATCCTTTCGGGTTCCTTTGAGCGCCTTAAAAAATGGGAGACACTTTTCAGCAGATCGAGACATGAATCTTCCTAGAGTAGCAATGCATCCTGTCAGCTTTTGGACATCTTTCATGCATCTAGGCTCCTTCATATTGATAATAGCCAAAATTTTCTCAGGATTGGACTCGATCCCTCTTTAGGTCACCATGAAGCTTAGGAATTTTCCGGACTCCACCCCGAAGGTACATTTTGTGGGATTTAATTTTATGTTGTGCTTGTTCAAGTTCTCGAAAGTTTCTCATAAGTTCTCTAAGTGATTCTTTTCTTTCCTAGTCTTGATGACCATATCATCGACTTAAGCTTCCATGTTCCTTCCAATTTGGCTTTTAAACACTAAGTTCACCATTCTTTGGTAAGTGGCTCCAGCTTTTTTTAACCCAAACGACATTACGTTATAACTGTAGATTCCTCCGCTTGCCCGGAATGAGGTGTGGACTTGATCCTCTACTTTAAGTTTTATCTGGTGATATCCTGAAAAAGCATCCAGGAAGCTAAACATTTTGTACCGAGCAGTGGAATCTACCTTTTAATCTATTCTTGGTAATGGTTAGCAGTCTTTTGGGCAAGCCTTGTTCAAATCTAGGAAATCCACACATATTCTCCACTTCCAAGTGGCCTTCTTGACCATCACTACATTGCCCAACCAGGTTGGGTATTTAACTTCCTGTATGAAACCTGCTTGGACTAGATTATCCGTTTCCTCCTTCATGGCAGCTTCCTTCTCTGGCCCGAATATTTGGGGCTTTTGCTGGATAGCTTTGATTGTGGGATTAATGTTGAGATGATAGACCATCACCTTCTCATCTATTCCGGGCATCTGACTAACCTCCCATGCGAAAGTATTGATATACTCTTTGAGGAGTTCAATCAGTGCTTGCTTTTCTCCCTTGGAAAGCGAAGATCTAATTTTTACTTTTTGCTCAGGGTAAACTGGGTTAACTTCCATTTCCTCCAGCTCGCCTATCTTCTCCTTGGAGGAGCTTGCAAGAGCTTCCTCAATGGGGTACATCGCCATAGCATCTTCGCCAGAAATGTCATATCTTTTCCTTTTTTTGTTAGCCATTTGGTATCGCAGTACATCCTTCGGGTTGCCTTCTATTGTGAGAACTTGCCCGCCTGATGACAACTTAAAATTTTGATGAGGGATGGATGACACCAGCTCAAAGGCAGCTTGAGAGGTTATACCAAGGATAGCATTATAAGAGGAACTTAAATCGAGCACAAGAAAATTTACCATCTCTGCCCTGCTATTGTTGTCAACCCCCGGTCTGGCTTTAATGCATATACTTCCCTTGACTTGGACTTGTGATTTGTGAACCCCTCCAAGATCCCATCATATGGGGTAAGATGGGAGTCTGGAATTCCCATCTCCTTGAAGCAGGAATGGTAAAGAATATCTCTACTTGCACCTATGTCAACGAGGATCCTCTTAATTCTCCAAGGATCCATTCCCTCTATCTCGAAGGATGCTTCTATGCTTAGTGGATGGGACCTGGCAGCTAATGTAGGTGCGAGTTCGCTCCTTCTAAAGGAAATAACCTCTTCCTTTTCTTTCGTTTCAGCCACCGAGAGAATTTGCTTTAACGAATGGATTTGTTTTATAGCTGGGTGTTAGATGGGACGGGTTCAGTGATCATATTGATCACTCGCTCACTTCTATGGTGATCAACTTGCTTATGAAGTTGTGGGGTGTCAGCTTTATATTCCTGTAGATGTCCTCTTTTTAGCAAGCTTTTGATGACCCTTTTTAGATGTAGACATTGTTCAGTTGAGTGCCCATGGTCTTTATGGAATGCCCAATATCTTCCTTGGTCCCTTTTATCTCGATTCTTAGGATTAAGAGGTTTGGTATCATCTATTCCGAATCTTTCTTTTAGTACCGAGATTAACTCAGCCCTAGGGGTGTTCAAAGTGGTGAAGGTCTCGGTCTTTCTTATCCAATTTTTCCCATCTCGACCATCTCGCTAGGGTGAACTCGCATTCCATTTGGCAAAAGGGGACTTTGTAATAGTTCCCTTTTTTTAAGATCTAGATCTGCCTCACGACTTTCTTCTCTAGAGGGTTCTCGCTCTTTTAGTTCACAAGATGTAGGATTTTTCACAATCCTTTTTCTTCTGGTTACCAATTCCAGCATTGATCCTTGATTCTCCAACTTGACTTTTGGAAGTTCTTGGTTTTGTCTTGCTTCCCAAGACCTTACTGCCCATGGGTTCAAGTGTCTCTTTCCTTTTACTCATCACATCTCGATTATTGCGACTTTCATGGTGAGTCCCTGCTTTGGAGAGAATGTCTCTCGATGGGTGTATGGAAGGTGACAGTGCAGGTAATGGAGGTGGTAGTGTGTGGCCTATCATGGCCATCCTCTGGTTGAGTTTAGCCTATTCCATCATCATCTGGTTTTTTTCTTTAGCTATTTATATTGGCCATTTGTAGCTCTTCCTCCAGCCTCTGTATCTTTGAAGGGCCATTCGAGAGAAGTCCTTCCTCGGTGAGCCCCCTGTGAAAGTTGAGGGTTCTTCTTAGATCCCTAACTCCGGATGGACTGGCTTTAGATGATCCTAACCTCAGTTTAACAGAGACTCTGGTGAGAGCTTCTGTTTCTTTTCTTTGCACTGCAGCGGGGTAATGGGTTCACCTCTGGGAACCCGGACTTGTACGTCATCGTAAAGCGTTAGAGTAGAGCTTTTTGACTGATCTTTCTCTTGCTCTGTCTCCTTTAAGTTTCCAGACTTCTCCACTAGAGTATTAGGTAGTGGAGTCATGGAAATGAGTTTTTCGGAGAAGAAAGTAGAACTTAGTTCTTTTTGAAAAGATAGATGCCCTGAAAATATCTTGCAAATCTGATTCCCGGTAACGGAACCAAACTGATGATGCACGGGAGTTTTTAGATTGATTTAAGGGTGCTACGGAGATGAGGAGGAATCAAAATGGACTTTAATGCAAAACAAGGGAGTGAGGAGAATTTCTCCTGAAAACACTCCGACGATCTAGTCAGTATTTCTCCGAAGAAAATATCAGAGCAACTTAAATGATAGAAAAGAAGAGTTGTTGATTACTTACGTAAATATGCATGGATTCTCCTATTTATAGGAGAGAGGACGAAGTGTTTCCTTTATTTGTATGATAAGAAATAATATAGTTACACGTTTTACGTGTTTGAGTGAGTGGTTCTTGGAGTATATTTAGAAAGAATATTAAACTCTTTGCCTCGAAATTACGGGCTTTCCTCGATTTATGCGAATGGAAATCTATCCTGCGAAAAAGAAGGGTATACCCTTCTTTCCCTCTAGCTAGTGGAGACAGAAAAGATGATCTTCCTACTTTAATTTCCTCCTTATTTATCTCTTCATTAGGACAACTTTTGGTTTTGTTCTAATTCTATTACTGTATAGTTTTGTGATGCTAGAAGTGTAGTTATATATTATAATATTTTAAATATTACTCTTACTAAATATTGAGATATTAGAAAATATCCTATAAGAATTTTTCTAGGATCTTTCTCTTTACAGTGACTCTCCATATGATATCTATTATCAATTACATATTATAATAAAATATCTATAAGGGATGTAATATTTTCATAAAATAAAATTGTTAGCATTGATCTTTGGTTTTCCATTAACCATCCTTAGTATATGTTGATATTATTATTATTATTATTATTATTATTATTATTATTATTAAATAACCAAGTCTAGAATTTACAATAAGATCGAATCGCCAACGATCTGCATTATGCAGACATCACCTCCGAACCACTCGACCACTCACCTTGGATGCATATGTTGATTAATAAAATAATATAATTATATATTATACTTGGTTTATTCATTAAAAATATTATACTTGTTTTATTAATTTGTTCTTATAATACATATCAAGGACTTTTGCTTTCTAAAATTATTTTTAATTTCATTTTAACATGGCTTCTTCCCAAAGTGCTTTGGTTATGACCTCTTCAGAGGGGATGATTCCCTCAGTGCCTTTTGAGGTTAACGTTGAGGCTGAAAAGTTTATTGGCAAGGATTTTAATAGGTGACCCAAAAGATATTTTTTCCATTTGTTCATATTGGAGGATGCTCCCAAAGAAGCAAAAAATGTTGTTATGAAAGCAAATTGACTTCATGTGCATGAACTACATCTTGAATGGTTTAGACAATAAATTCTATGAAGTTTATAGGTCCATTGATAGTGCGAAATGAAATACTCCAAGTCTTTCACCTATAAAGACAATAAAGAACAACTACCACAGGAATGAGCTTTTGACTATTCTTACCACTCTTCAAAGTTCTTTCTTTATTTCTCGAATCTAACTTAAGTATCGGAGAAGTACAGGGAACACCACCAAATACTCCTTTGATTCTTCTTTGTGTTGCAAGAACTGCAACATCAGTCATGTATATATTGAAAAAGATAGGCCTAAGTGCCCATTTCAACTTAGGATATCCAGTTTGGCATAGCGAGGACGGTTGCCAAGCAATTGGTCATGGGTGTTGCTAGGCTCGTAGTTGCTTTTGCAATAAAATGAGTCACATGGCTAAGGATTGCAAAAATCGGTTAAACTATTTCAAATCCAAAAAAGTAAATTCCACCCAAGCCCATTTATCAGAAATGGATGACATCTCTAAAGAGGTATCTTCATTGGATTTGTCAGTTGTAGTTTACGAGGTTAATTTGGAAATTAATCTTGAGCAATTGTGGACTGATACTAGAAGTACCATGCACATGTGTGCAGAGTAGAGGATGTTATCCACCTATAAGAAAGTAGGTGAGGAACAAATATGAAGATATATTCAATGTTTCAACCTCTATGGTGCTTGGCATTGAAAAGGTTATTCTGAATATTACCTTAGTTAAACTTATGACTCTCAACATTGTGCTTCATGTTGTGAACATGAGGAAGAATTTGGTATTTGGTTCATTGTTGAGCAAAAACAGTTTCAAAAGTTCTTTGGAAGTGACAAATATATTCTTTCTAAGAATGATATGTTTGTCGGGAAAGTTTATTTATGTGATGGCCTTTTTAGGTTGAATGTAATGACCATTGTAACCAAAGATGAGAATAATAATGTCTCTTCTTCTCACTTGATTGAGTCAAGTGATTTAATGTGAATTATAATTCTATGCAAAGTTTAATAAATCATGATTTATTACCAAATGATTTTTGATAAAAATCATATGTCTGAAGTTTGGATAGAATCAAAATTCATAAAGGCTTCTTTTCATTCAATTGAAAGAAGTAGTTAACCTCTTGCTTTACTTTAATTAGCTAAAGTATTGGTGATTTAAAAAGCTTGTAAACAAGATGTGTTATACAATATCATATTAAATTTACCAATGATTATACTAGGTATTTCTATACATATTTGCTTAAAAGTAGGGATGAAACTCTTCAAATATTTAAACATTACAAAAATGAAGTTGAAAATCAACTTGGGAAATCGATAAAGGCATTTAGAACTGACAGAGGAGGAGACCATATAGCTATTTTTGGTGAATTCTATTACTAAAGTGGAATTATTCATCAAACCGCTGCTTTATATTCTCCTCAATGAAATGGCATTACAGAGAGGAAAAATCAAAATCTGAAAGAAATGATGAATGCCATGTTAATCAGTTTAGGTGCACCACATCACTTGTGGGGCAACCAAGAAGGAGTAAATTACAAAGGTTGCAAAATCTTATGGTCTTTGATTTTTTACTTATTTGATTGAGAACGAAACCAAATGTTATTCTGAGGTTGTGTCTTGCCTAGAATCTCCATATTGGAAGGAGGCACTCAATAGTGAAATTGAAGTCATCATGCAAAACCACACATGGGAACAAGTTTATCTTCCTGTAGGATGTAAACCATTATAATGCAAATGGATCTTCAAAAAGAAGATGAAGGCCGATGGAACTACTGATAAATATAAAGCTAGACTTGTTGTTGAAGGATATAAGTAACAAGAAGGTGTGGATTACTTCAATACTTATTTACCTATATCAAGGATTACTTCCATTTGTGTGTTGATAGCTATTGCAACTATTAACAAATTTGAGAGATATCAAATGGATGTAAAAATGGCTTTCCCTTATGGTGATCTCAATGAGAAAATCTATAGGCAAAAACTAGAGGGTTTTGTTGTACAAGAGAAAGAAGATAAAGTGTATAAACTTTTCAAATCCTTATATGGTTTGAAACAAGCTCCTAAATAGTAGCATAAAAAATTTTACAATGTGATGTTGTTAAATGGTTATAAAATCAACATAGTTAATAATTATGTCTATGTAAAGACAAAAAATAAAGGTCATCTCACAGCATGTCTATAATTGGACAATTTATTAATTTTTGGAAATAATGGGTACATGATTAAGTCTACAAAAGGCATGTTAACCGAATGGTTTGATATGAAAAATTTGGGTGTTGTAGATGTTATTCTAGGAATTAAGATTTCTAGGACGTCTGATGGTATGGTATTGTCCCAATCTCACTATGTTGAGAAAATTCTCAACATATTTTCTAAGGATGACAATGGCATCATTGAAACATCGATGGATACAAATGTACATCTTTCAAAAAAATAAAGGTTAGATGATCCATCAATTGGAATATTCTTGTATTATATTGAGCTTAATATATCGTATGAATTGTACAAGACCTGATATTGCTTACGCAGTGAGAAAATTAAGTGGTTTACACACAAACTTGGAGAAGAAACATTAGAAAGCTATTCAGAGGGTACTCAAATATTTGAGATACACTCTTGATTATGAGCTTCACTATACTAGGTTTCCTTCGATATTAGAGGGATATGGTGATGCTAATTGGATATCTGACACTAAGAACTCAAAGTCCACAAGTGGATATCTATTTACACTAGACGGAGCAGTTGTGTGACGGAAATCTTCTAAACAAACGTGAAACGCTGGATCCAAAATGGAATCAAAGTTTATAGCTCTTGATAAAGTTGGAGAGGAAGTTGAATGGCTGTGTTTTATTGAAAATATTTCATGTTGGCTAAAGCTAATTCCATTTATTGTGATCGTCAATCTGCAATTGGAAGATCATGTGATAACATGGAATTGAAGTTTCTCATATCAATGATCCAACTCCAAGGTTCCAATCATATAGCAAAATTCCCAAGACTTCATCAAAGATCAGGGTTGTTTCATTGACCTATGTTGTCTTGCAACATCAACTAATGACTTGATTTTGTTAGACTAATCACACATCAACAAAAAGTGTAAAAAGCCCTAAGAATTGTTCAAGAACCTAGGAGGATTCTAAGAACAAACACTCAAAGAAGATCACGTTTGATCTTGCAAAGAGAAAACTCTCAAATAGAAATGTGTTTAATTCATCATTCAGAGTTGTATTTGATTACAAAACATGAAGCATTTATAACCAAAGACTTAACTAAACCCTCATTAGGTTGTCATGGGTTGTTAATTACAAAAAACACCCGTAAACTAAGGAACAAAGACATTAAAAACTTAACAAAAATTGAAGAAAAAGAACCTCGTGTCCACTGTTAAAACCATCGCACACGATTTTGGCCCCAAGATTTTGCTCCTCGATTGTGTCAGATATGGTATTCTTATATTTATTTCTTTTACATACTTTGAATATTTATTATTAACAATTCTTATCTATTATTGACAATTGATCTATTATTTGAATAAGAGAACATACTTTAAAACAAGTTTAAATTTAGAGGGAAATTAAGATTCAAACCATATTTTGCAGTTAATTAGTTTCTAAATCATCTTTTTAGAGTGTTGAGAAGTTTTCAAATCGAACATGGGAAAAACCAAAGAAAGTTGAGAGGGCGGGGTTTCTATAAAAACCTCACTCTTGATTGTTATAATGTGTGCTGAGCGTTGTGTGCTAAAGTTATTAGTACTGTGCACCCATGGATATTTATTCATGTTGTAGTTCCATTTTTAGAAGGATTGAGGTGATTCCCTTCCTTTGAGGACGTTGGAGGGGGTTTGCAATTTATTCGTCCAAAAATTACATAGTAAGTTTTTCCCTCTTTTATTGAAGGATCATGGATGTAAGTCTAATTGAGAAACCGAACCACATTAAATATTGTATGTTATTTCTTTTTTTTTTTTTTTGCTTCCTCTATTATTATTGTTCTCGTGGGTTTCAACAAATAGTATCAGAGCAAGGGCCTCAAAAAGAGATCGGGGTCCCAACAAGTGATATCAGAGCCAAGGCTTCAATAAGAGATCAAGATCTCAACAAGAGGTATCAGAGCTTAAGGTTTTGCTTGGGAAGAGTTTGAGGCAATGGAGGAGCGAAAAAAAAAAAGGGGGAAGAAATTGGGGGACAACTACTGTAACAGTGCTGGTACTGTAGCAGTCAAAAGATGAAGGCTGTCGACACAAAGTGGAGCTAGAACTGTAGATAGTGCCTCACTATAGCTGTTCAGCCCACACAAACCAGTTGTCAACAGTCCCGATACTGTAGCAGCATCACTGTAGTGGAATGATATTAGAGCTGCTGGAATTTTTTTTTTTTAACAAAGACCAGTCTAGTAGCATATAGAATTGCAATCATCAAGCAGATCCAGCTAAGCAAGAAATTATGAAGCTGCTAGAATTTCAGAACTTTAGAAAAAAAAAAAGGAAAAAAAATAGCAGTCTAGTAATCGAGCAAAAGCTGGTAGCACATAAACCCAACAGTAAATTCAGCAAGCAGATCACCAATAGTCAACATATCTCTGGATAGATGTTGTGGTAACTGGCATCTGGAGGTGGCAGATCTGATAGAAGGCAGCGAAGACCATGTCGAAGAACAGAGAGCTGGTTGCTGGTGGTGGCATGAGTAGCAGAAGCTGACAGCAAATATGGACAGATGTAGATGTGGTGACAACAATGACTGGAGAAGATAAAGGCTGGGAGCAGATTCGATGGTTCCTTGACAACTTCAGTCATGAAAGTAGTAGATTTTTTCAGTTTGTTAAAGTTGTTCAGATGATGCTCTCGGTAATAGGGAGAACTCTAGTTAGAAGGTAGAGGTTAGAGATGTATCTGTCATGGCTTCTAGATTTTCTTTTGGAAGAAGAAGTCAAATTTCTTTGTGAAGTAGAGATATGTGAGGCTTTGAAAAACAGAGGAATTGTTGAGAAGTTTTCAAATCCCACTTGGAAAAACCAAAAAAAGTTGAGAGGGGTAGGTCTCTATAAAAACCTCATCCCTGATTGTTATAATGTGTGCAGAGCGTTGAGTGCTAAGGTTATTAGTGTTATGCACCCATGGATGTTTTAGAAGGATGAGGTGATTCCCTTCTTTTGAGAATGTTGGAGAGGGTTTGCAATTTTTCAATCCAAAAATTATATAGTGAGTTTTTTCATCCTTTATTGAGGGGTCGTAGATGTAAGTCTAATTGAGAGAGCGAACCCTATTAAATATTGTGTGTTATTTCTTTTTCTTTTCTTTCTTTTTGCTTCCTCTAATATTATTGTTCTTATGGGTTTCGATCCCAACAAATGGTATCAGAGCAAGTGCCTCAAAGAGAGGTTGGGGTCCCAATAAATAGTATCAGAGGCTTCAATAAGAGATGGGTCCCAATATAAAGTAATATAGTTAGTAGTGGATCAATCGGATTTTGCTTGATTTCCTAATTTTGAAGTTATTAAATTGATTTATACTATTTATTATTTTATTGATAATTATTAAATTTAATTATGCTAATATATATAATTTTTTTATTATAATATATATTGTCATACCTATTTGAGTAGTACTAAGTACTTGTACTTGAACCTGACAATCAAAGAAGTCTTTGGAACGTGATATCCTCTATCACAATTACTCTGATCCTGGAAGAGTGGGAGTGATTTTACAAGTTAATTTTGTTTCAATTCTTATATCCAAATTACGGTTGAACAGATTAAACGAATTGAGACATATCAGATGAAGTTTCTTTTGATTGAAGTAGTTAGTAGCTATAGTTTTTGCAGCTTGGTTGAAGTCCAGCCACAATTTAACTAGCCTTTCTAATGTGGTGCGGGAATCACAAACCACAATTGATGATAGTTTTTGGTACTTATAGATTGCTAGCGCCCTTTATTAGTGATTTGGATTGTTCTTGTAACTCTCCTTTGTATGGAGTAGCGACCGCTCCCACCTTCCCCAGGAATCGAACTCAAGACCTCTGCATACAAAGAGACTTAAGTTCGCCCCAGCGGATCACTTGGACAGCCCAAGTGGCCTTGCCACAGCGGTTACTGGGGTAAACCTTAAGTCTCTCCAACCTGATATGTTTCACCGGCTGTTCTAGATGTTCCAACAAAATTGGATATTGCTATTTATGTACATCTAAATTTTCAAAATTACTTTCCTTTTTCCCTTTCGGTGCTTTTCTCCAATATGATTTGCAGGGGGGAAAAAAAAGGATTTTATATGTTTTTTATGTTTCAGAGAATGTAAGAAAAAAGAAAAAAAGGATTGGCAGTACACAGCAGCAATAGGAGGTAATATTGCTCACAATCGTTGAGCAAAGAAGAGCAAACTTGTTTTTTTTCTTTCAAAGAAAGTGAGTCGGGAAGGAGAATACCAACAGCTTGCTAGTGTGCAATTTTTTTGTGTTATATACACAGTTTACATAGGGATGATACTGTGAATATGGTGATTACTCTTTGATGTATTGATGCATACTTTTATAGAATTTGAGTGTAGGCAAGAAATAATGTGATTCTATTTCTTCTAAGAGCTCTATACTTTGAAATTGAAGAAAAAATTTTTATTTGATTTGCCATTTCAAGAAAAGGGAGTAAATAAATGGTTGGTTGTGATCACAAATTCCATGTATGATTAAACTAAATTGTTATTACAATATAAATCAGATGCATACTTGGACATGAATCTTCTACTCCCCTTACTTTCAAATGCTTATGCTTATACCTAAAACATTCTTTGTTTATGTATCCTTCAGTAGTGTTTCCTCATTAACAACGGACTTTGCTAGACTTACTGCTCCAGCATATTGTGGATACGTCACTTCTGCTACACCAAACATAGAGCGCTAGTTTATTTTGGTTCAACTTTAAAAAAAAAAATGCACTTATTTTTTTTTATGTTAAAAATTAGAAATCAATCTTATTTGTTTAGGCTTTTATATATATAATATATAGTAAAGTTATAGAAATGTTATAGAGTGCTATGGAGGACACATTATGAAGTGCTCTTGATAAGTCTCTAATGCTCAACAGTTCAGTAACTGTTTTTTTTTCAGAAAAAATAAATTTTCCTATAAAAAATTATTTATTTTCTATATATTTTATAAATTAAACCCTAGGTGTACTTGATCAAATTTTATTTTATTTTATTTTTTAAAAAGAAGATAGTTGACCGTTAGAGACTTAACTGTAGTACTGAATAAGGTGTGTCGCGTAACACTCTATAGTATTTTCGTATATACATATATATTTATTTATTTCATAAATTAAAGAGATTATTAATAAAATTGTGAATTAAAAATTTATTTATTTTAAAATAGCTAAGAATATTCAATTAGGCACAAATATGATGGAATTGGATTGGATGTATTAAACCAAATTATCATGCTTTCATTTACGCAATTGGGCTGTTCTTATTATCTATAGACTCGGAATTTGTATGACTTCATTAGAGTGAACCCGCTTGGAAATAAGAAAATTTGAATTTTTTAGTGTAATTTGATCGAAATTCTAATAGGTAACCAAAATCTTTTGTCCCAAATCAAATTTACGAAATTTAAGAAGTACTTGTGCATATAGGTGTTTTGATTTAGGAAGTAAATGTGTTTATATATATATATATATATATATATAAATGGTATAGTGGGTACAGTTGTCAAAGTTATATTGGGCAATATTAAAACTTTTAATGAAGATTTAACTCCTTTTAAGGAAGAAAAATCTTCTATAAAAAAAAAAAGAGTTGTTTTCAAGTTTTAGAATTTAGTCAAGTACCCACATATGGTTTAATTTATCTTTTTAGGGTTTTAATTTGTAAAATATATTAAAAAGGTAATTTTTTTTATAAAACGCTTTTTTAGAGGAGTTGTCCTTCATCCAAATTTTAACAGTTGTCTAGTATAACGTGGGCAATTATTCCTACTATAGCATTTCTATATATATATATATATATTTATATACTTATAGGTAGAGTGTGGCATGAATATGTTAGTTTCTTTTTCTTTTGTAAATTTACAACAATCTACCAATGGATTTGATGTATATCGAGCAGTATTAACAATATTGGAATCCGGAGCAATATCAAGTCCAACTTGTGATCTCGCTCTTGCAACAACGAATGAGATTTGAGCTTGAAGTACTCCAAATGAGCTTGCAAAATCAGCTTGGAGTACTCCAAATGCACCCTCGACATCTTTTCTTGCTACTTCTTGATGTTGTGCGAACAACTATGTATTTTCCCCTTAAGGCAATGGAATGGTTTTTACAAGCTTTGCTCAATTAGAGTAAATACCATTTGTTAAGTAGTACCCAATATTATAATGTCTACCATTCACAGTGAAGTCAACAAGAGGAGCTTATCCTTGCAAGTTCCGTGTGAATAAAGTAGATTAGTTCAACATATTAAGATAGTTATTAAGATTCTTCAACTCCAAAAATGAGTGCCAAGCCCACAAATCTTGAGATACAAAGACTTCAAGCATTATTGTTGAAACATCATGATCTCCCCGTTTGTACATGTCTTTCCATTCCCAATGCATACATTCTAGGCTTCCCAACATTTCAAGGAAGTAACGGGCCTATCCTATAAGAAGCAATAGTTGAATGTCATAGTGTTACCCGAAAACCTCTTTCACTTGTCTAACAAAATTCGTCAGCACTCAATTGTTGTGCTTTCACTAATTCCCAAGTTTTCATCAATCTCATCAACAGTTGCTCTATAAGCAAACATTTGCATAGTGACAGTACATTTTTTAAAAGGGAAATGACCACTTTTCCCTGTTGCATCAACCCTCCTCTAGAAAAATGGATATTGATTTGAGAGTTCATTGACCATGCGAAGGAATACATCCCTTCACATTTAGAACTTCCTTCAGAATTGTGCATTCGTGTACACTGGAGAAGTAGAGACATAGTCATTGAACAAGCGAACTTCTCCTTCTTAATAGCCCCTATATATCTAGGTTCTTTTCCTACCATGTTCTTGAGAGCTACTTGCTTGTCGTTACCTCTGTTGTTGGAAATGTTGTCGTACTTGCTGACTGAAGTACATCTCTTCTGTAAAAATGTCCTCAATGCTCTTGGCCTCACATGGGTTGGGTTCTTCTGCCATTTTTAAGTTGGTGGTGGGAGCATTTACTCTCACAAGGAGAACTGTTCTGAAATATGCTGGATAAAAGTGTGCGGATAAGAATATGGTGGATGAAAATATTGGGGATTTTGTCCAAATTGTGAATATTGTGTGGAATATTATGATTGAGGTGAAAATTGTGAATATTGAGGAACTTGCGAAAACTTTTGAAGATCTTGCACCTTGTCACTAAAACCTCGAGTTGAGTGTGAATCCATTTGTGAAGAAGAAGAAACTAATTGAGAGGAATATGGTAGAAAACTGTAGAAGAGAGACTATGTAGGGATGAGGTGTAGAGTATAGTAATCATAGAAGGAATAGATCCCAAAATCATACCCTAATGTAAAGTCATATCCTATCGAAATCTTTATTTTTTTTTCTAATTTTTAGAAATAAAAAATTATAATGTAATTAGAAAAATGAAAAGAATAAATATTGTAAAGTTTAAAATTTTAAAAAAATAATTTAAGAAGAAAAAAGTTTGTGTAGTTAAAATAATTTTTTTATAGAAAAACAAATAAATATTGTGAATATGTATATAAAATTGGAAAGAACTAAAAACTTAATCAATATACACAAAATTTCAAAATCACAAAAAAGGAAAGAAAAGAAAAACATTTGTGACGTCTACAACAATTAAAGAAGAAGATTAAAGAAAGAAAAAAAAAATGTTTCATTAATTTCAAAAGAGTCCCACATGTTAGTCTTTGTCCCCCATTTTTTTGCTTCAAACAATGATGCCAAAATACCAAAATATGCACAACTTTGTTCTTGTTCTGCTAAATTGTATTTAACGCATCTCTCTTCAATGGAGAGCCCTCCCCCCCCCCCCCCCGCCCAAAAGTTTCTCTCTACTGCTGGCATCGCTTGAAGCACTTGTGTTGGAAATAGCCATAATCCATAATTAGGTTTCTTAATGAAAATATGTATATCAGATTCTAACTATAAAATAAGGCATTCTATTAATTATAATACTACATAAATTTTCTTTAGAAGCAAAGAATAAATTAGAAGATCATGGACAAGAATGAATTTTTTTTAATTTATTTTGTTCTTGTATCTTTATTGATACGATATCTTTCTAAGCATCTAGAGATACAAGTATTTTTTGCATTTAGATATTGCATCTCTTTAGATAATTTTTTAATTTGGAATCTTACATCCTTGTAGATGCAGGATTTAACCCTTCACAATCAAACCATGACTAATTACTATTAGGACTAAGATCAAACACTGAAGCTTTGATTACTTGTATATGTATATGAAATCGACTAAGGTATTACAGAATATGAACAATGTTTCTTGAGCGATGCTATAAACTTTGGTTGCAAAGGAAACATTCTTGGCCAACAACTGCTCGGCATGTTATTGATATTCTCACAGCAAGCAGGGCAAATATGATCAAATGGCTGCAAATAGAATGCTTCATACATTTGTGTAATACAGCCAAATGTTCTTATCACAATTGCCCAACAATTCATAATATCGGCAGTTGGCAATAGCCCTGGTCCTTTGCTTACAACTAGTTGGTGGCCGAGATATTGATCCAGGTCATTGTAATGACCCACCACTGCAGATGGTGTTGCCTGAATGATCAAGAAGATCATAATTGAAATTTGTAACTTTGCAATTAGCATTTCATGAAAGTAGAAAATTGATTCCTATTGTTATGGGGAAGAAAAATAAACTGGGTTCTGAACAAGAAATCAACTGGACATTTTCTTGTTAGTCTTATATGATGTGATCTCTTAGAATTTGGATTCTTAAACACACCAAATTGAAGACCATTCCCAAGAACTCATCAAAAGGTTCAAGGTTAATTCAGATTGATCTATGTTGTTGCACAACATTAGCCAACATCTTCATTTGGAAGACTAATCAATCCAAACAAATTGAAAGCCCTTTTGTGAAGTTACTCAAGAACCCTAAAAATAGTTTTTTTTAAAAACACACTTGAAGATAATGTTTGATCTTTAAAGATTTCTCTCAAATTTGAAATAATGTTAAGAAGTGTTATCAATTACAAAACATAAGAACTATATATAGTGCCAAAATCTTAAACAAAAATAATAATCATTCATATGGTTTAAGTATTTAATTACCTTTAAAAACTACAAAGAAAAGTCAAGGAAAACATCAGTTGTTTGGCCAAAAATCAATTGACTTGCACTAGTCATGTGGACCAGTCCATTTCTAGTTTGGAGCTAATTTGACTAGTCCATGAACCGTGCACTTGTCATAGGACCTTTCCGATTCAATTCGTTTTGCCTTGTTTTCTTTGGCCTTTTTTGGTGCTTTCTTCTTGAATTGTCATGCCTTGATTTTTAATGCTTCATGATGTATTTTCAAGCCAACTTCACTAATTTTAAGCCTGTACTTGAATTATAAATCCTTGTATATAAATATCCATACATTTGTAAGAACAACACCAAAGAAAGCCTCAAGTTATTCCACTCCTTGAGAAATTTTCAACAAGTCTTTCTTCATCTTCGAAGTATCTTTTTTCATCCTTGGAATGTCATTCTTCTATTTGAAATACAAGTCAATGAACTTGAGCAACCTTGTATGATATATATCTTCCATTAATCCCTCACTTGAAAGATCATCTCTAGAAAACAGCCATGACTTGAAGTGCCACTCCTTGTAGACATATTTTCTTCCATGAATCTTCTCTTCATTGAACTCCTCCATAAATGATTTCCATGATGGTTCCATCAATGTTAGGATTGCTTCTTGATATCCATCAGAGTGCTGCTAGGAAATTCAAAGGACCTAGCAGAGCTTTGCTAACCTTGTAGTTTGCTTACCGTGATAGACTGAAAACTTATTCTCTCTTAAACAAATGGGTATCATTCTCTCTTAAATATGTAATATTATTTGCGATTGTAGAATTGCTAGTGATGGGTTCCAATTTGGCCTAGTGGTTCAACTAGATTTAAAACTAACCCAAGATCCTAAGTGGCTAAGCCTTATTGTCCCGAGAACCCAATAATATATAAATCGTGTCCATATAGGATAAAAAGACTTATACCTATAAGAAGATGATGTCTAATTAGAATTGAGAGAATTTTAAATCCTAGAAAGGATGTTAACGAGGTAATAGAATCCACTTTTTCTATCTTTTTCCTCTCCATAAAAATGGCTCAAGGTACTTTTTTTAATATACCTATCAAGCCTATAATATCTTCTACGATATTTTTTTCACTATTCTCTATACAGACCTTGTCATCTGAAAATTCTCCCAAGAAATTACCCTGGGACTCTCTTCTTATTTTTTTATGGTCTTGATTCGACGATGATGATTCGAAAACCAAATTTCACTCCATGTGCTAGATAAATGGATGCGGCATACTCTTCTTCCCAGGCAGTCTTCCTCAGTTTTGGCTATCTAATTCAGTGGAGGATTAGATCAATTTCAACTTATCCAACATTGCTTGATAAAGCCTAAGCTCATATTACTGGTCTCACCACTTATCCCAAGTTGCACATGACTTGTGGTATTACAAGAACTTAGCAAGACTTTACCTTTCTCTTTTGTTCCAATTGAGTGAAATTGGAACGTACTTTATACTTAGAATCTATTTTTGTGTTGAGTGTCGAGGCACAATAGACAGCACTGCTAATAGGGATACATTCCTTTACATGAAAATAGCATAAAGTGTACATCAATTATTTACGTTTAACTCATAATACACATAAACTTTATTTTCATCTATTTATATACATAATTGATTTAAGTATCTTTATTTCTATCTTGCCATCGCATCTCATGAAGGAATCTGGTTACAATTAACACGTGGAGGTCATGCGTTATATTTTTAAGGGTAAAATTGTTATTTTACATTAAATAATAATAATAATAATTTTTTTTTTCATTCTTTGTCTCCTTCACCAATCTTCTGCCCAATTTGGTTCGATTTTTTTTTTAACTGCAATGCGCCTTGACTTTGTACCTGAATCGGGTTTGGTGTGGGAGATCTGATCACACAGAAAAGAAAAAAAGGAACTAAACATTGCAAAGCAAGAATGGGCTCTATGTTGTAGTGCATATTTCTTCTCTTGGATTCTGGGTATGCTTGATTCCTTCTTTATATCCAAATTACATACATAATTCTAACATGTTTTGTTTAGTGATAAGTCGTTAAAATTATGGAAGACCTTCATTCGTAATTGATCTTCTGCCCAATAAAAGTTTAAAAAATTACACACTTTCCAAAGACCAAACTTCCAGCGAAGAACCTTTGTGCTATTTCAAATAACACTCTCAAAATCAAAATCCGATCACCACCGTTAAACTGTTGCAGCTAGTGCTCATAACACCCTTCAACCACTAGGTCCAGCCATTCAATTTAAACTTAGTTATGGGATTATAATGAACAAAGGAGGAATTGGGCTTGTGAGTGAAGGGGAGGTGGAGGTGGAGGTGGACCAACTGCTACTCAAAAGCAAAAGACAATGTTACAAAGAGTTTATGTTGAAGTTGTGGAAATTGGAAAATCCTTGAGCTTGTATCCATGAATCAATTTGAAAGGCACTCCTCTTTTCTTTTTTTTGTTCTTTGAATTGAATGTGGAATTGCATAACTCAAGAAAAATTTCAATCCTTTTATGGGTTTGGTGATGTGGGTCATGTTCTGTGATTTCAGGGAGGTTATGCAGGGGAAGAATGGGGAAGAGGACACAAAATTAGGGCAAATGGAAGAATAAAATTTTTTTTAATGTAAAATAGCACATGACCTCCACATGTTAATTGTTACTGGATTCCTCCATGAGATGCGGTGGCGGGACTAAAAATAGCCACATAAATTCATTATGTATATAAATATATGAAAACAAAGTTTATGGGTATTATGAGTTAAATGTAAATAGTTGATGTACACTTTTACGCTATTTTTCCTTCCTTTGTCTATAATTTTTATGAATATACACAAAAGAAGTATTGAATAATTGCCAGGCAAAATCCTCAATTTAATATCATAACATTTTTGTTTTGGTCATATAGGTCCATATATATATATATATTTATCATTTAGGCCCCTCCAATTTTTTTTAGGGTGCCCATGTTTTTTTTTTTCCCTAAAAATCCACTTTTTGGGTAATTTTCACCTGATTTTTTTTAATGTTGCTTACATTTTGGATACTTCATTCCACCCCCAACAGTAAATCACCAATTTTATTTCTTAACAACGTCATGCAGGTCCAAATCTTTTTTAATCTTTTCAGATCCCATAACTTTTTTTGAGTGACAATTTGAATCCTTTTTCTCCAAAAATGCACCTTTCAAGCAGTTTTGATAGATCATTTTCCTTTATTTCATAATTAGTAAAAATATGATGGCTACTTTTAATTTGATTGTAAATTTGTACATGTGATTGTGAGTTTCAAATGAAGTAAGGAATTGAGATTCCGAGTTTTGTAGTCTAATTTGTTTAAGGGTTAACGTTTTGTAAGTGGATATGTCGCTGGAAGTGGCAACTATGGTGGAGGAGCAATGGCGAAGCCAAGTCATGGATGTCAGGAGGGACACTTATATTCAACCATGTATATTTTCTAATAAAAAATAATTATTTTATTAGAGTGATAAGATAAAAATTTTAAGTCACAATTTGGATCTATAGAAAATTTTATCTACAAGAGAATTATTTTGAACTATTTTGTGTATCAATTTTAGGAGACTCAATTTTTTTAAAATATTCATATCATATATAAAATAAGAGAGAAGAATATATAAATTTACCAATTTATTCATTTTCATGAATAAATCTAATTACAAAATTTCTTTTTTTACCAAATAGAAGAACTTTTGAGTGAAAATTTAGAAACTAAAAATTGATAAATAAAGTTTATTTTTATTCCAGATTTTATTTTTAGAAGAAATGGTTTTTGTATTATTATTAAAAATGGAGAACTATTGTTGATTCTCGAAGGTATAGATAGGGCTTAGGTGTGGGTGGGATGTAAAAAAAAAAAACTAAATTTATATTCATATTTATTAATTTTCCCTTTTTCAAGCCCACCCTTAACTTTATGTGAGTCCGCCAATGTGAAGGAGGGAGTAATAAAAATGGTCCTAATGCTCAACAATATGAGGAAAAAAAAAATTCTACACAAAATTGTCTGAAAATATATTTTTTTTGAGAAAAAGAACTTGGATAGTTACTTGAAAATAGATGTAGATCATTAAAAGATTAAAAATATATATCTATGAATATACATGGTCAAGAAATAAATATTGTAGAACCAAATTTGAGACTGTCTATTGTTACTATTAGGGCTAAATAATCACCTTAAAAAAGTTTGAGACCCTAAATAACATAAAAAAATATTGATCTATATGGTCAAAATAAAAATATTATAGAATTAAAGGATTTTGCCATAAAAATTTTCATTTCTCTAGCCCAAAAAGCGCCACGCCTGAAAGTAGAAAGTGGTAAAGTCAAAAGGTTTCTATTGGCTAATCCTCCAAGTAATACAACAGAAGAAAATTATTCCAAAAAGGACAAAATTCAATTTAAACCCCAAAAAAGAACAAAATTACTATTAGCACCCCACAAAAACCCTTTCGCGACTCTCAAAACCCTAGCTCTCCTTTTCTTTTATTTATCATTTTTTTTTATATTTTCTTTTCGGCCCCGTTTGGACACCCCATACCCAGGCCCAACCCTACTGCCATTTTCCCTGTCTTCGCTCGCCATCTCTCTCACACAGACACACACACTTGAATCCCTCTCCCTGAACTCCCTGTCTGAGTAAGTTTTTCTATCAAAATAATCTACAATTTCTTTCCAACTATTCATTTTTTTTCTCTGTTTTATTTTTCCGGTTTCTCTCCGGTTTGAGAATCTATTTGGACTGTAATTTTTGTGTTTTAGGTTTTTCAATGGAGGTTAGTAGCTTTAGCTTCGATGTGGCTTCTGCGCGGACAGAAATTTCTTACTCTGCTGTGGCTATTGAGGCCGTCTTGGCTGCTCAGAGATCTATTCTCTACTTTCTTTTGCTGGTATACATAAAGGGATAGAATTTATTTGTTCATTACTTCTACTCTTTCTCTTTTAGAGTAATATGTTCACTCTTTGCATTATAGTCTACATATTTCAGTTCTTTCTGTGTAACTAGTCTTTTCCTTCTGTTGCTCGACCACACAGAGTAGAACTAATTGCTCATTAGTCAATGGTACATAATTTTTGGCAAATCTTTTTGTTTTTTGCTTTTTGTCATTTTAGGTCTATTTTACTTATTTTGTTTTGTTCTAGACCGTGTTGTGTAGCTAGGGTTTTTGCTGCTATGCTTTCTGCCCTTCTCATTTTCATTTTTCCTTTAGAAAAACCATTTAAAAAATTGGCAGTGGGAAATTGTTTTGGATGGATTCTTGAAGTTTTTAGTATGACTGCGAACTGCTTTACAGATTGTTGCCAATTAATTTATCAAATGCACCAAAAACTTTAGACACAAAGAAACTAAGTCAATAGCTTTGCTAGATATAATTTAATTACTGATAACTAGTATGGCAGTTGAGAAGATTTTAGCTAATGTTTTGGTGTAAGTTTCGTTTGTAGTGGGGATTTCTTGAATTTAACTAACTTTTGAGTTCTAATGTAAGCCCGTACATGCTGATATGTTCAGCCTTGCAGAACAACATGATTCCACTTGTGTTTGCTGGTTATGGGTCTCTTGCTGTTAGCTTCTACTTTTATGACAATGCTGGTATAATTGTTGATTCTTTACATGTTTAAGTGCTCAAAATGCATCATGATTGGTCTTAATTTTTCAAATTGAAATTTCAGTAGTTCAGCAATTATAACTTTTATTTTCTATAGCTGTTGAAACTTGAATTATATGGTTATTGCAAATACCCAATACATCTATACAGATCTCCAGGAAATTTCATTTTACAGTATAGCTTGTTCATTTTCAAGCTTTCTAGTTTTCATAAATGAACTTTTCTAGTCCTTTTTGAAAAATTGAGATTCTGAATCTACTCCAAAAATGGTTACTTTTTGATCTAGACATGACATGCAAAGCAAGGTGTATAGAAGATTTTTTTAAAATCTTAAATCTTTATGTAATCTTTCATCAACAAGTTTTAGAGTGTATATGGATGGTAGCATAACTTGAAAGTCATATTGCTTTTAGTTTGAGTAAAAACAAACATCTCATTTGGATGTGATTTTGGTTTTATGAATTGAATAGATGATTTGATGTATAGTTTGTCTCATACAAAAAGGATATAGTTATTTGAGTAGATAGTGTAAAATTTTAACTAAAACTACTTAAGGATGTATATTAATTTCAGTCTGTGTGCCCCATGAGTTTGGTGAGAATTTTTATGATTAAAGAATGTTTCAAAGATGATGTCGCAAATAAGAAAATTTTAGACAAAATCATTCGCCAATTGGTAGCATTTCAATCCTAGTTTTTATTGGGAATTAGTATTTTTTGGATAAAAAGAGATTCTCTTTGTGATTTTGGAGTTTGGATATGGTTTACATGCACTGCTCAGTTATGTTAAGTTGTTCCATGTACTTTGATTTATTGTTTAATTCCATTTTTGATTCTTTGCAATCATTTTGATGATTGAAATTTTGTACATTTTTAGACAGGATCTCTGTTGAAAGGCATTGATGGCTTGCTGGATTTAACGCTTTCTGATAAACGGTAATTATTGGTACCAGTTAGGCTTAATTGTGATGTCAAGTTCCACTTTCTAAGAAGGCCATTCTGAGCAGATAAATTTAATTCCATTTGCAGTTTTCCTTTGGATGAGCTCCATAAAGTTGCAAAATCAGGGACTGAAAATAAAGATGCTAGTGACACAGATGACGATGAGGAGGATGAGGATGATGATGATGATCAGGATGATGATGATGCAGGGGATGAAGACTTCTCAGCTGATGAGGATGGAGGAGATGATGATGAGGATGGGGATCCTGAGGATGACCCTGCAGCTAATGGTAATGGAGGCAGTGATGATGGGGGTGATGATGACGAGGACGGTGAGGAGGATGAGGATGGTGAGGATGATGATGAAGAGGATGAAGATGATGATGAAGACGAGGATCAACCCCCTGCCAAGAAGAGAAAGTAAACTAGTTGTAGGTGTTTATTCTACATCTTTCTCCTGGTTTAAATTGTGTAATAGGAATAGGGAGGTGTAGCCTCAACTGTGTCTTTAGGTTAGGAAATTCAGGATTAAGCTGCTTTTAATGATTGTTCACAGACAGCTATAGCTCTCATTTTGTGTATGAACGGGTATTTGAATTATGTTTAAGGTTGGTTGATTACCTATATCTCTGTCTTGTACCCTTCTGTCCAAAATTTGATTGCTTAGTTGATTATCCATAGTGCTATTCTACCAATATATTGAAGGAATTGTGTTCTACATAATTACTTTTAAAACTAATGCAGCAAAGGTTGACTGACAATGTTTTTATTGTTAAAACATCACTATTGACCGTTGGATGTTTGCCGTTGAATTGACAGAAAATATAAGTCGCTAGTGAGGTGCTGGCCTCCGGGATGAGCGGAATAATGTTTTACATTGTGCCTGGAAGTTTAGTTTTTGTTGTTAATAATGCTGTTGGTTAAAGACAAACATTTTGTAGCAGAAAGAAGTATAAAAATTTTAGATAATAGTACTAAGTTAGATCCATAATTATTATGCTCCCTTGTAAGCTGTCTCAAAAACTTGGTTGAACTATGTCCCAGTAGGGTAATGTGTTTATTTCTTATCCTTATGTGGAAGGTGATTTTTTTTTCCAATTTATTTTTATGGTACGTATAGAAGAAATAGAGTCCTGAAGGTTCAATCCATCGAGTGCTGTTAAAATAATCTGCATTTTTTTTTTATGGGACATTTTCACTATCATCATCCACCTAAGCGAAGTTTCAAGATGATGAAGCCTTTCCCTTCATAATTCTTCCAATTTGCTTCTGAAGAACCGAGTGAAATGATTTCCACTTAGGGATGGCAATTGGGCAGCTCAAGGCAGGTTTTTTAAAATCCATACTTGTCTTGCCTGTTCCAGAGGCAAATCTGACATGTCCTATTCTATTTTCTTGAAGCTCAAACTGTTACGTAAAACCTTTCTTCATTTATTTTAAGTAATACAATTTGACTTGTCCAGACCTGAACTGACGCGTTCTCTTGAAGCCCTAAGCCGTCCAAACCCATCCTGACCTATTCCGTTATTGGAATTACTTAAAAAAAATCTAAAATACATAATAAGAATTTAAACTACATTCATTTAATTTAAACATGATTTTACGAGTAAGCTTTATTTTTGTAAAAGAAAAGTATATTACATTTCATTAAATGAATTAGTTAAACAATATTTTTATAACTACTTTCACTAACTTATAAGTATTTTTTTAAAAAAAAATTTGACTTAATTAATTTTAATATTGCAATATCACTTAACTTCACAAAAGTTTAAATAAAATAGGAAATGAGACATTCATTTTAGATAACTAAAGATGAAAAACAAAGACATTTAATTTTAGATGGATTGAGTAATGTTTTATAATACCACTATTTGCTCATTAGTTATATCAATTAATGTGCTTAATATACCTTTATATATATATAAAAAAATTCTATTTTATAATATTTTTTCAAATACTATTAATCTTTAATATAGATAATATTATTATCACTAGTAATATAATAATAACATAAAACGGGATAAGATAGGTCAAGAAAAATAATACAGATCAAGACAGATCAGGTTAAAACGAGACAAAACAATACAGGACAAGTCAAGTCAGATCATGACGAGTCTCTAGACAAACCCAATCCCAGCACGAATCTTAAAAATCAGAACTCATACCTAACCCATTCTTAAACATGTCTGATAAAACTCGTCCCAAACAAATCAAGTATATTGTCATCCCTATTTCCACTTATGTTTTTAGGTCCATTGTTTGCTTAGAGATGATTGGTCTGCTGCTTTCCATTGAAAGTAAGAAAAGAAAACACACATGTAAACAATTATCCTGAAAAGAATACAATAGGACCACAACCCTCATCAAGAATAGTAGTACACTTTGCCTTTTTGCGTAATGAGATCTCCTCTGTTGAATTAGTGCTCTGGAATTTTGTTTTACTTCCTTCTTAATAATGCAAGGGACAAGAAACCACAATTTGAACTTCAAAAAACTGACATGATAAAAACACAGTTTGTCTACTCCAACGTGATTGGTTCTTTCCAATTCAAAGGTACTGATAAAACCCCCAGAGAGAGTGTCTCATTTATTGAAGGGCAAAGAACAAGGTGGCCCCGACTATGAAATATCTGTTCTGCACCACCAAACTCAAATTTCATCTTCAAGTCCTGAGATTATTGAGCTGGGAAAGAAAGGAAATTACTGCAAGATGCCTTCGCTGATACAAGTGGCTGGTATCTGAAGCAGTCGTCTAGAAGGAGGAGATCATTGCACAGCCATCTACGGGAGTTCATCTGAACGAAGGCAACAAAAAAATTTAAATGGTTAATGATGCAAAAAGTAACTGCTAATAAGGTCTACCTTTCAGACCATTACCACAGAACTAAACAAATGTACTTCCTCCATCCTAACTTCCGTACATGGTTATTATTTCATGATGCAATGAATGTCTGGAACAACACCAAGAATGAAAAAAAATGAAAATTACACTTGGAAGCTAATAAGCAGCCAAAAGTTGAGTTTCTCCAATTAGTCTCAGCTACCAATGACAGGAGAACAATGATCATTAGCATTGAACTAAACATACTTGGATAAATGTTGCATGCAAAATAAAAGAACTTACATAACACCTCCCCTTTTTTCTACCAAGACCTTTTAACTCCCTTTGTAATTGCTAGACCCTCCATATTCCAACTAACATCAGATCCAACACCTTGTAACACAATCACTAAACAGGTTAATGGCATTATGGCAGGTCAAATCAGATGCCTATCATCTTAAAAGGGATTTGAGAGACTATTCAAACTAATAATTATCCCAGCAGCCTCTTGCCCATCTCTTCTTCATCAAGTCGAACTTGACAAAGATTCTCAGAGAACACCCCTATTCAGTACCCTTTTCTATCTCCAACAGAAAAAATGACAATCAGACAATATTCGCAGAACTCATTATATTTTTAGTAGGAATGAGAAACAGAGGCCATAGGAGTTCTATAAATTCACATGCATTTCTAAAGATGATTGTTCAAAGAGTTCATTCGAAGCTAGCTGAGTTAATTCGAAGTAAAAATAGGAATTACATAAAAATAGACAATGATCATTTCAAAGTAGTAAGGGAGCCTTCAGAAATTGAGACAAACATTTTGGTTTTTGATGTGGCCGGTGATGCTAGGTGGAGGAAAAGTAAGATTCATATTGGCCAAATGCTTAAGATTAAAAGGTTGAAATTGTGTCTACTCAGCAGATTGGAGAGGCCCAAAGAAGAATCTAGATTTGGGATAGACATAACTAATGGAAAATAAAACTGTTCCCAAGTTTAAATTAATTTGAAACTTGAGTATTTTGTTTATACCTTCCATTCATTTATGCTTCAGTAACCACTCTTTTTAATTAAGATTAGCAGCTCATTATTCAGATTTTCTTGAACTGCAAGTCCACCCAAGCAAGTCTTAACTCCAGGAAAGAATAAGGTAGAAAATGTCTGACAACCAATCTGTTCCTTAAAGTTGACACAATTACTACTGTATCATAAGCTGTCTTGTTTAAAAACTCAGAGATGATTGATGTAACTTTCAACAAGATGGATTCATTTTTCCCGTTTCATTTAGGCAACCTATTAGAAATTTCACAAGACAAGCTAGTCTTACTTTTATAAAGATTAGTATATTTTAGGACCACAAAGTGTGTGCTAGCAAATAAATCAGAAACCCAACTCAACAAGCGTATCAAATTGGATGGCTGAAAAGAAGATTTATGAATTAAATTCTCACATGCAAAGCAGCAAAAAAATGGTAAACTTTTCACCATGGCCACAACTCAAAACCATCTGCCCTAGAGTTATAAGACCATGGAGATACTTCATGCACCAACCAAAGCACCATCCTTACCCAACTTCATTAATAATACAAAGAAAGTTAGTGAGAAACCATGTAAAATTCTAGAAAGAAAGACAATGTCTCCAGAATGATGTAAATGACCAAACATCAATATTTCATATCAAAGTTATTATGCCAAAGCTTTGCAGAAGGAAACAAATTAGGATGGAATAGACAAAAAAACTTTATTTAATTAACTAAGTCAGATTAAATGCCTTGTTCCAAAGAGGACTAAAGTAAAAATGAATCTCAATATTGTAGTCAAATGGAGCGCATCTAGAGAACGCACTGTCTACTTGCCCAACAAAACTTGTTTCCAGAGCATTTTAGGCAGAAGTTTTAACAGGTATTGGATAACATTTCTCACTCCGTGTTCACTTATCATTTTCTGAATATATACTTCCGCTTCCTGCATATGACTCCATATAAAAGAATAGCTAGATTTCTAAATTCTGGAAAGGAAGAAAATAGCCTATATTTCATAACATGCTTTCTAGTTCTGACAAGAATACTATAGGAAAGTGCAAAGCCTCAAAAATTTATAAAGCCCATGACAGCACAATCCTAAGTCCACTCATTTATGATTAAAATATTAGTCAATGATTCCAAAAAAATAAAAGCATACACGAAACAGGAGATTAAACTCTGTTCCCTATCTCTAGCAACTTCCACATTGACTGAAAGGAGAAAAAAAGAACTGGCTACAGTCTACCACGGGTTTACTCTCAAAGCAAAAAGAAGACTCAATGTTCCAAGACACAACAACCAAAGAATACGAGCTGCCAATCCACCGCCACAAAGTAACAAAAACCTGACAATGCAAAAATAAGTTCCAAATTCAAGATACAGGGGAATTACATAATCAAGGCAGCTTCCGAGCCCGAAAAGTGGCAAACTTTGACACCTCTGAATATGAATACTCAATCCCATTCTCCTTCAAGAACCCTTCAATCATCTCCCTGACTTTTTCAGGCTCTGAGCTCTCGCACTCTACCTCGTAGGAAGTCCCGAAATCATAAATTGTCTCATCCACCTCCAACTTCAGCCCATTCCATTCATAAACATTCCTCACATTCTTAAATCCCCCCAACCCCACAAATTCCTTGACACCAAATTCTTCTTTCGCCCTCCTCAGCACCCTCGAAGTCGCATCTGCTAATCTCTTGGGGTCATCCACGTACCCGTATCCTAATGCTGAGTCAATTGCTTCCTCATCCTCGGCAACCCGGCTAACGCCATCAACAATAACAGCTTTGGCTTTCAGACAAGCAAAGCATTTTGCTGGCTGGGAGTTCTCATAGAAGCGGAGACGGAGAACGGCACGGCAAGAACTCAATTCTCCGGCGGAACCGTCAAAGAAAGTGTTGCGTTGGTGGTGAGTTTGACTGTAGAACGGAGTGAGGGAAGCAAGTAACTTTCGATGTGCGGCCGAATCAAGCAACCGGATCTTCACTTCAACTTCCATTGATCCACTCAAGAAAGACCTTGTCTTTATTGCGCAAGTATTGATAATTTTCTTGAAACAAAACACTTTCACGCACGGCTAATTGAATTTCTAAGAAAATATTAATAAAATTTTTGAAAGGAATCACTTTCAAGCAGTACTAATTGAAATAAAAGAAAGAAATTTGTTGGAGGAGTAGAGAAGAGGAGATAAAATTTAAGGGGAAAGGCCGATACGATGAGATTTGGAAGATGGGTTGTGAGAGGAACGGTCAAAGTGGCGGAGAAGCGAGGAAGCGGCAGTGGCTGTGGAGGAAGAAGTGGAGGTGTTAGTAGAAGCGGCGGCGGCGGCGGCTCGTTTGCGGGCTTCTTCGAGTTCCTCTTTATCTTCTACTTTGACTTCGATCTTCGTAGCCTTTCTCCTAAGCATCTCTTCTTCGCCTGAAGGAAACGCACACTACAACAAAACCCAAATCTCTTCTTCTTCCCAGAAAACCCCAACTCAGGAAAAGCAATTAATAAAAGGATGCGGATATATGGAGACTCAAATCACTAAATATATCTCCTAAAATTAAATGGCCTAAATCAATGAATTGGAAAAAATAATAATAGACTTTGTAAGAAAAACAAAATAATGAGTCGCTTCCATCTGAATATCACATATATATATATATATATATATATATTTATACAAAACAAATCAGATTTGTGCAAAACATCTCACACTTCTTTCGTCAAGTTTTGGACGTTACAAAATCTTTAATATTTTTACCACAAGCTCAAAGAGGGGATGGTTATGCATCATCCCGCTCAAAAGAAGGTCAATAGATAAGATTAAAACTTGATTTTTAGTTATTTAGTCATTCAGCGAACCAAAGCTGACCATTCTTCATATTGGTTGGCCAGACCAGCTTCATACTGGTCAGTCAGGTCTGGCCAACGAGTATGAAGAGTGGTCAACCAACTTCTGGCCGACATCATTCTAGTAATCATGTTTAAATTTTTTTTATTCAATTTAGACCATTAGCTCCAATAAAGCTAGTAAAGAGGTGGAAGAACTATCATTGTTGATATATTATACAACTCATTTCATAAATTATGAGGTATTCCTTTTTGTTATGTTTCTTATAATCTTTTGTTTAATTTAAATAACTTTCTGAATAATATTATCTTTTGTTTGACAGTTTTTATAGGCAAAGAAGCCTTGACCTCATGGGCTTGAGAAAGAGACAAAGAATTGGGATTCGTTATCATAACGAAAAGGTCAAATAGTACGAAATCCAAAAAGACTCTAAATGTGTATTTTAGGTTGTGAAAGGGGTGGAAAATATAGAACAAACTTTACAGTGGAATGATATGATGCCAAAGTTAGAAAAAGAACCAGAGATACCAAAAAGTGCGAATGTCCGTTGACATTGGTTGCGAAACAAGTTTTGTCGGATAAAGATTTATGGAGTGTTGAAGTTAAGTGTCATATTCATAATTATGATGCTGCACAATATCATGAAAGTCACCCATATATTTGATAGGTTGCAAGATGCAGAGGAACACATTGTTATGGAAATGTCCAATACATTTGTAAGGCCATAAGTTATTTTGGCATCGCTGAAACATCAATTTCCCACTAACACATCAACAATGAGGACTATCTAATAATGTTAGAGCAAAACATCGTGTAAATGAGAGAGCAGAGCACAACCAAATGCAACAGTTGATGAATAAAATAAAAGAACACAAGTACCACTAGTGGCATAGAAGCGACAGGGACACTGACATTGTTCATGACTTATTCTTTACCCATCCGACAAGTGTAGATTTGATGCTTACATTTCCTCAGGTGTTGCTTATGGATTGCACTTAGAAGACCAATAGATATGGTCTTCCATTGTTTAAGGCAGTGGGAGTAACATCAACTAAATTGACGTTCGCAGTTGCATTTACATATTTGTCATCGGAGAGGGAGGATAATTACAACAAGGCACTGTCCAAGCTTAGGGAGTTGATGCGGGATAGAATACCAAGTGTGATTGAAACGGATCGTGAACTTGGATTGATGAATGCCATATCAACTGTGTTTCCCAAGTCACGACATTTATTATGCCAGTGGCACATTGGTAAAAACATATTGGCAAAGTGCAAGAACTTGTTTGACTCTCAACAATGGGAGAGATTCAACAATTATTAGAATTCACTGGTATTGGCCAAGACGGAAGAGCAATATTATGATGAATGGGAAAAAACGGAAAGGGCCTTCGCATTGTACCCTGATGCTCTAAACTATGTAAAGGAAACATGGCTTATTGACTATAAGGAGAGATTCGTTGCTGAATGGGCAGATCAATTTCAGCACTACGGTTGCACAACGATTAAAAGGTTTGTGGTGTATGACTTATTCTTGTTATTGGGCATTTCCGCCATTGAAAACTGACCATGTTTTCTCACTTCTCTACAGGCTTGAGAGTGCGCATGCTCGATTGAAAAAAAAAATCTTTGCTCTTCGCAATAAATTTTGAAGGTTGTTGGGACATAATTTATCATTTATTGGGGCTACAACATACTAGTATAAAGGCATCGTTCAAGAAGAGTAAGCACTTAGTGCAACACAACCTTCGAGCATCGATATTCAAAGAATTGCTTGGATTTATATCAATTGCAGCATTGTAACACATTCTGGTTTTAAGGTCTTTAAAGAATGATTAAGACAACCACAATCTTTAAGACAACACATGGCTTGCCTTGTGCTCATGACATTGTTGAATATCGATCTGAAGGTCAACCTATACCAATTGAAAGCATTGACCAGTGTAGGCAAAAGTTGTTCATCAAGATAAATGATATTGAAGACGAAGTGATTCCATCCATGTCCTAACTAGCTCCCATGTCAACAAATCCTGTCTAAGAACTCATTTAGAGATTATCTGAAGGTAGAGAGCATGATAACAAGATCTTGTTAAGGAACTTACTGAGGTCCTTCATCCGGAGACAACACATTTGGGAGAGTCGAAATAGAAAATTAGAACATGAGGTCGCCCCAAGGTGGCCAAGGCAAAGTCGATTGATAATACCAAATGCCTCCCTTCAGCTTTTGAGGTGGTTGATTCATGGTTGGCCATGACGCTCGTGCAACCCCCATCACTGAGCTGTACTCCTACTAGTTTGTTTTTCACACTAATGAAACATGAGAAGGAGAAAAGGGAGAAGTTAGTAGCTTATCGAACCCGAGTTTTACCGAGACTTGGCCACCCGAATCTACTAAAGCATTCCCTAATCATCTTCATTCATTCTTTGAGTCTATTGAGGATGTTGCTGTTGATGGCCATTGTGGATTCCGAGTAATTGCGGGGTTACTTAGGTTTAGGGATGATAGTTGACCATGTGTACTGGTTGATCTTGCAAATGAGATGGACAATAATGAATCACTTTATAGATCGATGTTCAGGCTATCTTTATAGCGAAATATGGGTGTCATTTGATTGTTTTGAGAAGACAGCTCCAGTTGAGAAATAGATTCACTTACCGGACATTGGATTGCTTATATGTCGGTGTTATGGTTGCACATTAGTGTTCTTATCTCTGTCTATATCTCTGACATGTCTGCCACTTCAAAGGCTTGTCTAAGGATCAAGACGTTTGAAGGAGATATACCTTGGATTCATAAATGGAAATTATTGTGTTAAGGTTTTCATGAAGGATGGTGCACCGATACCAAATATCCATGTCCTGTCGCATCAATTTCACAATGGCAAGGTCGATGGATGGGAAGTCCAATACAATAGCCGCATAGAGTCACATGGTGTTCTCTCATGATTCAACCAAACATCAAGAAATGCCATTTGACATTGACGACGAGTCTTAAGAACATTTTGAGGTGATTGTATTTTTTTAACTTCCATTTTTTACATTGCATCGTAATGGATATCTGTACTACTAATTTTTAACTCATTTACATATTAATGTGTCGACACATATTTAACTCATTCCATAACACTGTACATCATTCGACACATATAAGTATATCGCTTGGCACATAAGGTGAGCTCCTAACTTCAAAAAACCTAACTACACATAAATTAATTTGATGTAAACTCAATTTCATTTCATATGCAATATTACATTCCAGTACATTATCCGAATATACATATACAAATACATAATACATAGATCATCTCATATGTCGCCGATAGGTATGCTGGATATTGATTTCCATCATTGGCCTGGTAAACGAAATTAGGATCCGATATGTGATCGAGAGCAGCTCCAAGTTGGTGAAGTCAAGCAAATGTCGAAGCTAGGTCTTGAGCTCTGTAATGCCTAGGATTATGCTGTGTATCCTGAACGAATCATAGCAACTCCATCCAGTGGGTCCTATCAGTGTCGAGGATGTCCTAATCCCTATGGTTGGTACTAGAACCTGTGTAATTAGCCCTCCTACATGGTGGCTGAACGAATAGGTGAGAGATAATGCGATTCCAATCCATATAGTCAGGGCTTACATCATGTCCCCGTTCTAGTCGGCCATGTGTGGAGACTAGGTGTCGCTCCCATCTCGCCCATGCTCTATCAACAACATCATATAGGCCATCCAATCAAGACCAATACATGTACCTCTAAGGAGAGGGGGAACAATGAGCTCAACATCTTCAGGGATCCTCTAACAGTAGCCAAATTGTCGGAGAACCAAATCTGGATAATATATCTCAAACTGGTCCATATAATGTAGTGTGCTGATGATCAAGGCAATCTCCTAGAACTGGTGATGTTCCCTAATGTTCTCGTATGGATCCCAAGAGACCTAAAACAAGGAAAACCAAACAAAGATCAACAGGATAATTACCATTCACAAAACAAAATTCTTTGGCAAATTAATAAAGTCATATATTTAAAATTAATGTACCTCACTGGCAGATAGAGTATTCAGATGCTCTCGAATGGTATTCAAATGCTTGGGAGTACCTGAGCTGGATGAGTCCCTCTTAACAAGCCACATATGAAATCTTGGTCTCTCGATAGTATTCCTCACATCATGCTTGGCTCTAAGAGTAGGAAACCTCTCATAGATCCAAGCATGGAGCAGTGATGGACATCCGACGATCTGTTTGCAATCAAACTCAGCTGTCGCTCTAAGATGGGTATAGAGATATGCCAAGGCAGCTGCACCCCATGCGTACCCTCTAATCTCCTCCACCCTTGCCAAACAGGCTAGAACAAGTACGGAAACAACATGTAAGCCCTAAAATAACACATGATCTATTCCGGCTCATCCTCCCTCGAGAAGTTTCTAAACCTCTCGCATAACCAATGCAACCTAACATACGGCCCGCTCTTCATGCCTTACTCTGCACGAGCCTCCTTGATACTAACACCTAAAAACTTAACAGCTAACGCAACCGGACGAGAAAGTTGCAGAACCAGACCATGATCTGCAATATGCTGGCTCTGATGATATGCCATGGGCCTGCCGGTCACAAGGATGCCTAAGATGCATGTCACATCATCAAGTGTGATAGTTATCTCACCCCACGCATGTAAAACGTGTTGGTCTCTGGATGCCACTACTCAAAAAAAGCAGAGACCAATGACTTATCCATGTGTCGATACATATTTGTGCATAACAGATAAATCCAGCTATCCTCCATGAGCATGTGGAAAAGAATGCTCCTGAGAAACCCATTCTCCACGACATCCCAACTTCTCAACTGGTAGAAGTGATTAATACACCTCAATATTTCATGCTCCTACATCAAAAATAAAAAAAATGGTTAACAACATTTAAAACTTCCTATAGCTAAGACCAAAGCAAAACATTTAATTCAAATCTAGGAACCTTGAAAAACATACCTCTCCATCCCATATCTTCCAAGCCACATGACTTAAATATAGGTGCAGAACCAAGCCATCCACGGGACCTCCAGGAAGTGGTGCCGTAGCCTCTTATTCAGGATCTTCTGCAACCGGAGATGCTGAAATAACTTCCTCATAGAACAAGGAAGGCTAAGGAATGTCTTTGGCTTCATAGGTTGAAAATTATGATGATGATGCAGTCCGCCTGGCTCTTGCGGATGTAGTGGGTGCCTCTCGACGTGTTCTAGGAGGGGCCATCCTTCCTTGTATAACCTACCTTCAAATACATAACGGATAACGTTATCATTCATCGTAAAATAACCTCAACGGAAACATAATCTTTATAACAAAAAACTAGATTATCTTAAGGTCCTAGTCACATAAGACAATTTAGAAACAAAAAGGTGTGTGAAAATATGAAATCATAAATAAACTATGCTTATTCTTCTCTATTTGTGGATTATCATAAGCATTTAGTAAGATCTCTCATCACAAAAGGGAAATGGAGAATGATAGAATTAATATTAATAATGGAAAGCATTTGCAAATAATGGAACACTTCTTTAATTTAACTATTGACAATAGCCAAAAATGAAAGATACATCAAGGAACACCTTCATACAGTTGTGCAAATCAAAGATTATTATACTTGTGCATTAAAGCATAATCTCATTAGTTTCAATCCCAAAAAATCAGGTTACTAAATATGAAGTATGTCAAACAAAAAATTAAACATGACATTCGTTATAAAAAGAGATTACAATCATTGCCATATTTTTTTTTATGTTTATAGTATAAGAGTAGCAGGGAGTTTAAACATCAATTTTTTTTTTTTTTGGGAAAAACACAAATGATTCCCTACCCAAAAAATAGAAATTATAATAAAAAAATATAATAAAAGGTCCATATAATTTTTCAATTTCATTAATGGGGGAACTATAAATTTTTAATTTCAGTAATAGTTAAACCAAACTTTTGGTTATAAGCATTCAAAGTATTATATGAGATAGGATATAATCAACAAGTTCCTTCAAAATTCAATATTTACATTTAATTTTACTTAAAAATAAATGAGGAAATTTTAACCTTAATTTAATTTTAACTCTATAATTGATATAGCTAATGACAAGTTGTTAGTAAGAAAAATATAATTTTCTTAAATCAAATAGTTATTCGTAAAATTTTATTTCTAAGTTTCAATTATATATATATATATATATATATATCTCAAAACAAAAATATAAAAATAGATAGCTCATAAAAAAGAATAATTTTATCAATTACATATATAAAAATGAGACAAATTCAATTACTAAAATATCAATTACAAGTAGCAATGGCAGGTGGCTCGACCCGACACGCTGTAACCCGCCCTACGATGGAACCATGTGAACTGTAACACAAATGGGTCCGACACAAGAAACCGTATAGAAATCGTGCAGTTCAAATTTTCTTAGGCCCTGCACGACCCATCCCGTCAGCCTCAGTGAACCGTTTCTGGCCCGCGCAGTGACCCAACGATCAAAGCAACGGTTATGTGACAATTTCTTGCACCCAACGATCATGTGACAATTTCTTGCAACGGTTATGTGGCAGTTTAACATATTTGTTTTTTACAATAGCGGCTCAAAGCATTTTTTTTCCATAAAATCCCCCCACATTTCATTTTTTCCCACAAAAAACCTCCAAACTCTCTATCCTTCAATCTTCTTCATTCTATTCTCTAATTGAAAGTCTATATTGGTTTGGGAAATTTTTTTTTTTGCAAGAAGATTTTTGATTTGGAATTAGTTTGTGAAGAAATTTGGTGATCAAGCTTCCATAATTTCCGGCAAAATCATCCGATTTTTGATTTCTAAGTTGTTTTTTTTTCTACCTATCTTATTATTTGTCTTATTTAAATAGTTATTTTTTCCCTTATTTGTTATTAAATTTTTGTCACTACATTTTATTTG
The DNA here is from genome assembly GCA_035221335.1 of Echites panduratus. NCBI lineage: Eukaryota > Viridiplantae > Streptophyta > Magnoliopsida > Gentianales > Apocynaceae > Echites > Echites panduratus. The sequence continues at coordinate 6,003,925 of JAWZTD010000082.1, forward strand.
TCACTTATTGAAAATCATCTCGCTAAAAAATGGATAGATTTGAAAATTATCCCATTACTAATTTTCCGGAACTCGAAGAAGTAGAGGCCTTAGGTGATGATGTTGATCTTGATGATATTGATAGCACTCCGACACCCACTAGCCATTTAAGACGATCGGTTAGTTCTTCTTGTAGCACAAATAAGGGTAAAGAAAAAAAATCTATTCTTTGGAAACTATTTAAAAAAGAGGATGAAAAAGCTATTTGCATCCTTTGTGATAAGACATATATGCATAAAAGTGGGATTGGAATAGGAACCTTAACTAGACACATAAGAAATGAGCATCCCAAGTGTAATGAACATTACAAAAACAATAACAAATAGCTGTAACGACAGGTAAAGTAACAAGAAATTTCAATTTAATCAAAAAATTGGTAGAGAAAAACTTGCTAGATTGGTAATAGCCAAAAATCTACTTTTTGGAATAATGGAAACTGTAAGTTTTAATGAGGCTGTGACACAATCCTTACAACCTGCATTTAATAGAATACCTAGGCCGACGTTAAGTGATATTATGAACTGTTATAAAACTATCAAAACATATCTTATATCTCATCTAAAATCATTAAATGGTATTAATTTTGCTCATACATGTGATTCTTGGAGAGCTGTTAATGGTTGACACTACTTGTGTATAACTTGTCACTAGATAGATAAAGATTGGGTTATTCAAAAAAGGATAATTTGCTTTAGACCTTTTGAGTATCCTTACACTGGTATTTCAATTGCTCAATTTATCTTATCAACTGTGCTTGAAATCCATATTGTGGATAGAATATTTACAATTTCTTTTGATGTAAAAAATAATGATTCTAGTATTCCTATTCTTGTGAGTGAAATTAAACCAAATTTTAGGTGGCAAACTTTTTCACAATAGGTGTGCATGTCATGTTTTAAATGGATTTAAATTTGTGGATGAAGTTGTTGCAATAATTCGTAACATTGTATAGTTTATTAAATCTTCTTCACTTAGGGCTCGACAATTTAAATATTTTTATTAAAAATAAAATTCGAGTTATAAGAAATTTAGAGTAGACGTAAACCCTAGATAGAACTCAACACCTGACATGATAGATCTCAACACCTGACATGATAGATAGTGTGCTACCTTATAAACATCAACTTATTCAATTTTGTAATAGTATTGGATTTCAACCCTAAATAACTAGTTCCATTTTTGATACCGGTACTATAGTTTCATCATTTTTGAGAACATTTAAACAAGCAACTCATTTACTTTCAGGACAATATTATCCCACTACACATCACATGATCCCCGCCTTTATTCAAGTGTTTCATTCATTTAATGATTTTAGGGAATATAATGAACATACCCAAATGGTTTTAGCTATGGAACAAAAATATTTCAAATACTATTATGATATTTAACTATTGTATTGCATTGCTATTTGCATGGATCATCGTTTTAAAATTTTAGGTTTTGAGACAAGCATCGACTACTTATATGGGTTGTACCCAAAAAGTTCAAAAGGACTTACATAGTTGATGAATGCAGAACAACTGAAGAGTTATGTGAGGGCGAACTTAGAGAGTCTCTTTGTATTATATCATGAATTGTTTTCTACACCTAGCACGTCAATGCTGGCACCACCGAAATGCAGACCGTCACAAGACTTCGACGCTACTTCCACTATCCTCAACATAACCAGCAACAAGAAATCAAGAACTGGATGTTCGTCGATATGTTCTTCATCTTCATCAGGTGGATTGAATGAGTTGGTTATCTACAACATAGCTGCTCAAGTTCAAGTGAGTAATAAAGAACCGAAATTCGACATCTTGGAATGGTGGAAACACAATAAAGCTACATATCCAACTTTGTCTAGAATGGCACGAGATGTTCTAATGGCACCCGTTTCAACCGTGGCTTCCAAAAGTGCCTTTAGTGAAAGTGGGAGAAGACTAGATGTATTAAGGAGTCTAATGATACTCGACACTTTAGAAGCTCTAATGTTTGCTTTCGATTGGATAAAGGTAGAAAAACGAATTCAAGACATGGCTCAACCAATTTTTCATGAAGATTGGGACTTTTACCAAGAATCATCTACATCACAAATTGATAACAACTAAATGTAGTTTTTATTGTAATGTTAATTTGTGATAATCAACAACTTTGTAAACTGAAATTATATTTTATAGTGTTACAATTTTCAATTTATACCATTCTTATAATTTACTTTTGGAGCTAAAAAATTTTATGACTAAAAAATTTAAAGTTTGAAGCAAAAAAAAAAAAAAAAAAAAACCAAAAAAAAGCCACCCAAAACCCCTTGGGCGGCC
>JAWZTD010000082.1:6006276-6020188 GCA_035221335.1 Echites panduratus
AAAAATTTTTATCAAAAAAAAATTTAATTTTTTAACAAAAAAAAAAAAAAAAAAAGAAAAAAAAAGCCAACCTAAACCGCTTGGCCTGCCTCTTGAACCACCCCGTACCCAGCCCACCGGGTTAGCCTGCCATTGGCTGGACCTGCCCCGCCAGCCCATCCCAGACCTCCCGTTTCGGTTTCAGCGGATTCCCGAACTTGTCGGACCTGCCCCGTTGTCATTACTATTTACAAGTAATGAGATAATACATGGTGATAGATACAAACATTTCACCCAAACCTAATCACTTCCTAATCAACAACTCAAAAGGGTAAGAAAAACAAAAAACAAGCACTAAGAAACAATTATTACAATATTAAAAAAAAACAATTTGCACTGAGTAACGACTCACTCAGGCTGAGGATGATGGCGGCGGCTGCCTGGGCCGAGAGCACCGGCAATGGTGGTGATAGTTGAGGGTGACGGTGGAGGGTATGGGCTGCGGTGGGGTGGGGAGGAAGAAGAGGGAAAGAAAGAAAAGAAGGAAAGAGAGAAAGAGGGGAAGAAGGAGAAGGGGCGTATTTAGTGTTTATAAGGGTTTTTTTTTAAGATAGGATAATTTAGTAATTTAGATGAGTGTATTTAATATTTTTTGGGATAAATTTAACATTAGGGGTGTATTTAGTGGTTTTGGGCACCCTTAATAAAAATATTTATCCAAAGTTTAGACAGTCTTTTCCTAGTACATTTATTTATTATTAAATTTTTTTATAGATATATTTTAAATTCAAACATATGAGTAGATTTTCTAAGAAACTATATTCGAAATTTCTTTTTTTAAAAAAGGTAGAAACTATTGCACCATGTATTGACCATTTCCGAATGTAATATAACTTTGATCAGCCACAAAAAATATTTTTTTTTGAAACGAAGATTTAAAAATTTAATACCTTTTCTTTAAGTTTATTATAATAGAATGAGCACGACATTTGTGTAATAGTTGAAGTAAATACTTGACTAAATAGACAAAATATTTAATTTTTTTCTTACATTATATGCAATAATTTAATAATGGTTATTTAAAAAATTGTTATCGTAAGATTTTTTTTTGTTGATACTAAATGAATAGTTGAAAGCCATCTTAAACAAAAAACATAGAGTGATGAGCTAGAGAGTTAATTTTAAAATTACTCTGATTATTGATAATAAATGCAAATTCTCACATTTTACTAACCTTTTGTCAATTCTTTAAAGAAGTTGTTAGATTGCATAGTATACCTAAAATTATTGTTAGTGATAGGGATTCTAAATTTCTGAGTTACCTTTGGAAAGGTTTGTCAGGAAAATTGGGAGGTAACTTGTTGTTTCATACTACCTGTCACCCCAAACAAATGGTCAAATTGAGGTTGTAAATAGAACATTATGAAATTTATTACGAGCTGTCATAACAAGGAATCTGAAATCTTGGGAGGAATGCTTGATTTATTGAGTTTGCATATAATCGTTGTGTTCATTCATCTACTCATTTTTCACTATTTGAGTTGGTTGATAGAATTAACGTTTTAATTCTATTGGATTTGATACCTGTGAGTGATATCCATGGCTTAGATGTTAAGAAGAAAGTTGAGAAAATTAAGCAAATGCATGACAAAGCAAGGGAGAATATTCAAGCTAATACTCAAAGATATGCAAAACAGTACACCAAGGGAAGAAAATCAATGAAATTTGAAGTTGGTAATTGGGAATGGATCCACTTAAGAGAAGAGAGGTTTCCTCAAACTCAGAAGACGAAGCTTGATCAAAGAGGAGATGGGCCATTCTATATTGTTGAGAAAATCAATGATCATGCATATCCAGTTGATCTCTAAGGTAAGTATAATGAAGTTCTGTATTTAATGTTCATGACCTTTTTCCTTTTGATGTAGATGATGCCGATGCGAGGATGTATCCTTTTGAGGAGAGGGGATTGATGGAGATCAAGTGCCAAGATTACCAAATGGACCTATCGTAAAGGCAAGAGTTTCGAAGACGAGGAAAACTTTAGTATCATTCATTTAACGGAAAGAACTCTTTGATTTTGAAGAAATACTATAAAGATCAAAACTTGAAGAATTCAATAAATATAAGAAGCTTTGGAATGTGACAACAATTGAAGGGTTTGAAAGGTCAAAATCATTTCAAAAAGTTTGAAAAATGATGCTTGAAGAAACTAAGATGGAATGACATGAAAAGTGTGAAGGAATGGTGAAAGAAAGCATCCATCCGACATCTAACATGGTCTAGCCGGCGAAGGACAGACGTTGACTCAAATTGGGAGAAATTCCAGAAGCATGCAGTAGCTACATTCGACACTCTGCCTGGCACCGGACACTTTATTTTCTAACAAGATTAGGATTTAGTTTCCTATTTCATTTAGGTTTTATTTGCTTTAGTTAGTTACTTTAAAGTGAACAAAAGTTCTATTACAACTTAGTTAGGTTTAGAACAAGTATCCATAAAGTCCATCTTCAATGTATTCCTCATGCACCCTTCTAGTGGGTAATGAAGCTGTCCAATGGTTGAAACCATTAGGGTAACTTAATTTTTTGTTAAAGTAGATTTATTCTTATAAATATATTCATATTTTTTAAAACTTTACATATTATATCTTATTTATTTTAAAATAAATAGAAAAATACAGATCCGAAGTTAACCAATCTATCAATCTGACTTGATATCGGGCCCGATTTTAAAAACATTGGGTGTGAGATCCTAGGATCGACCAATCTTATTAGCAAACTTGCAATACCACTAAAACAAAGTAGCAACTTAGACTTAAGGATCTTGTTGACTAACCAATAAGTAAATTTGGAGAACCTTCAAGGGATGGAAACATATATTGGTAACGGTTCTTAGGTAAGGACCCGATTAACTATAATTAAAGGTTCTCCTTGAAAAGTGTTGAGATGTTCAACATGCTAGAGGAGTTCACTACATGACCAAGATGGTACTTGAGGAATATTCATTTCTTTTCTTGTTCAAGGGGTGCTGTTGAAAATGGTGATCACGTGACGAAGTAATAAGGATGATGCTCTTTCTCATGAAATAAGCAGCATTTATTAAATCGGTGAAGGTTTAACCATGGCTTTTATTTCTTTATTTTCCAAAACATGCAAGAGTATACCCATATATGCTTATACGAACTTTTGAAATTTCTTCCCCCATATTTGTGATGTTAAACCCATGAACCCTTTTACTTATCTCTTTTACTACCGTATTATTTTATTTTTTAAGAAAAAATTCTTTTCCATATATTTTCTTTTCTGAAAAGGGTGTTCCGTGCTGAGCATTAGCTCACTAACTGCACGTTCTTCTCCTTGTCAAATTCTAGATGTGCTTTGATACACTTTGGTGTATTCACACCCAATTTATATACAATTATACTACCTTTTTTATCCACATTACACATGAATTTATTCCTCATTCTACAACCTATACAAAAATTCACAAATTTACAGTAAGTAACTTGCTCAAATACGAATAAAGAGTCATCTAATGTGGTCTGATTAAGACTTATAAAAGATTCATCATAAGCTTACCAAATATCACAACGAATTACACTCCTAGTGCTCCATTAGTGCTCCACTAATGGACTGATTATGGTTGTCTATAAATAAGACAACACCCCTCCAAATAAGGTAATGTGCTTAACCGCTCTTAATTAGCTTTCCCAATTTAGCTTCACGCATTTACTGACTTTGGCATAGGAGTGAAATTGTTATCACCCGAATTTCATTCTAACTTTCTTCTCTTGCAGGATCTTCCCTATAGAGAAAGACCGATCTACCCTTCACCAAATTTCAGCATCATCATATTGGCACCCACCGCGGTCTGTCGGCCATTTCATCTTTACACATATAACCTTTTCCATCTATTACTTATGGACAAATCTTCCACTACTCCACTCCGGAAGGATCGCTGCCCTTCTATTCCTAACAAGGTAGCAGATCCTCTTCCTCCACCATCATCTTCCATTCCGAAATTTAAAGACCCTTCTCGGCCAATCACTCTCAGTAATCCTGCCTGATCTGCCCATTCCAGTTCTCAAGTCCCTTCCATGGGTGACAGTACTTATAATAGATTAATGCATTTTGATACTCCTCAGTATAAACCAAAGCCTCTCATAGATATAGACAAGATGCGTCTCGCTATTGACCATCGTGAAGCTTTTCAACAATTTCTTCAGACACATGGTCTTGCCAACCCAACACCTCCTACTCATTCTTCCAGTCATAAAGCTCCACCACCTCCTTTGGATGCTGATGAGTGCAATCCAAACCTAAGGACAAGCAGAAAGCTCCCATTTATGCTCAACATCCTCCTTCGTCTCATATATACAACGGAGACTTCCCCTTACAGTGTCCCACCACCAAAGGACAATATTCCAATCCCTCTCACCAGTACACATACTCCTGCTCTAACTAATAAAGTCAACAAATTAGAGCAGCAAGTAAAAAAGATCATGCCTTGTCTTCTTAAATATGATCAAGCGTTACTACAACCTGCTGATGGTTGTCCCCTCACCGATGCCTTGAAGCATGGGAAAGTTCCACAAGACTTCAAACTTCCGGAATTTGAAAAATTTAATGGTTCTTCAGATTCTCACCAGCACCTCAACCGCTACAATTCAGTCATGACTTTTTATGACCCTGATGATGTATTGTTATGTCATGCATTCTCTACCACATTGACAGGCAAAGCTCTGGACTGGTATTCTACATTACCCTCAAACTCAATTGATTTTTTTGATCGTTTTAAAGAATTATTCCGTAACCAATATGCGGGTAACACAGTCCACCTTCGACATTAATCTCATCTCTTGAATCGCCGTCAAAGAAAAGATGAATCTTTGAATGACTACTGGAACAGGTTCAACGCTGAAGCACAAACTGTTGCCAATTGCATGGAACCTGTCTACGTAGAGGTTTTTTGTAATGGTTTGAAACCTGGGAGAAACCACGACAAAATCTATGCCAACCCTCCCTGTTCAAGTTCTGAATTGATGCATAAAGTTTGCAAGCTCATTTGCATCGAGTCCTCCTCTACTTCAAAAAAGAACACCCCCAAGAGGAATATAAGCTTTTGTGAAACAGACAGCTGATAGCTGTTCTTCCAAAAACAGCCGGTTCAACAATTTTTTCACTCCTCATTCTTTCATACCACCTGTATATCCAAATCACACATACAATCCAAAAACAGTTTCTGCCAATCCTCCTACTGCTAAGGCCGATCGTCCAATTCCATCATCTCCCACTCCTTTTCCCATAACAAGTCATATCACAGAAAACAACACATACTGTTCCCCCTTCGTCCAAAGGACGATCCTCTTCTAGTGGTTATACACCTAAACCTTCTCCCAATTTCACTCCTCTCAATACACCACCCACAATGATCCTTCAGCAAGTACAGAATTTAGGGATTCTAAACCCTCCACATCCAATCCAATCCCTCCTAGAGAAGCATGACTAGAGCAGATATTGCATGTTCCACAAATATCTTGGTCATACTAAAGACGAATGTTTCCAGCTCAGAAAAGAAATTGAATTTGCCATCTAATGTTGCCAATTAAAACAATACATTGGCCATGTTAAAGCAAAACATCCTTCCTCAGCTTCTTCTCCTAATCAACGTCCTTCCAAAGTGATTGATGTCATCACTGGTGTTCAATCAACAATGGAAGTTCAACCTAGCAAGAAATTGAAGATTGCACCTTCCAAGATTGTTAATGATGATGTTCATTTGGTAATCTCTTTGCTCATTGCTGATTGCCTAGTCAAATGCATCCTGGTGGATACATTCAGCTCAGCTAATATTTTACATTATGAAGCTTATGCCAAGATGGGTTTGAAGGATGAAGACATCAAAACTTCTCGCATCCCTTTAGTTGGTTCCTTTGGTGATACTGTGTATGCACTTGGAACATGTACCTTACCTGTCCAGTAGGGAACCCCTCCTCACTCAGTAACACAAAATGCGGAATTCATTGTGGTTGATTCTCTTTCCAGCTACAATATAATTTGGGGAAGACATGGCCTAAATCTGATGCAAGCTCATGCCAGTACATTCGCAAATAAGCTTGTCATTCACAGTTTAAGAGGATCTATTGAAATACATGGAGATATTCAAGCTGCTCACACTTGTTACAAGATGGAAGTTGCCAAGGCTCTGCCTGATCCTAAGATGAAAAAACCCGTTGAATCCTCTTCGACCGATCCTCCTAAGGATCAAGAGAGGATCACTCCTATTGGTGATTTAGAAGAATTTCATCTCTCTGCTAAATATCCAGAAAGCACAATCACCATCAGCAGCAGCTTTCTTATTCTCCTCAAACATGCTCTTTTGGATCTACTTGCCAAATATCAACATGTCTTTGCTTGGTCAACCAAAGATTTGGGAGTAGTTCCAAGAAACTTTGTGGAACACCGATTGGGCATCCCATGTAATTACTCTCCGGTCATCCAGAAGCGCCGATTCTTCTCCATGGAAAAGCAAAGGGCATATAAGATGAAGTGTCCTATCTGCTACAAGAGGGAATCATCCAAAGAGTTCAATTCCCTAAGTGGGTCACAAACCTCGTGGTCGTACCCAAACCGAATGGTTCCTGGAGGATGTGCATTGATTTCACTTCTTTGAATCGTGCCATCCCCAAAAAGCCTTTTCCCATGCCCAGAACAAATCATATGGTAGATTCTACCTCTGGATACTCACTTCTTTCCTTTTTGGACTCCCACAAAGGATATCATCAGATCCAAATGGCAATCAAAGATGGAGATAAAACCTCTTTCACTACTTCTAAGGGTTTACTTTGTTATACAAGGATGCCATTTGGTCTCAAAAATGCAGGTGCTGACTTCCAAGATATTGTTGCACCACAACTTGGCAAAAATGTTGAAGCTTATGTTGATGATATCCTTATCAAGTCAAGGACATATGACAAATTCCTGGCCGATCTTGAAGAATCTTTCCAAACGATGTGCAAATTTGGACTCAAGATGAACCCAAAGAAATGTTCCTTCGGAGTGGAAGTTGGTAAATTTTTTGTTACATGGTATCTCATAGAGGCATTGAAGCAAATCCCTCCAAAATACAAGCCTTGCTGAATATGAAATGGCCATCAAATATTAGGGAGGTTCAACGCTTAACTGGACGGATTGCTGCTTTAAACCGATTCTTGTCAAAATCGGGAGAAAAATCCTTTCCATTTTACCAGGTAATTAAAAATTCCAAGCATTTTCAATGGACACAAGCTTGTGAAGATGCTTTCCAAGAGCTTAAGATTGCTCTAGGATCTCCACCGATCCTAGTATCACCAACAAATGGTGAAATTCTCCACTTGTACATTTCAATCTCACAATCTACAATAAGTTCTACTTTATGTGCCTTAAGGGGTTCAAACATAAAACCAATTTATTATGTGAGTCATGTTCTACAACGTCCTGAGTCCCGAACATGTTTTGGCTTTAATTATTACAGCCTGAAAGTTAAAGCCATATTTTCACTTACTTACTAATGCTCCTATCAGGCAAATTTTGTACAAGCCAGATATCGCTGGTTGCTTGATGAAGTGGGCTATCGAACTTTCGGAGTTCGATATCCAGTATCTTCCTAGAAAAACAATAAAAGGTCAAATTCTAGCCTATTTTATTTTGGAATGTACTTTGCTCCGATCATCCCAAAATTCATTGTTACTTGATACAACAACTCCTCCATTACAGGATTGTTGGATCTTGAATACAGATGGATTGGCCAAAGGTGCTGCCTTTTTTTTACTTAGCCCTGAAGGTACCAAATTCACATATGCTTTAAAATATGATTTTCCAATCAATAATAATGAATATGAGTACTAAACTATCTTGGCAGGTCTTCGAGTGACCTAAAGCCTCCACCTCAAAAATTTAATTGTACGAATGGATTCTCAACTCCTCATAGGACTTGTCAATGGTGAGTATAAAGCACGAGAAGATAACATGTAAAAATATCTTGCCATTGTTCATAAACATTTTTCTCATTTTGAGTATCTACGAGTTGAACATGTTCCTGGTACACAAAATTTAGAAGGTGATTTTTCATCCAAAATTTCAATCTGGAACCTATTTAGATGGTCTTTGGATTGAGCCATTACAAAAGAAAACTATTGATTATATTTCTATTTTTCCGGCCAATGCTACTCCATCGTGGATTACTCCAATTTTTCAGTACATCACTGATAGTACCTTGCCAGAAGATAAAATTGCAGCAAGCAAAATTCAAACTTCTGCATTACGGTATGTCATTATGAACAATCAACCATACCATAGAGCATTTTCTTGGCCTCTCTTAAAATGCGTATCTCCTGATGAAGCAATTACATTCTCAGAGAAATACAGGAAGGTATATGTGGTTCCCATATTGGCAGCCGATCCCTGATAAGAAAAATAATGCGTGCAGGATATTTTTGGCCTACCATGGATCATGATTCTCAAGAGCTAGTTCGAACTTATAAAAAATGTCAATTGCATGATACTGTCCATCACCTTCCTCAGACAGAACTACATTCAATGACATGCCCGATTCCTTTCTATTAATGGGGGATAGATCTTTTAGGCAATTTTCCAAAAGCATTGGGTAGTCGTGAATTTCTTGTTGTAGCAATTGATCATTTCACCAAATGGATAGAGGCTCGACCCTTAGCTTCCATTACTTCAAAAAAGGTAAAAGATTTCTTTTGGAAAGAAATAATTACTCGTTATGGTATTAATACTATTCTTATTACAGATAATGGAAAACAATTTGAATCTAAAGAATTCACTAAAATTTACCAACAACTTCACATAGACCATCAGTTTACTTCTGTTGCACATCCTCAAACAAATAGTCTAACTAAAGTTGCAAATAGAATTATTCTACAAGGTCTAAAGAAATATTTAGACTCTGCTAAGGGTATATGGGTAGATGAAATTTCTAATGTTCTATGGTCTTACAGAACTACCCCTAACGCTCGTACAAAATTAATCTCCTTTTAACTTGGGTTTTGGAACAGATGCTATGCTCCCTGTGGAAATTGGAAGTTCATCCACTAGAATCGACCTCTTCAATGCTCAATGAAATGACCAAAAGTTAGCTGAAAACTTGATCCTTCTTGATGAAGTTCGTTACCCTCTATCCGTGAATTGGCATACAAAAAGAAATTCACAAGCTACTAGAAAGTTGGTGACTTAGTTCTTCGAAAAAAATGAAGTTAGCAGACAAGACTCAACTAGAAAGCTTGATCCAACATGAGAAGGACCGTACATAATCGCAAAGGACGGAAGCTATTGGCTAAAAGACATGGATGGCAATGAAGTTGCTCGCACCTGAAATGCAATGAACTTAAGGAAATTTTTTCCTTAATTTTGTATATTTACCCGATCCTTTTTATCTTAAGACAATCCTTTTTATTTGATCCAACAATCGTCCTTGTTCTTCGTCATTTCGTTGTCAATATTTTAAATTCTTATTATGTATTAACTTATTTACATTTGGACGACACTCGTTGATTCCGAATCAATGATTGTCCAAACCCATGTACACCTTTTTATTGTTCCTTTTATAATCCATTTATATTCTCAATGGTATACTAATGTTATATCCACAAATCAATCAATAGGAATATATTCCAAATTATATTTCATAAAAAAATTATATATGTAATAATATCATTCATTACAATCATCCATCAATATCATTCTTCATACAACTTTACGTCTAAAATAAAAAAAAGAATTCATCACCATCAGATCCCTCATCATCTGATGGAAATTCTTTTCCCATTTCATTTAACTCAAAATATTCTTCCCATGGAAGAGGATATTCTTTTTCTGCTTCAAGAACCACTCTAATACCTCTGAATTAGTATAGCCGGTTATCCCTTGAGCTTGAATGTCTTCCATCATCAGTTGAAACCCAACTTTTATATCCTTGTATGCCACCCGATTCCACATGTTCTTGCACCGCTCAGAGTGCTAGAAATTTTCCAGTACCTTTTCTTGCATTGATTCCAGTAGATCCCTGTTGTCATCTTCATATCTTGCTTTTATTTCCATTACCATCTTCTGCCAATTCTGACTAACTTTTATCTCTTCATCTAGACGATTCTCTAACTCTCCAATGCCATCCTTCTGTTTGCTGATGGTCTTCACATGACCTTTATTTTCTGCTACAACTTCAACAACTTTATCTTCATTAACTTTCAGTTGTTTTATTTTTTCTTCATTCTCTTTTTCTAAATCTCCTATGTCCTCTACCGCTTGTTCTAGCGGCTTGAAAACTTCAAAATTTGTTACCAACACCTGTAATCATAAAACTTTGTTTATACCATAACTATATACATGTCTAACATGATATTCAATTCTATTAAAATTAAATATTTTTTACCTGCATATTTTGCAAGTACCAATTGTTGAAGAGATCCCTGATCCCTTGACTGGAACTTACCTGAGTTTCGTCCTTGGTGAAGGCATGTTCTAGGAAATCCTTTGCTTTTTTCGCATCGGATAGCAGATCCTTTTCCTTGATCGTCAATCCTGGTATAAATAGAGGATTCTCCTTCTCATCTACCGACACTTCACGGGGTTCCCTAATAATCGCCCGACCCCTCTTCCTTGAGATTTCTTCTACCATCGGCTGACTTCTTTTTGCTCTTGTAGCCAATGGTACCCCCTCAATAATAACAACTTCAGCAGCCTCTCTTCTTAATCTGGCTCGCTCAGCATTCATCTAGTTCTGCATAAATTTCTCTCTAGCATTCTCCTTGTTCTTTCTAGCTTTGGAAGCTACCTTATTACCATCGACTTTCTCTTTTCCTTTCTCTAATGCTTGAGTATCAGCAGCTCTCACCCGTTTCTCTGCAAACATCCCATTAATATAAAATATGTTATTGTTACCTGTAATAAAGCTGTAACTTGTATCCATGGGAACTTCAGTTACAACTTTATAGTTAGGCACCATACCCGTTGCTTTTTTCTTTGCTTCCAATTTGGCGAGCATATTCTTCCCAAGCTCCTTTCCTACGAACAAATCAAATGCAATATTAGTACAATACATTTTATACAATCGGAAAAACACATGTAAAACAAATCAACATACTTAGTTCAATTATATTTAAATCTTGCATATTCATCATACCCCCAACTTTCAACAGCTTGTCCGACCAATTTTCATAACATTTTAATAAAAACCAAAAATTTTCAGATATCAGGTACCCACTAGAATCGGCCCTTTCTAAGATGGGATTTCTATTATTCACTGATTTAGGTTCATTCCATTCGAAGTCAATTTTTGACAAACTGGAATATTTTAGATAAATATAATCCTGCTTCCAGTTGCGAATCGATGTCGGTCCCTGAAGAATCGCTGTGCTCGATGACTTTTTTTGGGCATAGAAAAACCCTCGACCTTCTTCAGATTTATACTTCTAACAAAGCATGAAGTATTGTCTCCACAACTCCAAACCGATCCTCACCCTATAGGCTCGACAGATTAAAATAAATGCCATTGTTGCTCTAATTACATTTTGTTTAATTGCCCTAGTTGAATTTTAAAAAATATCATAATATCTACAAACAGTGGATGAATCGGCACCTGCAACCTTGCCTTAAAATGTGCTAAATATGTGGTTTGAAACCCTTCCGGTGGCAATATAATACTCGTATTCACTCTACCGATCCTAAGCTCACAATCATTCGGCAAGTCAAACATTGCCCTTAACCCCCTCAAATTACTAAATTTGCACTCGGTACCTTGGTACGGCGGCATCCCTGCATTCTCTCCTTCATCATAGGCAGGATCGGTCATGTCTTTGTGCTCTTCAGCATTAATGCTCAATGGTGGACGATAGTCCAACCTGCTCATACTTAAACCTTCATTCACATATGGATAATCAATCACTACCTCCCCAAATTGATACCTAGTGTTTATGGGTCTACTACCCTCCGGAATGTCCCCGATTCTAATCACTTCTCCCTCCTCATCTCCTCTCCCCAGTTCTAACTCTTCTCTCTTATCTCCTTCCAGAATGTTATCGCTTTCCATTGCTGCGAACGTCCTTTCCACCGATCCTACACTCAACTCTCTCTCTTCAAATATGGTTTCACTACTTGACATCCTCACAAACGGAATTCTGAAAAAGATAAGACAAAGAAAGATCAAAATACCTTCGTCATCAGCCATTGATATAAAATCTTCAAGAACACAGATTTGGTAACAAATAAGACACTATTATGCTTTTCCCAAATCTTCGCTGCTGTGAAATTTGTTTTCTTGCTGCTGTCGAACAACTTCTTCAAAACAAAAGATTACAAATGGTAAAGGGTTTTCCGCGTAAACCCTATTTTTGTTCTTTATGTTTCGAGAAATGTAACCACCAAGACGTGCAATTTAAATCCAACTGTTGGATATGCATAGATCTCAATAACTGCAAATTGATGAGACACGCATTTATTAGGAGAGAGAATAAGTGCATCGAACTTTCGGCTATAATTATTATAATATCCATCCTCATTATAAATAGCCAATCCTTTTTTCTCCCACATATCTCAAGCCGATTGTTACAATTTACTCAAAACAAACATTCGTCCAAATCAAACAAGAATTCCCGATTCTTTGCCAAACAAAATTGGCTACATCTTTATGACATAAATTTGGCCAATTCTCTCCCAATTCTCAATAATAATACATACCTACCATTTTTAAATATGTTGCCGATTCTTCTTAATTATTTTAAAAACAAAAATGGCAGGTCATATGACAAGTAACCTTCTTTTTTCAAAAAGAAAGGGCATATGATATTCTTTGGTGTATTCACACCCAATTTATATACAATAGATTCTCTGTTCTCATAAACGGTTGTCAAAGTGGCTTTTTTTCCGCCTCCAGAGGGGTGCGACAGGGAGACCCCCTGTCCCCCTCCCTTTTCATTCTAGCTGCCAATACTTTCTCTAGAGGTCTCAATTACCTTACTGAATCTAGGTACATTGAGAAATACAATCAGCCCAAAAATTGTCTGCTTATCTCTCATTTGTGCTTTGCTGACGATGTTATCATTTTCACTAAAGGAGGCAAGTCTAATCTCTCTCATTTGATGTCCCCTTTAAATGAATACCAATCTTGCTCGGGTCAAAAGTTAAATCCTCACAGGAGCTCCTTCTATGTTGGTAATGGCTCTCCTCTAAATAGGAGTAGATCCATCATTGACGTCACACAATTCAGAAAAAAGGATTTTCCTCTTATGTATTTAGGTTGCCCTATCTTTAAGGGGAGAAGACGTGTCAAATTCTTTGATTTCTTAATTCAAAAAATTTCCTCTAGAATTACCTCTTGGCAATCCAAATATTTTTCCTTTGCAGGTAGAATTGCTTTAATCAAATTTGTCCTAACAAGTATTCCTTTATATGTTCTGTCTTCCATCTCTCCTCCTAAAACTGTTTTCAAATTAATCGAGAACTTATTTGTAAAATTTCTCTGGGGTCATTCTAAGTACGGTAATCGTAGACACTGGTCTTCTTGGAGCTCTCTTTGTGTAGGGAAATATGCTGGTGGACTTGGCTTCCATGCTCTGTCAGACCATGAAACAGTCTTTTCCATGAAATTATGGTGGAATCTCTTGACCAACGACTCTATCTGGACTTCCTACATCAAGAAGAGATATATGAGTAACATTATTCATCCATCTCTTCCTGTCCTTGGTACTCAACCCTCTCATTCTTGGCGACGCTTGGTTGCCATTTCCGCCCTTTGTGAACAACATATGGGTTTATTAATCAGTAGTGGCTCTGCCTCAATAGCATTCGAGAATTTCTTACTTGATGGAAAATTAGGAGAAGTTATCCCTGGCAATATCAAAGATTATCTGAATAATCAAGGTTGGAATCATGAGGCT